>JAINUV010001474.1:975000-1426116 GCA_020205505.1 Panax japonicus
CTTATACAATGAAGGTTAGTTAAGTGTTATGATGTTAACACTTGGGAATTCTGAAATATAAATCGTAGCATAAGACTTGTGCTAAAATAACAAGTTTAGCTAGTAATGCGTTTTATATTGAAAAGTGAATACTAGTATGTCTAATAGATATTGTGGTTTTAATATTGTGTATAGGTGAACGTGATTTTTAATATTTTAGCTTACGCTCGAGGCAAGTTTTCTAACTCTACACTTTTGTTGAGTTAGTTCTATTATTACATTGTGTAACCTATCTTTTTATATTGAGCAAGTTTCTTGTATCTAGTTATTTATGATGATGTAAGTTCCAAAATCTCATCTATTACATTGAGCATATTTTAATTCTAAATTATTGAAATTCTAATCATTGTTACTTACTCTAACTTGTATATAGTTAAACAAGTTTTTTTAGTTTATTCTTTTATAATAAATGTTTCTTGAACCTTAATTCCTTGTGTTGAATGGTTCAATCACTTTGTATATCTTATTACATGATGTTGAGTAAGCATTGTTTCCAGCTTGTTATCAACTAATGCATGTTCGGTAACTAAAATTCTAATTTGACAAGATTATAGACCTAGCTTATTATTGTTCAAGCCAAGGTTTATCATTTCTTTATTTTGATCAATACTTATGCTCTCTAGTTATTTTAAGCATGGGTCTATAATATAGTTAGTTCACATATGATTCTCAAATGTTCTAACTTATGTTGTTATTAAACAACTATTGTGTTATCAAGCATTGTTGATTCAACTAGTTCCCTAGTTGATGATCGTTAAAACTTCAAATTACCCTTGAAAGCTTATCCAAACCAAACTTTCTTTGGTGCAGACTTGTACTCTAAATACTGAGATGAACAACCCTATTTTTAGGGGTTAACGCTTAGCGTTGAAATGTTTGTGCACAATAAATTGTACGAAGGATTGATCCCCCTAAGTACGTGGAGCCCTTATAGTCTTATGACTGTTAAAGTTAAAGTTGAAAGATTAATTATAACTGTGGACATGGTTCATGGTCATTAGACCCTCAGTAGTATATTTCAAAATGTTAATAGAACATATCATTCAGTTCTATTAAGCCTATTATTTGGCGAATTTTGTAAAGTTTACTCATTCTTATTTCAAGTGAGCTTCGTTTACTCACTCTTGCTTATATAACTATTACAGCTAAGGATGAAAAGGTAGATGTACCTAGCACCAGTAAGGGCAAGGAGAAGATGAACAAGTTTTGAAGACTTGTAATATATTGACATTATTTATCAGACTTTAATTTGATTATTGTAATGAACTTATTTAAATTCCGCATTTGAATGATTGTAATTAAATGTTAGATAACCTGAGAGATAATATTTTTATTAATGTAATCCTGTATGGACAGGTTTTATTATTCAATTATATTATGATTGGGTAGTTAGATATGAATGTTTTGATTAAGTGAACACCAAATCTTGAGGTAATGAAGTATCGGGATTTGGGGGTGTCACAATATCCCTAAGCTTTGATACCAACTGTGACGCCACCAAAATAGGTATACATCACCCATCTTGAGTCACCAAATACATAGTACAGAATACAAGTACAAACTTAAATATACAACATGAACTGTGAGTTTTAATACAAATATTATCTTCTAGACAATATTTAAACTAAAAATAAGTTCTCAATAAATTTATTATCACACTATTTCACAGAATAGTGAGGACTACTAATGTAAACATCTGGACCGTCACTCCGTTCCCCGACTAGTCCCAATTATATTCTCATTTTCTGAAGAGAACACTAAAAGAAAAGGGTGAGCTCAACTAGCCCAGTAAGAAATATTATGACTAAGATAATGCAGAATAAATTATCGTTAGCCTTCAACAGTGTTAAACTGATAAAATAAAATAAACATCAAGTTTAACTACAGCAGAACAAGTAATCCATTAGAAGAGTCAAGTAGAGTATAAAATATACCATCTTCTATGATTTAAAAGGTTTTTTTTATCACTTTTATCACTGAGATTCAGCTTAATAAATAATCCACATTATCGAATCATCCTTGCACTACAGCCAAGGATATTCATTAGTATCACGACCACAAATTATACATGCACTACGGGCCAAGGATATTCGTGTTTTCATCAATGGTCATGATCATGCCAACAACTGTACATCAATGCACTACGGGCCAATGAGGACTTTTACCACATCATTTATAACATTACGGTTATGATTATATCGAATAATCCCCGGTCATAATCTTACCAAATCCATATATGCACTACGGCCACAGATGACTTTCAACATAATATAAGCTTGAGGATGATGCAAATGATATAAGAATTCAATTAAAAGAAAACAAAGGATAAATTTTTAATGATTTATAATTTAATTTATCGAGAATTCAATAATGTCCAAATTGCCAACATGATACTGCTTTGTGGAGTAAAATTCAAGAATAATATTGTATCAAAAATGATTTGGACCGAAAAGAAATCAAATTTTGTCATGAATAGTACCCTGGGTGAATAGTAATTGAGTGAATAGTACCCTGTGAATAGTAACTTCGGGAATAGTAACTGCGTGAATAGTACCCCGTCATGAAAAAGTTAAAACTTATCAAGAATGCTCAGGATAATATTTTCATGTAAAGATACTGGATAAAGCACAAATATCAAGGATATCCTACTAATTTCATGGAATATAGAAGCTAAAACTTAACAAAATGAGTATAAAATTCGAAATCTGAAATGAAATAATATTACTTACATACTATAGAGTATAGAAGAAAATATTATTCCATACGAATACTGAACAAAAATAATATCCCTTACCTTGAAAAGAAGAGTATTCCAACTGGTATAACGGAGATATTATTGAAGAAAACTTTCACTGTTTTCTATGCTCAAAGCTTTCTAAAACTCGAAAGAAATATACTAAATATTATAGAACATGAATTCTCTGATTCTGGTGTGATTTTCAATTCTAACTAAGCATCCTATTTATAGGAGAAATGAAAGGATACTATTTGAAAAAAAAAGATTCACGGACCACCAATAAAATAACTCTTGGGTTGATTTCAATTGCTGATTTTCAATAATGTCACAAAAAACCAATTTCAATAATATATATATATATATATATATATATATATATATATATATATAAACACGTGTAATATATATATAATCTTCCCACCCATGAACAAAATTCATCAGCTTCCCTCCCCAAAAGTCCTCCACGTGTAGGCCCCCACCATATGTCATCATCACATATGGGCCCCACCTTTTACAATATATATATATATATATATATATATATTACCAATTTTTTTTTTAAAATGGGTAAGTAGGGGTCCATAATACGCCAATATTTACTACAAATACTTCATAAAAATCACCTCAATATTTTTAACAACATTTATCATCATTATTATAATTCGTAATATTTAATTTCCAGGTCGTTCCCAGGGAAGAGGGGGCTTTCCAATAAGGATTTCTCCCTATTGGAGCGCAATTAGGAGACTAAACCTCTCCTTAATAGAACTTCTAAACATCGTCAATATTTCAAATAATAATTTTAATAACTTTTTCATCTCAATTATTGATTTAATAATATAAAATATTATACAGATGATATTGTGATGATAATTGAATCATTAATATAAGAGATATGATGCAACAATTATTGTAGCAATAATTTAGTATAACTGAGTGACTTCTCACGTAAGCATCAATAATCAATACTGTGACGCCCCCAAATTAGGTATATATCACCCATTCTGAGTCGCCAAATACATGGTACATAAACAAATTCGACTTTAGTAATACAATTATCGTGCAAAATACGACAACACATATACTGTGAGTTTGAATATAAATATTGTCTAATAGACAGTATACAAACTCAAAAGGAGTCCTCATTACAATTATTGATACATTATTTTACAAAATAGTGAGGACTACTAAAACCACTATCTTGAATCATCACTCCATACCCCAACTAGTTCCTGCTAAATTCTCTCAAACTGAGAAGAACAATGGAACAAAAAGGAAAAGAGTGAGCTCAACTAGCCCAGTAAAGAATATTATGACTAAGATAATATATAACAAATTATCAATAGTCTTCAACAAGGAAAAATCTGATAAAATATAATAGATAACAAGTTTTAGATCAATAACTGCAGCAGAAACAACAATCCATTAGAAGAGTCAAGTAGAGAAAGAATTCTACTATCTTCTAAGATTTAAAACTCCATCATCAATATTTTTATCCCTGTAACATCAATCAATATACATCTTGAATCAAATATTCTTTTTGCACAACAGGCCAAAGATATTCATTTGTATCAACAGTTGGTCATGTTCATCTCAACACATGTTCATCTTTTCACTACGGGACAAAGATATTCATTAGGTAATCATCCATCTTTGCACTACATGTCAAAGATATTTAGTAATATCATTATTTAGGACTGAGGATGATGAAAAATATCTTAAAGAAAACGAATCCAGTGAGATAAAAGATCAATGATTAGGGATTCATACTTTAGTTTATCCGAGTTCAAAAATTCTCCATAATAACCAATTGTGAAGCAGAATTCAAAAATAAAGATCAAAACATGGATACAATTAAAGAAAGTAACCATAATAGACATCTTGGACAAAAAGGACAAAATTTTATTTTTTTGTGAATAGTGCTGGTGAAGAAATGTGTTGAATTTATTTCAAATGTGGTGGGTGGGAATAGTAGCAGGAAAAGCCATCAGGTTGCAGGTCAAGTCTGCTAATATTTTCCTATAAATAGAGGGCTAAGTTAGAATTGAAAATCACAACAGAAACAAGTTTTCTCTCTTTCTCTCTCTAAATTATTGAGTGTATTTTGTGAGTATTTAGATACTTTGTGAGTTTCTATTCATCAGTGCAAGTTTCCTTCAGCCTTATACCGATATTATGATCAGAAGTACTGATATTTTGAGGTAAGGGATGTTATTTTCTTCATATATGATATTATTTCTTCAATATCATTATGCCGAAGTATTGATATGAATTTTTATCAAATTTGGAACTTTTTGTGTCGGGGTTACTATTCACGTATACGGCACTATTCACATATATGGCACTATTCACGAATACGACACTATTCACCGGAAAATAAAATTTTCTTCTTTTTGTCCAAGATGTCTATTATGGTTACTATCTTTGATTGTATCCATGTTTTAATCTTTATTTTTGAATTCTGCTTCAAAATTGGTATTTATCAAGTATTATTGATCTTGGATAAACTGTTATACGAATCCCTACTATTTGTCTTTCCGTTTCACTGGATTCGTTTTCTTTAAAATATTTTTCATCATCCTCAGTCCTAAATGATGCTATTACTAAATATCTTCGACATGTAGTGCAAAGATAAATGATTAACTGATGAATATCTTTGGCCCGTAGTGCAAAGATGAACAGGTGTTGAGATGAACATGACCAACTGGTGATACAAATGAATATCTTTGGCCTGTAGTGCAAAGATGAATATTTGATTAAAGATGTATATTGATTGTTGTTACAGGGATGAAATATTGATGATGAACTTTTTAAATCTTAGAAGATAGTAGAACTCATTCTCTACATGACTCTTCTATTGGATTGTTGTTTCCACTGCAGTTGTTGATCTAAAACTTGTTGGCTATTATATTTTATCAGATTTTTCCCTGTTGAAGACTAACGATAATTTGTTGTATATTATCTTAGTCATAATATTCTTTACTGGGCTAGTTGAGCTCACCCTTTTCCTTTTTGTTCCATTTTTCTCAAGAGGTAAGAACATAGCAGGAACTAGTCGGGGTACGGAGTGATGATTCTAGAAAGATGTTATAGCAGTCCTCACTATTTCTGTAAAATAGTGTTTGAATAATTATAACGAGGACTTATTTGAGTGTGGATATTGTCTAGAAGACAATATTTGTATTTAAACTCACAGTATGTGTTGTCGTATTTTGCAAGATAATTGTATTATTGAAGTTGTAGTTTGCTTTTTGTACCATGTATTTGGCGACTCAGAATGGGTGTTGTATATCTATTTTTGGGGCGTCACAGTTGGTATCAAATCTTAGGGATATGGTCTCTGGCGGAGATCGGGGAATAGAACTAGGAGGGGAGAGATGAGTAAATCCTTCGCTAGTGTGTCTTATCTAAGCTTATTTGTTAGTCAGTCATAATATAGGGATATTATGTGATATTTTAATTTGTTTAATTAACCCTTGTTTTATGGCAGTATTTAAGAATGGCCACTGAGAACGTTAACAATGGAGTGTATGAGGCTGTGGAACAACCTTTAGTTACAAACTAGGAGAACTTGCAACAGGAAGGCAATATTCCTCCTGTAAACAACACTATCGAGCAAATGATGAATAATGGAATGTTTAGGAGCTTTTTGCAGTTCATGCAAAACCAGACGAGGGAGACTCGTGCACAAAATACGGGTGGAAATGATAGCAATGCGCGGCTTGTCACAGCTAAGCAGTTCAAGGAGTTGGGACCACCAGAATTTAAGGGAAAGCCGGATCCGATCATGGCAGAAATGTGGGTCAAGCAAATTTCCAAGATATTCGATGTCTTGGGATACACGGAGGAACAGAAGGTCCCATTCACCACCTTTATGTTCCGCGGTGAGGCAGACTACTGGTGGGAGTTTGTGAAGCATACCCAGCAAGCCGCACTCAGCATGTCTTGGGAAATGTTTCAGAAACTATTCAATGACAAGTACTTTAATGAAAGTATTCGTCACATGAAGGAGATGGAGTTTATCAGACTGGAACAAAATAACATAACGGTGTCCCAGTACGAGGCGAAGTTTGCAGAGTTATCCAGGTTTGCACCTCATTTGGTTAAAAATGAGGAACGAATGACGAGGATGTTTCTGAGAGGTCTAAAGCCCGAGATTCGGCAATATCTTATATCTCATAAATTTTCTTTATATTCAGATGTTGTAAACAGGGCTCAATTATTAGAGCGAGATAATGAGTATATGTTCAACCGAGGGACCATAACCAGGGTCATACCGGTGATAGCAATCTTCAGAGCGATGATAACCAACGAGGAGGGAAAAATACGAACAAAGGCGGTAACCACTCGGGTGGTCATCGTGGCCATGATAATAGGAGAGGTGAGTCAAGTTGAAATTTCAGAAAGAGGAGATTCAACAATGATGGAAAGACATCAACAGCAGAACTAGCACCAACAACAAATTCTAGGGGAGGAGAACGACCGCCAGTTAGATGTTACAAATACGGGAAAGAGGGACATATCAGCCCAAACTGTCCACAACAATCCAATGTATGTTACAACTGTGGAAAGGAAGGCCACATAGCTCGGGATTGTTCTGTAGCAAAACAAAGTTCAACAAGGATGGTGACTCCAAGGGTTGTCCTGGATAAGTCGAAATCAGCGGTTCCTGGAAGAGCGTTTGTCGTGACTAGCCAAAACACGAGGAACCCGAACGAGGTGATTATGGGTAAGCTAATCTTGAACTCTTGTGAAGTTTATACCTAACTAGATACCGGTTCTACCCATTCTTTTATCTCTCCTACTTGCGCTCAACGTATAAACTTGACTCCGGAGAAATTGGACTTTGACTTATCTGTTGAAACTCCGTCGGGTGAAACCTTCGTTACATCTACAGTTTATAAATCTTACATGATCCAAGTTGGCACTATCACATTACCTATTGATCTTATATCCTTAATGATACTTGCTTTTGATGTGATTTTAGGAATTGATTGGTTAACCACTCATTCTGCCAAAATTGATTGTTTTCGTAAGGTTGTTAGTTTTTATATTCCTAACCAACATGTCATACGAATTCAAACAACTAAACCACTAAAATTAGTCACTATCTTATGAAGCCATAAAAATATTCGTTTATTGAAAAACGGATGTCAAGCTTTCATAGCCCATGTTATGGATTTGAACAAAGACAAGTAAGATTTGAATAATATTTCTGTTGTTAGAGAATTTTCTGATGAATTTCCTGAAGAACTTCCCGGTCTACCCCTAGAACGTGATGTTGAATTCTTTATTGACCTTGAGCCAGGTACAAAACCCATTTCTAAAACCCCATATCGAATGGCTCCTATTGAACTTCAGGAGTTAAAAGTCCAACTATAGGAATTGTTAGACAGATTTCATTCGTCCTAGTACATCTCCTTGGGGTGCTCCTGTTTTATTCGTAAAGAAGAAAGACGGGAGTATGCGACTGTGTATTGACTACCGAGAATTAAACCATGTCACCATCAAGAATAGGTATCCGCTACCCCACATTGATGACCTGTTCGACCAGTTGCAAGGAGCACAATTCTTTTCAAAGATCGATCTTCGTTCTGGATATCATCAGCTGAAGATTAAAACTGAGGATACCTCAAAGACTGCCTTCAGAACTCGGTACGGGCATTATGAATTCTTAGTCATGTCTTTTGGATTGATTAATGCTCCTGATGCTTTCATGGATATGATGAACCGTGTATTCAAGGAATATTTGCATCAGTTTGTTGTTGTCTTTATTAATGACATCCTCATCTATTCCAAAATCCATGAAGATCATGAGCACCATTTGAAGCTGATACTTGAAAGGCTTCGTGAAAATATACTTTATACCAAGCTGAAGAAATACGAGTTCTGGCTTGAGGAAGTAGCATTCCTTGGGCACGTGGTCTCAAAAGATGGAGTATCTGTCGACCCGGCAAAGATTGAAGCAGTACAAAGTTGGGAGCAACTAAAGTCGGTGACCGAAGTGCGTAGCTTTCTGGGTTTAGCTGGTTATTTTCGGAGATTCGTGAAAGGATTTTCTCGAATCGCTACTCTGTTAACTCAGTTGACTCGGAAAGATACAAAATTTTTATGGAGCGAGAAATGCGAGAAGAGTTTCCAAGAGCTCAAGAGGAGACTCATTTCGGCACCTGTTCTGGCAATACCGTCTGGTACGGATGGATTTGTTATATACAACGATGCTTCAGGCAAAGGGTTAGGATGCGTTCTCATGCAACATGGGAAAGTCATAGCCTATGCCTCACGACAACACAAAGAATATGAGACGAATTATCCTACTCATGATCTAGAGTTGGCAGCAGTCGTATTCGCGTTGAAAATTTAGAGACACTACTTGTATGGGGAGAAAGTGGAGATTTATACGGACCATAAAAGCCTCAAATATTTCTTCACCCAAAAAGAATTCAATATGCGGCAACGACGTTGGCTTGAACTATTGAAAGATTATGATCACACTATTCAATATCATCCTGGAAAAGCGAACGTAGTAGCTGACGCATTGAGTAGAAGATCATATGCGAGTACTAGTGCGATATTGTTAATGCAAAGGCCCATTCTGTATGACTTGTAAAGGATGGAGGTAGAATTTAAGACTCCAGGGACCCACATGATGATGGCGAATATATGAGTAGAACTGACTTTAATCGATAAAGTTAAAGCTGCTCAAGCTACGGACCTGGAGCTGATACATATGAAGAAGAAAGTGCAAGAAGGAGCTATTCCAGAAGCGAGAATCGATGAAGAAGGAATACTTAGATTCATCTCCAGACTTTGTGTTCCTAACGATTCTAACTTGAAGCATAGAATCATGATGGAGGCACACAACACCCCGTTTGCAATCCATCCTGGGAGTACCAAAATGTATCATGATATTCGACATATATTTTGGTGGAACAATATAAAGAGAGAGATCGCGGAGTTTATCTCGAGGTGTTTAACTTGTCAACGTGTAAAGGCGGAGCATCAAGTGAAAAAGGGTCCATTATAACCACTTGAGATTCCGAAATGGAAGTGGGAACACATTACTATAGATTTCATTACAGGTCTTCCCAAAGTTTCTCAAGGCATAGATGCGATTTGGGTTATTATTGATAGATTAACCAAGTCTGCCCATTTCTTATCAATTCGTGAGACTTATTCCCTTGAACGTCTTGCTCGCATGTACGTGAATGAGATTGTGAGATTGCATGGCTTGCCAGTATCCATACTTTCTGATCGTGACACAAGATTCACTTCACGATATTGGGTTAGCTTGCAGAAAGCTATGGGCACGGATTTACGATTCAGTTCGGCATACATCCTCAAACGGACGGACAATCAGAGAGGACTATTCAAACCCTTGAAGATCTATTAAGACTTTGTGTCCTAGAGTTTAAAGGAAGTTGGGATAAGTACTTGCCACTGCTGGAATTCTCCTACAACAACAGTTATCAAGAAAGTATAGGCATGGCTCCATTTGAGGCGATGTATAGACGAAAGTGTAGTTCTCCAGTATGCTGGGATGAGGTGGGAGAGGCAACGTTGTTGGGACCAAAATTAGTATGCATGACTACAGAAAAGATCCAAATGATTCGACAACGTATACAAACGGCACAAGATCGACATAAGAGTTATGTGGATCTTCATCGAAAAGACGTGAAATTTAATATTGGGGATCATGTATTGTTAGGTGTTGCACCATGGATGGGAGTTACAAGATTTGGAAAGAGAGGAAAGTTCAATCCATGATTTGTTGGTCCATTTGAGATTCTTGACGGAATATGAAATGTGGCCTATAGACTCGCATTACCTCCAAGTATGTCACGTGTTCATAATGTTTTTCACATATCCATGCTTCGTAAATATGTGAAAGACCCGAACCATATTATTGTGCTAGAACCAGACGAGATAGCCGAAGATTTAACGTACGAATAAGTCTAAGACCTCAAATTATTAATAAATGAAATTTAATTTCCTCTATTTATCATTTTGAAATAGTAAGGGTTGATTTGATTAATGTGGTTAGTTATGGGTAAAATGTGCAAATATTTCAAATAAGCAAGTGGTTATAAAATACTCATTGTTGTCGGAGAATATTCATTTGGTCGTGGAATATTCTTGTTGTCGGGGAATATTCGTACGACGGCGCAAACTTGTGTGGGCCCCATAACGGAAAGCGTTTGGATGAAGAAAACGATAAGTATAAGTTGTTTATAGATAATGGCGTAGTTATTACCGTTAATACTGTTGGAATACCCGGTGGTTAAAACACAGTAATATGCGTTGTTGCACAGTAACACACAGTATTGCACCAATTATTGATTCTTACGTAAGAAGACACTACTCAATAATTATTACAGTAATTATTGTTCAGTATTTTATTTTATTGATTCAATAATTGCTGCGTTGATATTTTATATTACTGTTGTTTCAATAATTGTCACTACACAGTATTTTTTATTATCGAAGTAATAATTCATATTATCTGACTAATATTATTAGATAACATTATTGGCAATGTCTAGAAAGTTCTGTCTAAGGAGAGGTTTGGTCACCTAATTGCGCGCCAGTAAGGAGAAATCTTTATTGGAAAGCACTCTCTTTCCTAGGAACAGCCTGGTTGCCAGTACTGTGATTCTGTAATATTATTTGTGAAATAATTAATTATTGATTTATATGATGAGGAAAATATTGATTTTATGTGGATATAGATGGAGAAAATTTTTAAAGTGACAATTGTTAAAATTGATATTTAATCTTTTCTGATAAAATAATATTTTATTATATTATTATAATATAATAATGGGGATATTTTTATAATGAATGTGGGATATATGAGTATATGAGGATGAGGAGTATTTTTGTTGCAAAAGTTGTTTAAAACATGTTAAACATGTCCGTGGGCCCATTTCTTGACTGAAATTTGATTATAGCCTGTAAAACCGCCCGTTTATGGATTTCTGTCAATTTCTGTTTGGAATTTGGGAAAACTTTCTTCTGCAAAGTTGTAGAGAATTGAAATTCCTATAAAAAAGCGCGAGATTCGAATTTTCTGATAAAAGGGATATTTATTATGAATTATTGAAGTTCTGAGATTCTAGAATAATTGATTTTTGGAAGTTTTAAATAATTATATTAACAAAAATGTTTTTTACATTGTTGGGACTCATTTAATATGTGATTAGGTGGATGATTTCAGATGCTAAGTGTGCGTAGAGAATTTGTAATATAAATATAAATATTATATTAAATTTTTTGCTTTGGTGTTCTAAGCATTTTCCTATAAATAGGGTGCTTAGGTTAGAATTGAAAATCACACCAGAAACTAAAGATTTCTCTCTCTTTCTCTCTTTAAAATATCGAGCGTATTTGTGAGAATTTTAGTACTTTGAGTATTGCTATACGGTGCAAGTTCTTTCAGCACTATATCCAGTATTCCAGTCAGAAGTACTATTCTTTTTGAGGTAAGGGATGTTATTTTCTTCTCAAATGTTATTATTTCTTCAATATCATTATGTCGAAATATTGGTTGGAACTTTTTATCAAATTTGGAACTTTTTTATGTCGGGGTTACTATTCATGAGTTACTATTCACGAGTTACTATTCAGGAGTTACTATTCACGAGTACTATTCACGAAGCGTGATGATATATTTTTGTGAAATTTCTATCTTTTGAGGTCGGAGTTACTATTCACGTATACGACACTATTCACGTATACAGCACTATTCACGAATACGACACTATTCATAGAAAAATTAAATTTTCTTTTCTGTGTCCGAGATTGTTTGTTATGATTCCTATCTTTGATTGGATCTATGTTTTGATCTTCATTCTTGAATTTTACTCCAATCTGGTTATTTATGAAGTATTTTTGAACTGGATTATTTAAAGTACGAATCCTTAATACTTATTCTTTTGTTTCACTGGATTCGTTTTCTTTAAAATATTTTTCATCATCCTCAGTCCTAAATGATGATATTACTAAATATCTTTGGCCTATAGTGCAAAGATGAATGATTTCTTGATGAATATCTTTGGCCCGTAGTGCAAAGATGAACAGGTGTTGAGATGAACATGATTGACTAATTAATATCTTTGGCCCGTAGTGCAAAGATGAACATGACCAACTAATGAATATCTTTGGCCTGTTGTGCAAAGATTGTCTGTTATGATTCCTATCTTTGATTGGATCTATGTTTTGATCTTCATTCTTGAATTTTACTCCAATTTGGTTATTTATGAAGTATTTTTGAACTGGGATTATTTAAAGTACGAATCCTTAATACTTGGTCTTTTGTTTCACTTGATTCATTTTTTTTAAAATATTCTTCATCATCCTCAGTCCTAAATGATGATATTACTAAATATCTTTGGCATGTTGTGAAAAGATGAATGATTTTTTGATGAATATCTTTGGCCCGTAGTGCAAAAATGAACAGGTGTTGAGATGAACATGACCGACTGATTAATATCTTTGGCCCGTAGTTCAAAGATGAACAGGTGTTTAGATGAACATGACCAACTGATGAATATCTTTGGCCTGTAGTGCAAAGATGAATATTTGATTCCAGATATATATTGATTGTTGTTACAGGGATAAAATATCGACGATGAACTTTTAAATTCATATATAGAAGATAGTAGTTTGCATTCTCTACTTAACTCTTCTAATGAATTATTATTTTTGCTGCGAAGATTGATTTAAAACTGGTTGTCTATTGTATTCTATTAGATTTTTCCCTGTTGAGGACTAACGATAATTTGTTCTATATTATCTTAGTCATAGTGTTCTTTATTAGACTAATTGAGCTCACCCTTTTTCTTGTTGTTCCATTTTTCTTCTCAGGAGACGAGAATGTAACGAGTACTAGTCGGGGTGTGTAATGATGGTTCTAGAAATTGTTCTAGTAGTCCTCCTTATTCTGTAAAATAGTGTATTAATAATTGTAATGAGGACTTATTTGAGTGTGGATATTGTCTAGATGACAATATTTGTATTTAAACTCACAGTTTTTATGTTGTATTAATAAAGTTGTAGTTGTTTCTATACCATATATTTGGCGACTCAGAATGGGTGTTGTATACCTATTTTGGGGACATCACAGTTGGTATCAAAGCTATAAGTAAAGAGCCCCGAGCCTCTTGCTGGTGACTTCCTGTTGATGGGGGATGCACCGAAGCCAGACTCTCCTTAGGGGACGCCGTTCTGTGGTGGCAAACTGATAGGTACCACTGTGAGGTGCTGTCCATGGTTGGGACATGAGTCACAGTTAGTATCGGAGCTTAGGGATATGGTCTCTGGAAGAGATCAGGGAATAGTACTAGGAGGGGAGAGACGAGTAATCCTTCGCTAGTATGTCATACCTAAGCTTATTTATTGTTCAGTCGAACTATATGGTTAATATATGATATGTTAATTTGTTTAATTAACCCTTGTTTTATGGCAGTATTTAAGAATGGCAGCTGAGAATAGTAAAGGTGGAGTTAATGAGACCGTGGAAACACTTTTAATCACCACCTAGGGGAACATGCAACAGGAAGGCAATATTCATCATGTAAACAACACCACTGAGCAGACGATGAACGACAGGATATTTAGGAGCTTTTTGCAGTTCATGCAAAATCAGACGAGGGAGACTCGTGTACAAAATACGGGTGGAAATGATAGCAACGCGTGGCTTGTCACGGCCAAGCAGTTCAAAGAGTTGGGACCACCAGAATTTAAGGGAAAGCCGGATCCGATCATGGCGAAAACATGGGTCAAGCAAATTACCAAGATATTCGATGTCTTGGGATGCACGGAGGAACAGAAGGTTCCATTCGCCAACTTTATGTTCCGTGGCGAGGCAGATTACTGGTGGGAGTCTGTGAAACGTACACAGCCTACTGCACTCCGTATGTCTTGGGAAACATTTCAGAAACTTTTCAACGAAAAATACTTTCCTGAAAGTATTCGACATATGAAAGAGGTAGAGTTTATTAGACTAGAACATAACAACATGACGATGTCCCAATACGAGACAAAGTTCGCAGAGTTATCCAGGTTTGCACCTCATTTGGTAGAGAATGAGGAACGAATGACGAGGATGTTTCTGAGAGGTTTAAAACCCGAGATTCGGCAATATCCTATCTCTCATAAATTTTCTTTATATTCAGATGTTGTCAACATGGCTCAATTATTTGAGCGAGATAGCGAGTACGTTCAACCAAGAGACCGTAACCAGGATCATACCGGTGACAACAGTCATTAGAACAATGATAACCAACGAAGAAAGAAAAATACGGACAAGAGTGACAACCACTCTGGTGGTAATCGTGGCCTTGAAAATAGAATAAGCGAGTCGGGGGGAGATTTTAAAAAGAGGAGATTCAACAATGACACTGCGAAGACGTCAGCACCAGCAGCAACTGGTTTTAAGGGAGGAGAACGAGCACCGGTCGTATTCTATAAATGTGGAAAAGAGGGACACATCAGCCCAAACTGTCCACAACAGTTCAAGGTATGCTATAATTGGGGAAAGGAAGGACATATCGCTCGAAATTGTATGGTAGCGAAACCAAGCCCAGTGGGGATGGTGACTCAAAAGGCTGTCCCATAAAATTCAAAGTCAACGGTTCCTGGAAAAGCGTTTATCGTGACTGGTCAACATGCGAGGAACCCAAACGAGGTCATCACGAGTAAGCTAATCATAAATTCATGCGAAGTTTATACATTACTAGATACATGTGCTACCCATTTATTTATCTCTCTTTCTTGTGCTCAACGTTTAAACTTGACTCTGGAGAAATTAGACTTTGACCTATCTATGGAAACTCGGTTAGGAGAAACTTTCATCACATCCACTGTTTATAAATCTTGTTTGATCCAAGTTGGCAGCATCGCATTACCTGTTGACCTTATTTCTTTAAAGATACTTGTTTTTGATGTGATTTAGGGGATTGATTGATTAACTACTCATCATGCCAAAATTGATTGCTTTCGTAAGGTTGTTAGTTTTCATATTCCTAAACAACCTATTATTCGAATTAAAGCAACCAAACCATTGAAGTCAAACTCTTTTATATCAAGCCATAAAGTCATTAATTAATTGAAATACGGATATCAAGCTTTCTTAGCCATGTTATGGAGTTGAACAAAAATACGTCAGATTTGATTGATATTTTTGTTGTTAGTAAATTTCCGGATGTATTTCCTGAAAAATTTCTTGGCTTACTCCCAAAGTGTGATATTGAATTTTGTATCGACTTTGAACCCGGTACAAAACCCATTTCTAAAATCTCATGGCTCCTATTGAACTTCAGGAGTTAAAAATTCAACTATAAAATTTGGTACCCGAGCCTTTATCTGGTGACTTCCTTTGTGGAATGCACCGAAGCCAGACTCTGCGTAGGGGACGCCATATTCGTGGGGTAGTAAACTGATAGGTGTCATTGTGACGTGCTATCCAAGATTGGGATATGAGTCACAGTTGAGAGAAACCTAAGTCAGTAATCGAAATACGTAGCTTTCTATGCTTAGCTGGTTATTATCAAAGATTTTGTTGAAAGATTTTCTCGAATCGCTACTCCATTAACACAGCTGACTCGTAGACATACAAAATTCAAATGGAGAAAGGAATATGGGAAGAGCTTAGATAAACTCAATAGGAGACTCATTTCGGCACATGTTCTGACCATACCATCCTGGAAAAGTGAATGTGGTAGCTGACGTGTTGAGTAAAAGATCATGTACGAGTACGAATACTATATTGTCAAAGACCCATTTCATATAATTTACAAATGATAGATATAGAGTTAAAGACTCTAGGGACTCACGTGGTTATATACAAGTAGAACCAACTTTAATCGATAAAGTTAAAAATGTTCAAGCTACACACCGGAGCTAATGAATATGAAGAAGGAGGTACAAGAAGTTGTTATTCCAAAAGCGAGAATTGGCGATGTGAGGAAAGCTCAAACCTTCGATTTATTAGTTCATTTGAAATCCTAGATCGAATAGGAATTGTGGCCTATAGACTCGTTTTACCGCCAAGTATGACGCGTGTTCATAACGTATCGATGTTACGTAAATATGTGGACGACCCTAACCATATTATTGAGTTAGAACCAGACGAGATAACAGAAGATTTAACGTACGAGGAGGTACATGTCAAGATTTTGATATGAAGGAGCATGTCTTACACACAAAGGTCATACCACAAGTTAAAGTTTTGTGGAGAAACCATGCTATTGAGGAAATGACCTGGGAGTTGGAAACGGAAATGAAAGCGAGGTATCCTCATTTTTTTGAAACACCAGGTACGTACGTCAATTTCGAGGATGAAATTTCATAAGGAGAGGAGGTTGTAAGACCCCAAATTATTAATAAATGAAATTTAATTTCCTCTATTTATCATTTTGAAATAGTAAGTGTTGATTTTATTAATGTGGTTAGTTATGGGTAAAATGTGCAAATATTTCAAATAAGCAAGTGGTTATAAAATACTCATTGTTGTCGGAGAATATTCGTTTAGTCGTGGAATATTCTTGCTATCGGGGAATATTCGTACGACGGCGCAGCCTTGTGTGGACCCCATAACGGAAAGCAATTAGATGAAGAAAACGACAAGTATAAGTTGTTTATAAATAACGGCGTAGTTATTACCGTTAATATTGTTGGAATACCCGGTGGTTAAAACACAGTAATACACGTTGTTGCACAGTAGCACGCGGTATTGCACCAATTATTGATTCTTACGTAAGAAGGCACTACTCAATAATTATTACAGTAATTACTATTCAGTATTTTATTTTATTGATTCAATAATTGTTGCGTTGATATTTTATATTACTGTTGTTTCAATAATTGTCACTACATAGTATTTTCCATTATCGAAGAAATAATTCATATTATCTGAATAATATTATTAGATAACATTATTGGCAATGTCTAGAAAGTTCTGTCTAAGGAGAGGTTTGGTCACCTAATTGCGCGCCAGTAAGGAGAAATCTTTATTAGAATAAAGCCCCCTCTTTCCTAGGAACGGCCTGGTTGCCAATACTATGATTCTGTAATATTATTTGTGAAATAATTAATTATTAATTTATATGATGAGGAAAATATTGATTTTATGTTGATATAGATGGAGAAAATTTTTAAAGTTACAATTGTTAAAAATTGATATTATATCTTTTCTGATAAAATAATATTTTATTATATTATTGTAATATAATAATGAGGATATTTTTACAATGAATGTGGGATATATGAGTATATGAGGATGAGGAGTATTTTTGTTGCAAAAGTTGTTTAAAACATGTTAAACATGTCTGTGGGCCCATTTCTTGACTGAAATTGGATTATAGCCTGTAAAATCGCCCGTTTATGGATTTCGGTCAATTTCTGTTTGGAATTTGGAAAAACTTTCTTCTGCAAAGTTGTAGAGAATTGAAATTCCTATAAAATCGCGTGAGATTCGAATTTTCTGATAAAAGGGATATTTATTATGAATTATTGGAGTTCTGAGGTTCTAGAATAATTGATTTTTGGAAGTTTTAAATAATTATATTAACAAAAATGTTTTTTACATTGTTGGGACTCATTTAACATGTGATTAGGTGGCTGATTTCAGATGCTAAGTGTGCGTAGAGAATTTGTAATATAAATATAAATATTATATTAAATTTTCTGCTTTGGTGTTCTAAGCATTTTCCTATAAATAGGGTGCTTAGGTTAGAATTGAAAATCACACCAGAAACTAAAGATTTCTCTCTCTAAAATATCGAGCGTATTTGTGAGAATTTTAGTACTTTGAGTATTGCTATATGGTGCGAGTTCTTTCAGCACTATATCCAGTATTCCAGTCAGAAGTACTATTCTTTTTGAGGTAAGGGATGTTATTTTCTTTTCAAATGTTATTATTTCTTCAATATCATTATGTCGAAATATTGGTTGGAACTTTTTATCAAATTTAGAACTTTTTTATGTCGCGGTTACTATTCATGAGTTACTATTCACGATTTACTATTCAGGAGTTACTATTCATGAGTACTATTCACGAAGCGTGATGATATTTTTTTGTGAAATTTCTATCTTTTGAGGTCGAAGTTACTATTCACGTATACGACACTATTCACGTATACAACACTATTCACGAATACGACACTATTCACAGAAAAATTAAATTTTCTTTTCTGTGTCCGAGATTGTTTGTTATAATTCCTATCTTTGATTGGATCTATGTTTTGATCTTCATTCTTGAATTTTACTCCAATCTGGTTATTTATGAAGTATTTTTGAACTGGGATTATTTAAAGTACGAATCCTTAATACTTGTTCTTTTGTTTCACTGGATTCGTTTTCTTTAAAATATTTTTCATCATCCTCAGTCCTAAATGATGATATTACTAAATATCTTTGGCCTGTAGTGCAAAGATGAATGATTTCTTGATGAATATTTTTGGCCCGTAGTGCAAAGATGAACAGGTGTTGAGATGAACATGATCGACTAATTAATATCTTTGGCCCGTAGTGCAAAGATGAACAGATGTTTAGATGAACATGACCAACTAATGAATATCTTTGGCCTGTTGTGCAAAGAATAATATTTGATTCCAGAAATATATTGATTGTTGTTACGGGGATAAAATATCGACGATGAACTTTTAAATTCATATATAGAAGATAGTAGTTTGCATTCTCTACTTAACTCTTCCAATGAATTATTATTTCCGCTGCGAAGATTGATTTAAAACTGGTTGTCTATTGTATTATATTAGATTTTTCTTTGTTGAGGACTAACGATAATTTGTTCTATATTATCTTAGTCATAATGTTCTTTACTGGGCTAGTTGAGCTCACCCTTTTCCTTGTTGTTCCATTTTTCTTCTCAGGAGGCGAGAATGTAACGAGTACTAGTCGGGGTGTGGAATGATGGTTCTAGAAGTTGTTCTAGTAGTCCTCACTATTCTGTACAATAGTGTATTAATAATTGTAATGAGGACTTATTTGAGTGTGGATATTTTCTAGATGATAATATTTGTATTTAAACTCACAGTTTTTATGTTGTATTAATAAAGTTGTAATTGTTTTTGTACCATGTATTTAGCGACTCAGAATGGGTGTTGTATACCTATTTTGGGGGCGTCACAAGAAGTACCTGTTAAGATCTTGGATAGAAAATAGCATGTCCTACGCACCAAGGTTATACCACAAGTTAAGGTTTTATGGAGAACCATGCTATTGAAGAAATGACCTGGGAGTTGGAATCAGAAATGAAAGAGAGGTATCCTCACCTTTTCAAAACACCAGGTACGCATGTCAATTTCGAGGACGAAATTTCATAAGGAGGGGACGTTGTAAAACCCCAACTTATTATAAATAAAATCAAATTTTCTATAATTATATTTGTGAATAATAAGGTATTAATTTGATATAATTCTCTAGTTATGGGTGAAATGTGCAAATTTTGCAAAATATGCAAGTGGTTATAAAATAATCATTGTTGTCGGGGAATATTCGTTTGGTCGTGAAATATTCTTGTTCTCGGGGAATATTCGTACGACGGCGCAGTCATTTGTGGGCCCCATAACAGAATAACTGTCGGATGAAGAAAATGACAAGTTTGAGTTTTTATAAATAACGACGTAGTTGTTACGGTTAACACTGTTGGAATACCCGGTGGTTAAAATATAATAATACACTTGGATGCACAGTATTAATGAATTATTGATCCTTACGTTAGAAGGCACTATTCAATAATTGTTACAGTAGTTACTGTTCAATATTTTATTTTATTGATTCAATAATTGCTGCGTTGATATTTTATATTATTGTTGTTTCAATAATTGTCACTGCACAATATTTCCCATTATCAGATCAATAATTCATATTATTTGAATAATATTATTAGATAGCATTATTGGCAATGTCTAGAAAGTTCTATCAAGGAGAGGTTTGGTCACCTAATTGCGCGCCAATAAGGAGAAATTCTTATTGGAAAGCCCTCTCTTTCCTGGGAACGACATGGTTGTCATAAATATGATTCTGTAATATTATTTGTGAATAATTAATTATTGATTCATACGATAAGGAAATATTTATTTTATGTGGACATAAATGTTGGATATATTTATTGTGATTAAAAATGAAGGAGTTAATGTTGGGGTGTTTTATCAGTATTTTTGTCGGAATGAAGGTATTAAAAATTAAACAAATTTTTTGAGATATATTGTGTGAGTTATAAGTTTTAATCCGACCGTTGGATCGTTGTAATTTTTGGATATGTTATACATATATAAGTTGAGTATATGTCCACAAATTTTGAACCGTTAAAAATGAATGTATGATTTGTTATGAATTTTATGAGGTGACTGATTCAGAAATTAGGTTTATAAATAATTTTGGTGGAAAATTCTAGAATTGAGTGGACCCCACTTGTGGTTGGTGAAGAAACTTGCTAAATTTATTTCAAATCTGGTGGGTGGGAATAGTAGCAGGTAAAGCCATCAGGTTGCATGTCAAGTTTGCTAATATTTTCCTATAAATAGAGGGCTAAGTTAGAATTGAAAATCACACCAGAAACAAGTTTTCTCTCTTTCTCTCTCTAGATTATTGAGTTTATTTTGTGAGTATTAGATATTTCGTGAGTTTCAATTCATCAGTGCAATTTCCTTCAGCTTTATACTGATATTCCGATCAGAAGTACTGATATTTTGAGGTAAGGGATGCTATTTTCTTCATATAAGATATTATTCCTTCAATATCATTATGCCGAAGTATTGATCTGGATTTTTATCAAATTTAGAACTTTTTGTGTCGGGGTTACTATTCACGTATACGGCACTATTCACGAATACGACACTATTCACCGAAAAATGAAATTTTCTTCGTTTTGTCCGAGATGTCTATTATGGTTATTTTTGATTGTATCCATGTTTTGATCTTTATTTTTGAATTCTGCTTCAAAATTGGAATTTATGAAGTATTACTGATCTTGGATAAATTCTTATACGAATCCCTACTAGTTGTCCTTCCATTTCACTGGATTCATTTTCTTTAAAATATTTTTCATCATCCTCAGTTCTAAATGATGATATTACTAAATATCTTCGGCATGTAGTGCAAAGATAAATGATTAACTGATGAATATCTTTAGCCCGTAGTGCAAAGATGAACATGTGTTGAGATGAACATGACTAACTGGTGATACAAATGAATATCTTTTGACTGTAGCGCAAAGATGAATATTTGATTAAAGATGTATATTGATTGTTGTTACATGGATAAAATATTGATGATGGACTTTTAAATCTTAGAAGATAGTAGAACTCATTCTCTACTTGACTCTTCTAATGGATTGCTATTTCCGCTGCAGTACTTGATCTAAAACTTGTTGGCTATTATATTTTATCAGATTTTTCCCTGTTGAAGACTAACGATAATTTGTTGTATATTATCTTAGTCATAATATTATTTACTGGGCTAGTTGAGCTCACCCTTTTCCCTTTTGTTCCATTTTCCTCAGGAGGTAAGAACATAGCAGGAACTAGTCGGGGTACGGAATGATGGTTCTAGAAAGATGTTTTAGCAGTCCTCACTGTTTCTGTAAAATAGTGTTTGAATAATTATAACGAGGACTTATTTGAGTGTGGATATTGTCTAAAAGACAATATTTGTATTTAAATTCACAGTATGTGTTGTTGTATTTTGCAAGACAATTGTATTATTGAAGTTGTAGTTTGCTTTCTGTACCATGTATTTGGCGACTCAGAATGGGTGTTGTATACCTATTTTGGGGGCGTCACAAAAATCCATACCAATATTTCGGTATAATGATATTGTAAGACCCCAAATTTTACGAATAAAGATTTAATTTTTATCGCATTATTTTTTGAATATTATGGTGTGAATTTGATATAATGTTATAGCTGTGGGTAATATTTTTAAATTTTGCAAAGTAAGCAAGTCGTTATATAATATTCGATTGGTCGGGGAATATTCGTATGATGACACAATCATTGGTGGACCCCACAACAGAATTATTGTCGAAATGTGAAAATGACAGAAATATCTATTTATGAATATAACAACAGAAGTTTTAGCGTTAACTGTTGAATCACCCGGTAATAAAAGTACAGTAATAAGCGTGGTTGCATAGTAGCACACGATATTGATTATTGATGTTTACGTGAGAAGTCACTATGTTTTATTTAATTATTGCTATAGTAACTGTTGTACAACATCTCATGTTATTTGATTCAATTATTGTCGATATTTTATATATTCTTAAATCAATAATTGAGACGATACATTTATTTATATTATTATTTGCAATATTGACGATGTCTAGAAAGTTCTATCGAGGAGAGGTTTGGTCACCTAATTGCGTGTCAATAGGGAGAAATCCTTATTGGAAAGCCCTCTCTTTCCTGGGAACGATCTGGTTGTTAAATATTACGAATAATAATAATGATGAATAAATGTTGTTAAAAATATTGAGGAGATTTTATGAAGTATTTGATGTAAATTTTGTTTATTTTATGGACCCCCATTTAACTATTTTTCAAAATAATCGGTAGAAGATTATTCAGTATATATATTATATGGGATCCACCTATGATGGTGATATGTTGGTGGACGGAACATGTGGGGCCCACGGTGGAAGAAAATGAATTGAGGGGGGGGGGGAGAATCTGAAAATGCTTCACAGGTGGGGAAGTTTCTTAAATATAATGTGTTATATATATATGTGTATATATATATATATGTATATATATATAGTATAAAATTTTGTTTTATTTAATCATTTGAAAAATCTGGCATCTATAAGTTGCAAACTCAGCCCGTGAAATTTTTGTCACTGTTGGTCCGTGAAATATTCCTAAATAGTATCCTTTCCATTCTCCTATAAATAGGATGCTTAATTAGAATTGAAAATCTCACTAGAATCAAAGATTTCTTCTTCTATAATATTAAGCGTATTTCTTTCCAGTTTTAGAAAGTTTTAAGCGTAGAAAATAGTTCAAGTTTCTTCAAAAATATATCTGTTGTACGAGTTGTAATACTCTTCGTTTTGAGGTAAGGGGTGTTATTTATTTCATATTCTGAAGAGAAATTATTTTTCGTATTCGTATGAATATTATTTCGTTCAATATTCGCAAGAAATATTATTTCCATTTAATATTCGTAAGAAATATTATATTCGTTCAATATTCAAAAGGAATATTATTTTCGTTTAATATTCGTAAGGAATATTATTTTTGTTCTGTATTCGTAAGAAATAATATTTTCTTCCATACTCTTTAGTATGTAAATAATATTATTTCGTTTCAGATTTAAAAATCTATACTCATTTGGTTAAAGTTTTGGCTTCTATACTCTATGAAATTAGTAGAATATCATTGATATTTGCGCCTCATCCGGTATCTTTTATGAAAATATTATTCTGAGCATTCTTGATAAGTTTTAAGTTTTTCATGCCGAGTTAATATTCATGAGTTACTATTCATGAGTAATATTCATGAATTACTATTCATGAGTTGATATTCATGAGTTACTATTCATGACAAAAATTGATTTCTTTTCGGTCCAAATTATTTTTGATACATTATTATTTTTGAATTTTACTCCACAAAGTAGTATCATGTTGACAATGTGGACTTTATTGATTTCTGGATAAATTAAATTATAAATCTTTAAGATTTATCCTCGAACTTGTTTTATTGAATTATTATTTCATTGTCATCATCATCATGCTTATATTATGTTGAAAGTCATCTTTGGGCGTAGTTCATAGATGGACTTGGTATGATTATGACCAGGGATTATTTGGTATAATCATGACCATAATGGTACAAATGATGTGGTAAAAGTCCTCATTGGCCCGTAGTGCATTGATGGACAGTTTTGGTATGATTATGGCCATGGATTCTCTTTGGCCAAGGGTGCAAAGATGAATTATTTTATGGCATGATCATGACCATTGATGAAAACACGATTATCTTTGGCCCGTAGTGTATGGATAATTCATGGTTGTGATACTAAAGAATATCCTTGGCCTGTAGTGCAGGGATGATTCGATGATGTAGATTATTTATTAAGCTGAGTCTCAACGATAAAGTTGATGAAAAACTTTTTAAATCATAGAAGATGGTAGATATCATACTCTACTTGACTCTTCTAATGGATTGTTTATTCCGCTGCTGTTGTTGATCTAAAACTTGTTGTCTATTATATTCTATTAGTTGTTATACTGTTGAAGGCTAAGGATAATTTATTCTGCATTATCATAGTCATAATATTTTTTACTGTGCTAATTGAGCTCACTCTTCTTTCACTATTCTCTTCAGGAAATGAGAATATAGCTGGGACTAGTCAGGGAATGGATTGATGGTCCAGATAGTTGCATTAGTAGTCTTCACTATTCTGTGAAATAGTGTGATAATAAATGTATTGAGGACTTTATTTGAGTTGAATACTGTGTAGAAGGCAATATTCGTATTAAAACTCTCAATTTATGTGTGGTCGTATTTTACACGACAATTGTATTATTAAGATGTATTTGAATTTTGTACCATGTATTTGGCGACTCAGAATGGGTGATGTATACATATTTTGGGGGCGTCACAGATATTGAAAGAATAACATCATTAAAAAAAAATTGGCATCCCTTACCTCAAAATATCAGTAATTCTGATCGGAATATCGGTATATGGCTGAAGAAAACTTGCACTGATGAATATCAACTCACAAAGTATCTAAATACTCACAAAATATGCTCGATAATATAGAGAGAGAAAGACAGAAAACTTGTTTCTGGTGTGCTTTTCAATTCTAACTAAGCACCCTATTTATAGGAAAATGTTTAGAACGCCATAGCAGATTAACCTGCTACCTGATGGCTTTACCTGCTACTATTCAAGCCCACCACTTTTGAAAATAAATTCCAGCACATTTCATTACTCACCAACCAAAAGTGGGGCCCATCATATTTTTAATAAAAATATTTTATTTTTTGAAACTTCAATAATTCATAATAAATTGCCCTTTTATCAGAAAATTCGAATCTCATGTGCTTTCCATAGGAAATTTAATTCTCTACAACTTTGTAAGTTTACGTTTTTTCAAATTCCAAACAAAAAATGACCGAAATTCATATACGAACGATTTTCAAAACCTCCATTCTGACAAAATACTGATAAACATCTAAGCAATAATTCCTTCATTTATAAGCACATAAAATAAATGTATCCATCATTTATATGCACATAAAATAAATATTTCCTTATCATATAAATCAATAACTAATTATTCACAAATAATATTACATAATCATAATTATGACAACCAAGTCGTTCCCAGGAAAGACGGGGTTTTCCGATAAGGATTTCTCCTTACTGGCGCGCAATTAGGTGACCAAACCTCTCCTTGACAGAACTTTTTAGACATTGCCAATAATGATATCTAATAATATTATTCAAATAATATGAATTATTGATATGATAATGGGAAATACTGTGCAGTGACAATTATTAAAACAACAATAATATAAAATATCAATAAAATAATTATTGAACTAATAAAATAAAATATTGAACAGTAATTACTGTAACAATTATTGAGTAGTGCCTTCTTACGTAAGAATCAATAATTTCAAAAATACTGTGCAATACCGTGTGCTATTGTGAAATCACGTGTATTACTATATTTTAACCACCAGGTATTCCAACAGTGTTAACGGTAACCATTACGACGTTATTTATAAAAACTAAAACTTGTCATTTTCTTCATCCGACAATTATCCGTTATGGGGCCCACAAATGGATGCGCCATCGTACGAATATTCCACGACAAAAAGAATATTTTCCGACCAATCGAATATTATATAACAATTTGCTTACTTTGTAAAATTTATAAATATTACCCACAACTATAAAATTATCTCAAATCCACACCATAATGTTCAAAAAAATATTTTGAGAAAATTAAATCTTTATTCATAAAATTTGGGGTCTCACAAATATAGTGTGCTACTATGCAACCACGCGTATTACTGTACTTTTAACACCGGGTATTTTAACAGTTAACAGTAAAACTTCTGACGTTATTTTTATAAAGAGATATTTCTGTCGTTTTCTCATTCCGACAATAATTATGTTGTGGGGTCCACCAATGATTGTTCCATCATATGAATATTCTCTGATAAAACAAATATTCCCCGACCAATAGAATATTTTGTAACAACTTGATTACTTTGAAAAATTTATAAATATTACCCACAACTTTAATATTATAACAAATTCACACCTTAATATTCAAAAATGATATTTATAGAAAAATCCATCTTTATTCATAAAAGTTGAGGTCTTACATTCCTCGCCTTTTTCTCTTACAAATGGCCTCCCCAAGCCTCTATTTATAGAGGGGGGGAAACCGCATGTGTACCTACGGCAGCCATAATTGTAGCTACAGCCGCCCGGGGTGCTCTGAGCTTCGTTGGCCCAATAGTCTTGAAGTACGTGCACTCGTGCAACGTGTTGTCCGCTCAAACCTTCATAACTTTCAATCCGGGCATCCGATGGAGGCATATAATACCTTTTCGGAATGATGTTGTCGAGAGCTACACAATGACATGGGATAACAGGTTGTACAAAATCAGGAAAATGGGTCTATGTTCAGGTCTTAAAGTCTTCAAATTCTATCTGGTGTGCTGTCTTGTGTAGTAGTCATTCGGGATTGGAGCTATGGTTCTTGTAGGAACTTATGTGTATTATGTAGGTTGAAATGTTGTTGAGACAAAGTAAATGTGGGATCGAGGTGCAAAAATGATGATTTTTCCCCTCACCAGGATTATCTCCGGCTCTAGGTTGATCTAGCAGTTGTTGCTCAGGGTTATCTTTGAGATTGGGTTGCTATAAGTGCTGAATGTCCTTGCGGTTATCTCTGAGGTGTGCCTGACCTCCCCGATTTATCTCTAGGTTTGGGACTGAGTGCCTCGGGGCTATCATCGAGGTTGAAGTTGATGGGTGATGTAAGACCCCAACTTATCATAAATAAAATTGAATTTTCCTTTATTCATTATTCTAAATTAATAAAGGTTAATTTGATATAATGCTTTGGTTATGGGTGAAATGTGAATTTTTTTTTACAAAATAAACAAGTGGTTATAAAATAATCATTGTTGTCGGGGAATATTCGTTTGGTCGTGGAATATTCTTGCTGTCGGAGAATATTCGTACGACGGCGCAGCCATTTGTGGGCCCCATACTGGAAAACAGTTGGATGAAAGAAAATGACAAAGAATGAGTTTTATAAATAACGGCGTAAGATGTTACCGTTAACACTGTTGGGTTACCTGATGGTTAAAATACTATTATTAGATAACAATGTCTAGAAAGTTCTGTCAAGGAGAGGTTAGGTCATCTAATTGCGCGCCAGTAATGAGAAATCCTTATTGGAAAGCCCCCTCTTTCCTGGGAACGGCCTGGTTGACATAATTGTGATTCTGTAATATTATTTATAAATAATTAATTATTGATTTATATGATAATGAAATATTTATTTGATATAAATGATTGATATATTTATTTTATGCGGTTATAATTGAAGGAATTAATGTTGAGGTGTTTTTGTCAGAATGGAGGTATTAAAAAATAAATCAATGTTCTTGAGATATATTGCGTGAGTTATAATTTTTAATCTGACCGTTGGATTGTTGTGATTTTTTGATATGTTATACATATATAAGTTGAGTATATGTCCACAAATTTTGAACCGTTAAAAATAAACGAATGATTTGTTATAAAATTTAAGAGGTGTATGATTCGAAAATTAGGGTTATAATTGATTTTGGTGGAAAATTCTAGAATTGAGTGGGCCCCACTTGTGGTTGGTGAAAAAAATGTGCTGAATTTTATTTCAAATGTGGTGGGTGGTAATAGTAGCAGGTAAAACCATCAGGTAGCAGGTCAAGTCTGCTTCGGCGGGCTAACATTTTCCTATAAATAGAGGGCTAAGTTAGAATTGAAAATCACACCAGAAACAAGTTGAATCTCTTTCTCTCTCTATATTATCGAGCGTATTCTTGTGAGTATACTTTGAGTGTTGCTATATGGTGAGAGTTTCTGTCAGCACTATACCGAAATTCAGTCAGAAGTGCGGTTATTTTGAGGTAAAAGATGTTATTTCTTTCGCAAATGATATTATTTTCTTCAATATCATTATGCCAAAATATTAGTTGAACTTTTTATCAAATTTGGAACTTGTTGTGTCGGGGTTACTATTCACGTATACGACACTATTCACGTATACGACATTATTCACGAATACGGCACTATTCACCGAAAAATGAAAATTTTCCTTTTTGTCCAAGATGTCTATTTTGTCTACTATATTTGATTGTATACATGTTTTGATCATTATTTTTGAATTCTACTTCAAAAATTGGTTATTATGAAGTATTATTGATCTTGGATAAAACTAATATACGAATCCCTAATATTTGTCCTTCTATCTCACTGGATTCGTTCTTAAAAATATTTTTCATCATCCTCAGTCCTTAATGATGATATTTTTGAATATCTTTGGCCTGTAGTGCAAAGATAAATGATTACTGATGAATATCTTTGACCCGTAATGGAAAGATGAACAGGTGTTGAGATGAACATGACCAACCGGTGATATAAATGAATATCTTTGGCCTGTAGTGCAAAGATGATTAAAGATGTATATTGATTATTATTACAGGGATAAAATATTGATGATGGACTCTTAAATATTGGAAGATAGTAGAATTCATCCTCTACGTGACTCTTCTAATGGATTGCTATTTCCGCTGTATTTGTTGATCTAAAACTTGTTGTCGATTATATTTTATCAGATTTTTCCCTGTTGAAGACTAACGATAATTTGTTGTATATTATCTTAGTCATAATATTCTTTACTGGGCTAGTTGAGCTCACCCTTTTCCTTTTTGTTCCATTTTTCTTCTCAGGAGGTGAGAACATAGTAGGATCGAGTCGGGGTATGGAGTGAGGTTTCTAGAAAGATGTTTTAGCAGTCATCACTATTTCTGTAAAATAGTGTTTGAATAAATGTAATAAGGACTTATTTGCATGTGGATATTGTTTAGAAGACAATATTTGTATTTAAACTCATAGTATGTATTGTCGTATTTCACACGACATTTGTATTATTGAAGTTGTAGGTTGCTTTATGTACCATATATTTGGCAACTCAGAATAGGTGTTGTATACCTATTTTTGGGGGCGTCACTGCTGAGGATTGAAATGAGCTTTTTCAGGGTTATCTCTGGAATTACAATTGCATTCCTCGGGGCTGTCTCCGAGGTTTGAACTGTATCTCCTGGGGTTATCTCTGGGACTAGAACTGAATATCTCAGGGTTGTCTCTGAGATGGAAACTGACTTCTCCGGTGTTATCTCCGGAACTGGAATTGCATTCTTCGGGGTTATCTTCGAGGTTGAAACTGAAACTTTGGGGGTTGCCTTCTGGGTTGGAACTGGGTATCTCGGGGTTGTCTCTGAGATGGAAAATTGAGTATCCTGGGTTTGTCTCCAGGAATGAGCTGTCTTGACCTCTATGTTTATCTCTGGAAGGCGATTCTGCCATCCTGCAAAGTTAGTAACAGAAATTCAAAATTTTAAGTGTCTACACCTAGATTACAAACCCTAACCCTAATTTGCTACACTAAACCCTAATTAGGTTTTCCTAATACCCAATCATGATTTCTAAACTTCAATTAGGTACTGATAAACATCATTAAGTAACCTCATTCATAAAAAATAAAACCCTAATCAAGATTAAATAGGATTAGGTCATAATTTTTAAGCTACTAATTTGATCAACTAGCTCACAAGTAGGTTAGGAGTCATTAATATAAGTTCCAACACATCACATGACATGCTTTTAAACTCCTAAGCAACATCAGAGTCATAGATCAGATATTTTGGGAGGCAAGTATGTGATTAAATGACAAAAAAACTTAGTTTGGAAATTCTATAAAAGGCAACCTTATTTCGGTGCAACCTAATGAATTTTACAAGCCTATACACTCTTATAACCTACCTAAACAAGCCTTGGTGATAACAACAATAGATTCATTAGCCAGAAATCAAATCAAGTAAGAAAAGGTGCAAAACCTAATTTTAACCTAGATCTTTGATGCTATATTTAATTTGTTGTTTAAATGTTTAGATATATGTAATAACATGTTAAAAAGTATACTAAGTTGATAGAATATGTTTTCATAACATCTAGATGCATAAAAAAGTGTTTTAAAAAAACTGTAAATTCTGGAAAAATAGGTCCGACAGTCGAATGTCAGAGCCTGTAGATCCGTGTATGTTAATAGTTAGATCAGTTAATTGTATGTTAGTTATAGTATTACATGAGGTCTTTAATATGAAAAACAAAACAGGTTCATTGGAACCATATATTGCAAGATATAGGTGGTCAAAAGTGGTTGACCGATCACGTAGTTCTATTTTCTAGGTTACCCAGAAAACTCAAGAACAGGTTGAACCGGCTACTTTGGCCAATCTTTTAATCGCTTTCTAATTGTTTTTATGATGTCCATATATACTGAATTGATACCCTGATATACATAGTATATATTTATGACACATAAACACTTAATTAATTTATAGGATTACTCGAATTAATGGTCAAAAGTCATTAACCAAGCATGACTACATTTTTTGGGTTATCCAGAAAACCCAGAAAACTGAAGAACATGAAGAACAACCTTTGGTTGTACTTTGACCAACATAGATTTAGACCTTAGAATCATACTCTATCCAAATCAGTGTTATATATATGTACCTTGATATATAGACTACCTATTACAATAAATGAAACACAAATCTATCACACAGATTGAAAGATCTAGATGAAGGGTTTTCAGCACATCAAAGCAATGTACATTGGAAAATAAATTGAACAAAACAAAATATGAAACCCAAATAGGATCCAAGCGAAATATAAATTAATTCTGTGTGTATAAAATTATACCGATTATGAAGCTGGAATCGATGTGATCGAATCTCTAACACAATCTGAATGAACTACGTCTCTACGATATCCACATGAACGTCTGCGGACCGTCTCACGATTCTGCAATAAAAGGGTGCTACAGTACTAGCCACCAAAGGAAAGGATTTTCGAAATTTCTCTCTAGTCTCTCTCTAATAGCGGCTAGGGTTTTAGGTTATGATTCATTAACCCTAAAATGACTGCTACATATCATATATATAGCGGTTTAAAGGGATTAATCAAAACCTTTTTAAAATCAAAATTTATTTATATATACATCTTAATTAAGTCTTACTTAATTAATATTTATACATATACAAAGTATCCTTTTAATTTAAATTCGTGATTTAAATACTATCAATCATATTGATATATTTAAATCCTTACAATTTAAATTAATTCCCTTTTAATAATGTTATTTGTGTGTGACCCTATAGGTTATTATTACGTTGGCAATAATAATAAGATCGATGATTGGATGCAACCTTTTCGTGACCAATGTTTCAATGTAATTTAATCCTTTTAACCTTGACATCCTAGATTAAACTTGAATCATGGAATATGTCATACTCTTCATAATTTAATCTGAGTTTTCTTGATCAATGAGTAGACTATATGAAATAAATCACTATTTGAGCATGGCCATGCATTTCATAGTCCTACTCAATCAAGAGGCCTATGGATATCACCTCTAATAAATAGGAGGGTTAAATTCCATCTAGATTACTCATATTTCTCACACGATTCATGATGTACCCAATAATCACCTTTATAGTCTACCCTATTAAAGGCGACCTTTGATGACATCAAAGTACATAAATTCTCGTGTAGTAATATAGTGATTTCAGGTCAGAGGACCATTACATCATTGTTACTATGAGAATCGATAATGACACTTTGATGCTCCACATAGAATTCTCATGGTGGGTCTGGGTCTATCCAGTACATCGTTCTCTAACACATACCTATACATTGACTTAATATTTCATATATTTATGACCAATGAGATTTGGTCATCAGTCAATCCACATACTAGTATCAATGCATCATTGTTGTCTTATCAACAATGATACTCGACTAGGGAAATTTAAGAGCAATGATACTAATTGTAATTATATAATCTCATGTTCAAGTCATATACTTGAAACTATATAATTTGTATCACTATTCTAAGGAATTTTATTATGTTAACATTTATAAAACACAGTAAATAAAACCATAATAAAATCATTCACTTATTCAATCAAATATAATATCAAAATGTTAAGAAATTATATCAAATAATTGGCCTTTAGGGCATAAACTCTAATAGTCTCCCACATGCACTAGAGCCAATCACTCATGTATCTAATATCCATGGAACTAGTTTGACCGTCGTGCTTCTGCTGCGACAAAGCCTTGGTCAGTGGATATGTAACATTATCATCTGTTGGCACTCTTCCGATATGTACATCTCCTCTATCAATGATTTCACGGATGAGATGATACCTCCTAAGTATATGCTTGGATCTTTGGTAAGATCTGGGTTCCTTAGCCTGTGGAACGGCTCCATTATTATCACAGTATAGCTTAACCGGATCAACAATGGTTGGAACAACACCAAGTTCAGTGATGAACTTTTTAATCCATACAGCCTCCTTGGTTGCACTAGAAGCAGTAATATACTCAGCCACTGTTGTAGAATCGACTACTGTCTCTTTCTTTGAACTCTTCAATCTAACAACACCACCATTAAGGCAAAACACAAAACCTGACTGAGACTTATAGTCATCATTGTTAGTTTGGAAACTAGCATCTGTGTAACCCTTTACTGCCAGTTCATCTTCACCTCCATATACCAAGAATGAATCCTTAGTCCTTTTGTGACACTCCCAAATCCGGGTTACCTGACCCCCGAGTTTGGTGTTCACGATCCACAATATAAATAACATCTAACTACCCATTCATATAGAAAAAATTGTTTACCCCTTAGATATAAAAAAAAGGTTTACAAAATTTAAACCTTATCTGATCAATCATTGATCAATAATTTTGAATAGTACAAACACGTACTCGACAATATAATTATTTTAATTATATTTTTTTTATCGAATCCCTATTCGGACTTAGGGTTAGGGTTTCTAATCTAATTAATCACAACTCTACTTTTATTTCTCAGCCAATACATATATTGACTAATCATGAGACTCGTATCACAGATACACAGCACAATATTGATAATTAATATTAATATTAAATAAAAAAAAACTATTCGTAAAAATTCGGATTATTCAAAATCCCGAATTATTACATTCACCCCTCCTTAAAAGGATTCCGTCCTTGGAATTATTGCTTTCTTATTCTCTAATATCTTTTAAAGTTGTATCATCAATTCATTCTTATCAATACAATATTAATTTTGTGTCTCATATTTTAACCTATGACTTAGATCCATAAAAGAAAATAATTCACAGCAATATCTAACTCATATTACTCGCGTAATTAAATTTATAAACTAAATAATTACCTACTGCCACCTCCTGAGTAGCCGCTGTATCCTGCGCCGTCATGTTGAATTTGCGGGCTTTTGGTTTTCCTGGCTATGCAGGTCCTCGAATTCCCAAGGTTCCTGTAACATTCTAGAATTTTAGAAATTTATTTATAATTTTAAATATTTATTTGAGTTATATAAATATTTAATGGATGTGTAATCGTTGAATAAATATTTGTTCAATTTGATTTGATTTGATTTAATTAATTATTTGTTAAATAGTTAATAGGTAAGGAAATTATTATTATATTGATATTTCAATTTGGGTAATTATGTGTATTGAGTTATTTGATTAAATGATTTATTTATTAAATTATTATTTGAAGTAAGTAAATTAAGTATGAAAACATAATGAAATAAAGTGTGACAAATAACTATATTATAAGGAGTTATTAAAATAAATTAAAGTAATTTTAATTTAGTGTTGCCAAACAAGGCTTAAGTATATTAATCCTTTAATTTTAAATGGTTTGCCAAAAAAAGCCTTATGGCTTTTGGATTTCTTTTGAATTTAAATTATAAAGTTAAATAAATAAATATATATATATATATATATTTGGTAACCGATAAATTATTAGGGTAATAAGTGTGGCGTCGGTTTTATACGTTTTAAACTAGTACGTTGGTTTTATTTTTGTTACGTATATTCTATTTGGCTAATGCTTAAGTAAAAAAATAGAAGAAATTTTGTCAGACAAAAACATAGAGACAAAAGAGTTTAAGAGAGAGAGAAAGAGTTCTGAGTTTCAAATCTTTTCTCAGTGGTTAGCAGATATTTTGTTTTAGCATCAAAAAGGTATTTTTCCCATAACCTTTTATGTTTTATGTGTTAGCATATTTTTACGCTCTCTGTGTTTTTTATTTTTCACTGTATATAAAGTTTTACGTTTTGGTGTTCTTATAATTGCTATAACTAGTATGTATATATATATATATATATATATATGTATATATGTGTTGTATGCTAAATTAAGTTCATTGAGAAAAAGAACTTGGTTTTACAGTGAAAAATATATATATGAATATATGTTTTGTATGATAACAAAAATTTGTGTATGCTAATTGTGAAATTAAACGTCATGTATGTTACTTGGGTATGAATGTATGATAACATAGTACAAAGAAATCAATTTGGGTGGTAACACTGGAATTTCATTTCACCGTATTTTATATATCAACAATGGAGTTTTGAGTTGTAAAATTTTAGTTTCAAAGATAAACAGTGTTTCTAAAATCGTTGTTCAGTTGTTAATAATTAGTATATGGATGATTGTTAGCATTTATGTGTAAATTATGTGATGTTATACATGTTAATTGGTGTTAAAAATTAAGACAGTAGGTTTGCTCTGTTCTTGGTTTGGTTTCTGTGAGTTTTGGCGCCCTAGTGCAAAAATCCAAGCTCCAGCGTCAAGTCTCGCGCCTTAGCGCAAAAAAATCTGCGCCCCAGCCAGACTTCGCGCCGCAGCACAGAAGTCAGCGTCGGAGCGCAAGACTTCGCGCCGCAGCGCCGAGTCCCTATATAACCCTTGCGCCGAAGCGCCACCTCAGTGTCGCTACGCCGACCACAATACAAACTGTGGCACCGCGGCGCCACTTAGCAGAATGTTCAGAAAAGGTTTTCTTCTTGCACAAAAGTCTTTATTGGTTAATGTAATGAAATGTGATGTCTGTTAAACATATAATAGTATTATTATAAGTGTTATAGTGCTAAGAACAAACATGTTGTTATCACTTAATAAGTGTGATTATTATTTTGGTTGATGTAACTCGATTTTGTGATAAACTATACATGATGTAGTGTTGTTCAAAGCAAGGTATGATAAATTATTCAATTGTTATGCTATTAGATTATTCCTAAAGCATGAACTTAGAATGAAATGTTTATTCAGTTATGATTATTCAATAACATAGTGTTATTATCTTTTATTCAACTAATCCTTAGTTGATGTCCGTTGAATTCCAAATTACCTTGAAGTGTATCCAAACCAAACTGACTTTGGTGTGGGCTTGTACTCTAAATACTGAGATGAACAACCCTATTATTAGGGGTTGCGCTTAGTTTATACTTGCGCTGAAATGTTTGTATACAATACATGTATGAAGGATTGATCCCCCTAAGTACCTTTGAGTCCTTATAGTCGAATGACTGTTAAAGTTAAAGTTGAAAGATTACTTATAACTATGGACATGGTTCATGGTCATTAGACCCTCAGTGAAGGTTATGATTTTTAGAATGTTAATAGAACATATTGTTCAGTTCTATTAAGCCTAGTATTTGGCAAGTGATGTAAAGGTTAAATTTTTATTTATTGATATTCCAAGTGAGCCTTGTTTGGTCACTCTTGCCTATAAAATCCTTACAGCTAAAGATGAAAAGGGCGACGTACCTAGCACCAATAAAGGAAAGGGAAAGATGAACAAGTACTGAAGACTTGTAATTGTTTTGATAGTTTTATTATCAGACTTTGGTTTAAATACTGTAATGAAGTTTATTTACATTTTCCGCATGAATGATTGTTTGTAAAGGTTAGATAACCTGGGAGATTTTTATTTAATGTAATCCTGTATGGGAAGGTTTATTATTCAATTTATTATGATTGGGTAGTATTAAATGATTGTTTTGTTTAAGTGAACACCAAATCTTTAGGTAATGAAGTACCATGATTTGGGGGTGTCACAAGTTGGTATCAGAGCTTTAGGTTATGAACCTTAGGTGGGGAAAAAGCCTTAGGAAGTAACATTTGAAAAGATAGTGATGATAACTCTTATCAAGTTTTAAGAAATAAGTAACAAAACACTTATGTGCTTATGTGTTTATAACTTATGTGCTCGTGAGTGTCGAGTAGAATGATTAATAATTAAAACTTTGTTGTCAGGATGACTAATGTCGAAGAATCCTGTCAGACTAGGGAGGATGGACCTCTGAGGCCTATAAAGGAGGAGCCTCGCGACATTCAGGTTGTTTGGGAACAACTACTGCCACGGGAGTCAGTACCGTTGGTCACAGTGGTTGAAAAAGATGATGATGATGTGGAGACGGATGAGGAGGATCCCATCGAGTTGCCACAAGAGGATGAGGATGACGAGGACGAGGAGGAAGAGACTCCACTAACCTCGATGGCTACTCGTATGTATGATGAAGTCTACGACCGTAACGTGGAACTTCAGGACACAGTCGAGGAGTTGCAGGAAATAGTAGTTGAACAACAGACTGCAATGACACAGAAGGATGATGATATCCAGGATCGAGATGAACGTCTAACTAATGTCGAAGGGAAGCTGATGCAGAGTAAGGAGAGAAGGAACAACTGATCGAGGTAATCGTGGAACTAAAGAACAAGCTGAAGGAAGAAGCTACCAAGAGGGCGAGAGCTGAAGACGCATACGAGGAAACTTATCAATAAACCAGAATAGCAGTAAGAGACGCACAAACAAAGAGGATGAAGATGGAAGAGATGGATAATGTATTCAACAACATGATCAATCGAGCTCAAGATCGGGTCATGGGTTATCCAATTCACTTCGAGAATCTGCCATCATACGTGTTAGATCGCCGAACAATGCTCCCAGTTATTGAAGAAGAGCGTCGAAAGGCTATGTAGTATCTTAATAGATCATCATAGGAAATGTGCAAGTTATGCACGTAATAATATTAAATAATGTGTAAATCCCTAGTGTTAAGTAACCATGGGATATGAGAATGATGATGTTGTCCTATAACTTTTGTAGTTCAGGAAATGAATGTAAATAGCAGTAATGCTATTATTTTTATATTTTTCGAAGAGATGATGAATAAATAAAAGTTATTATTTTATTCAAAGTGTTATGTGGTTATTTCTTTTATGGAGGTAAGTAATTAGAAAATACTAAAAGAAGTTGAGTAATAGTCTAATAGATGTTTTGTTTTAACAGAAAATGCCTCCCAGACGTGAACCACCCCGACAGAGAACCAATGAGAGAACTAATAATAACAATGTTGAAGATAATCCCATCCAACAACTAGTGACATTATTAACAGGAGCATTGTAGAATCAACCTCAAAACCAGGGCACAATGTTTAAGGATTTCAAGGTCGTTGGACTACCTGAATTCCGTGGATCTATGAATCCGGTCGAGGCACAGACCTGGATTATGGAAATAGAGAAATTATTTGAAGTCGCTAGGGTAGGGGAGGAACATAAGACTGCTTTTCCAACATTCATGTTGAAAGCAGAGGCTAGTTATTGGTGGCAGGCCAATAAAACCTGGGAAGGACCAGGAGTGATGACTTGGGATAGGTTCAAGGAATTATTCTTCGAGACCTATTTCCCAGAGATTTTAAAGAGTCAGTTAGAGGTTCAGTTTTTGGAACTGAAGCAGGGAACGATGACGGTATCTGAGTATGCCACAAAATTCAACGGTATCTGCTCCCTCTATTTTATTCAAATTAATAGTCCTCACCATTAATTCGAAAAGCATTTTCTATTAAATCTTTCTAGTGGGCCAAGATCCATATTTCATTATGCCTTAAGTTAACTTTGGCTAATCTCTTAAAACTCAATTATTTGGGTAGACAACCCTTTGTCAATTATATCATATATAACTCTTGGATAATTTGGTAAACAACATTTTTTTCTAGTTTATCTAATGGTACCCACCAAACTCTATGCCTCTAAGTCCACAATCCTATTGAGATAACTTTGTTAAGTCGAGCCCAATGATTTTAACAGTTTGGATATCACAATTATCATATCGTATCTTACCAAGATAAATAGGGTACTTTACTTTGGCAAACCTACATCTATTGATCAAGGTCTTAATGAGTGTTATTCATTGGAAGACATCCGATTTAGACTTAATAATTTAATGAGGGATTTTATTAATTAATTTAGATCTAACCAATTTTAATCTTATTAGGCATGCACATTATTTATCATATCATATCATATACAAGCATAAATAAAGTGCAAAATTAAATGTGTCACAGTTATGGCCCAATCCACTGTCAATCTTTTCAAGATAATGAAAGATTGAAGGTCAATCTAAAGTGGTAAAAGATCTTCAAAATATTAGCTCCCTTGGATCTTCCTCATGCATGTGCCTCCTCTCCATCGTCATCTTTCCATCGTGTTCTCCATCTTGTCATCTTCATCAATTACAGATTATTACATGACATAAAGAAACCTCGAGTTACATTCGAGGGGATTTGGATGAGAAGAGAATATTACATTAGAATTTATAGAAAGGCATGACATGCAAATCGTATTTCAAAACCTAAAACCACTACCACTAACCTATGGGTCAAAAGGCCATAAATATGCACCATGCATATCACAATAAGCAAATAACATTTTTTATATAATTAAAGAAAACTATATATAACATATTGGGGTTACGACCATTGTGCGCTACGACGGGGGGGGGGGGGGTCCAAGTACAACCTGTATTGTAGAATTTTTCCATACAAATATCTGAAATAGTTTCAAAATCATATATTTTAATCCACCAAAACACCCATAATAACTATATACCCAGTACATATCATATATGTCAAGTTTCAATTAATCATACTAAACCGAATCTTCATGATTTTAATCCAATTAGAACAGAAGTTGTATACTGTTATTACGCCATTTAAGATGAAATTAACAGAACATAATATACATGTATATATGTTACTGATATTCATAATATGAGAATATGCCTACTTACAGATTATCATATACTCAATTTCAGATCGGTAAAATTGTATCATCACATATCATATATATCAAAAATAATAAAACACGTAATCTAAATTAATCATTTCGCAAGTAGCTCTGATACCATTGTTGGGTTTTCGGCACATCAAAGAAATGCACAATGGAAAATAAATTGAACCAAAAAAAATCTGAAACCCAAACAAGATCCATGCGAAACAGAATTTAATTAAGTGTGTAAGAGATTATACGGATTATGAAGCTGAAATTGATGCGATCGAATCTTTGACGCAAACTGAATGAACTACATCTCTACGGTATCCACACGAACGTCCGCGAACCGCCTCATTATTCTGCAATAAAAGGGTGCTGCGGTATTAGCCACCAAAGGAAAGGATTTTCGAAATTTCTCTCTAGTCTCTCTCTAAGAGCGGCTAGGGTTTTAGGTTATGATTCGTTAACCCTAAAATAATTGCTAATATCATATATATATAGCAATTAAAAGGGATTAATCAAAATCCTTTTAAAATCAAAATGTATGTATATATATATATATATATATATATATATATATATATATATATATATATATCTTAATTAAGTCTTACTTAATTAATATATCTATATATATAAATTATCCTATTAATTAAATTTGTAATTTAAATACTATCCATCATATTGACATATTTAAATCTTTACAATTTAAATTAATTCTCTTTTTAATTACGTTCTATGTGTGTGACCCTATATGCTATTATTACGTTGGCAATAATTTTAAAATCATATTATAAACAGTGAGCGGCATCTAGTAATGCATCACTACTATCTAAGTAATAATAAAATCGATGATTCAATACAACCTTTCCGTGACCAATGTTTCAATGTAATTTAATCCTTTTAACCTTGACATCCTATATTAAACTTGAATCATGGAATATGTCATACTCTTCATAATTTAATCTGAGTTTTCTTGATCAATGAGTAGACTATATGAAATAAATCACTATTTGAGCATGGCCATGCATTTCATAGTCCTACTCAATCAAGAGTCCTATGGATATCAACCCAAATAAATAGGAGGGTTAAATTCCATCTAGATCACTCATATTTCTCACACGGTTCATGATGTACCTAATAATCACCTTTATAGTCCAACCTATTAAAGGTGACCTTTGATGATATCAAAGTACATAAAATCTCGTGTAGTAATATAGTGATTTCAGGTAGGAGGACCATTACATCATTGTTACTATGAGAATTGATAATGACACTTTGATGATCCACATAGAATTATCATGGTGGTCTGTCCAGTACATCGTTCTCTTACACATACCTATACATTGACTTAATATCTCATATATTTATGACCAATGAGATTTGGTAATCAGTCAATCCACATACTAGTCTTAATGCATTATTGTTGACCTATCAAAATTGATACTCGACTAGGGACATTTAAGAGCAATGATACTAATTGTAATTATATAATCTCATGTTCAAGTCATACACTTGAAACTATATAATTTGTATCACTATTCTAAATAATTTTATTATGTTAACATGTATATAACGCAGTAAATAAAACTATAATAAAATCATTCACTTATTCAATCAAATATATTATCAAATTGTTAAGCAATTATATCAAATAATTGGCCTCTAGGGCATAAACTCTAACACTAGAAGCCATAAAACCGTTGACCGATGGACCATGACCACTGTTATGGGTTACCTAGAAACTCAAGAACTACTCTGACACTGACTTTGTGTGAAAACCCCAGATCCGGGTTTATACATTTAACTTTATACATTAATCCCCAAGGTTGAGAACCTTAAAATATACCTGAATTCCATATCTTATCTGACATATAATGTTATTATCATACAATACTATTACAATTTTAGCTGCACATATAATCCAAAGCTGGACTTGTCTTCGTCTTTTCCTGTATCCAACGTATTCGTCTTAATCTGCAATGTTTATCGTGATATAGCAAGGTTGAGCAACAAGTTTTCCCAGCATGTAAAAGTTCAATAAATCAAGGATATATCATTATATAAAGAATTGAACAATAAGCTGGCTAAAGTTCTATAATATAATTGTGACCTAGAATGAACAAATTTTAAAAGTTGAACGAACATTTAACATGAACAAATATATCTAGACCGAATGGTAATGAAGGTGATCAACCTTTCATACCTGATGAACACATGCAATATGCACAAAGTGCGAATCAATAATGCATAGACATGGTAATAAACACTGATTAACCACAAGCATACTTGAATGAAATAACTCGAGGTCGAGTTAAAGAAAACTTGCACAATAAATGAGTATAAGAAACTTATTTGTTCGGTTGATTATTGTTACACAATTTATTTAGCTTTGCCTGAAGACCTAATATTTACAATACTGATCTCCAATTATTAGAATAATACCATCACAATATAATACTGTCATATATAATTATAGAATAACCTAAACACCAAACACATAACCCTATCAATCTATACAACACATAAAACCTAGTATCAAGTCAAACTATTGCAGTCTAAGTTTAATCTGGCACAATTTGACATCCCGACGGCTTAGTCAGATAATTTTCGAGTCTAATATCGCTAAGACTCGGTCTAATCACTTAACAACTAACTTAGATAATTTATTATTAGTCAAAATAATTTTTTGTAAACTCATAATAATTTTTAAATAATTATTACCAGTTATCATAATTTTTCAATCATTAATATCGTATTTATATGATTTAAATACCAAATTATTCTATTATCATTAATATTTATTTAATATCAAATATTAATGAAATACATAACATAATATTATAAATAACTTATAATATTTTAAAGTATTTTTAATACTTTATTATTACGTTTAAATGATTTTAAAGTAATTAAAACCATTATTAATTATCCGCCATTAATATTAAATATTAATATATTTAATGATAAAATATCAAAAGTTATATTTTATAACTTAAAATATTTTTAAACTCTTAAATCATTTTTATATAATTTTTAAAACATTAATTCTATTTTACCATAATTAATTTAATATATTTATTAAATAAATTAATTACCATTAATATTAATTTATTAATGAAATTCATCACAAAATATTAAAAGTCATCAAAAATAACTTCAAATATTTTCTTATACCATAATATAATGTTTTATGATTTTTCAAGTATTAAAATCATTTTTAACTTATTTATTTAATATTATACATAAATAAATTAAATATCATTAATATTTCAAAAATATTAAATATTAATGAAATATATTCGAAATTATTAAAAACCCATTTTAAGCTTTAAAATAATTATCAGTAATTTATTTTGAATTTTTAATATTCAAAAACTATTTTTCTCTAATTATTAAATAAAATAATTGATTTTATAATTAAACTGTCGCTAAAGGGTGTTATAGGCTACAAAACTGTGGCTAAAGGTGTTCTTGAACAAACGCATAAATTCATACATTGTTATCTGGTATCCTACTTTGACCATCATTTGATCTGCGATCTTGGTGTTTTCTGGGCAGCCTGATATGTTAAGATTATAGTATAAGTGTAATACTACAATGACATACTAAGGTCATGGTTAAGTTACAACAAATCAGAGAGTTACAGGCCTTCAAAATCATTATCAGAACTGTTCTTCATTTTCTGGGTTTCCTAAAAATGAAGAACAGTCAAGGTACCTATTTTCCAAGCCTTGAATCATAAGTTCTGAGCTTGCTAAGTATGTTTTAAAGGTTCAAACATGTAGTCGAGATGTCATGGTACATTTATTATGCACTAGATCAACCTAACAACACAACATATAAGAGATCAAAGCCGGTCAAAGTGCATGTCAGGAACTGCCTTCGAAGATTTCTGGGTTACCCAGAAACATCATCTTGCAGTTTTGTCAACACAACTTTGACCACTGATTTCTTTGACTTTGTGTAGTATCTAAGGATTATAAAGGCATGGATCGATAATACTTATGTCATCTACATAAATCAAACACTAACATGGCATAAAAACGTAAACACAGCAAGATCTATGGTTTGCAAAAATGTTGTCAGTCTGGGTTTCTGGTTTGCCTAGAAACTCAGTTTCCATGATCGCTCAACCTACTTTGACAACTTATATTTGGAGATCTAGACATGGTATGGATGTGATTCCACTTCCATTCTACTCTCCTCATAACAGAGAACATATTTATAACTTAAAACATAACAAATCATTAACAAACAAGGATCTATGAGCCTTGACATTAAGTTGTCAGAACATAAATTATGGTTCATAGATCAGTTTTGAAAACTTGATTTTCGTGCCTCTAGATATTATCTATCTAGAATATAACAACTCAGATCACTCAATAACACCCTCTAGCACCAATCTAAACAACTAACAATATTAACATAAAATTTTAAGTATTTCGAAATTTAGAGGGTTTATACTTTCAAAACTTTGATTTTTGATTTTTGATCCTTGATGATTTGACGTTGTTAAGCTAAGAGGTTATTATGTCTTAACTCTTCACTCCCTTTCACATTCATTCCCGAATTTTTAGAGAGAGAATGGCCAAGGTTCATATGATAAATAAAGTGAGTATTCTCTTTCTCTACAACCTATATATTTTGATACATTGAAGCTATATGATACAAAGTGGTCCATAGATTATATTTTTGGCTAAGATATATGGCACATGGGAAGTCAGAAGTTGGTCACCAACTAAATTCTTGACTAGATCTACACTCCATCACATTAAAGAATGGAAAAAGGGCACATTGGTCATTTGACACAAAATTTTAAGGGTATAATAGTAACTTGTCTAACCCTTAGGGTTTGACCATTATTAGGGTTAAACCCTAAGGTTTTGAAAAACTAAAATTTTTAGGATTTCTAATTATGTTTTAAAATTAGAAAAGGTAAGATTTCTAAATTATAATTAGGATTTCCTAATAATCTTAAAGTTTACTAATCACATTAAGGTTTGCTAATTAGGATTGTTGTTTCCAAATTAACATAAAACTCTTTTAATTAGCAATTAGGGTTTCTATTGAGCAATTAGGGTTTTCTAACTAAGTTATTAGATTTTTCCTAATTAGGTTAGTAATTAATAGCACTTAAGCATTAGAATTATCCTTTAAGTTCCCAAATTATGGTTTTAACCGTCCGAATTAGGGTTTCGAATTCCCAAAACTGAAATTAGGATTTCTAGAGCCGGTACTAGGGTTTCTTATTCATGGCTAACATTTTCCAACTAAACGTCGATATTCTTAATATAACTTTAGGGTTTGTCACTGATATAATTTATCTGGTCAACCCTTGACCCTTAACCATAACTGTAAACATATATGATCATATACATAGAACATATACACTTAATCCTGAATAATTCACGATAAAATTTTTTAAATCCATAAAATCCTTCAAAAATGCCAAATCTATACACTTATTTTATGTCTAGGTTTATTATGTAACCTTAATTCAATCTTTTAAGATTTTAATAAATTTGTCCAAATTCTCGGGGTGTCACACTTTGAGCCTCTATAACTTCTTGTTATATGTAGGTTAAAGCATGAAATTGGTATGATGTTGTACTACTGCATGAGTACACTATAACACCCATATACTTCCAAACCCAGAATCATCAACAATAGACAATTAGAGTAAGGTCAAAGTGGTCTCTATGCCATGACCAACAGATTCCCAGAAATTCAAGAACACCTATAGTGACACTTTCTGTCACTATAGGGCATTAGCGATAGACATAAAATAGTTTCTAATAAATAAATTAATGAAAATTAGAAATAATTAATAAATAAATATAAATAATTATAAAAATAGTTTTAAAAATTATTCTAAGTTATAATAATTAACTTTTAATATTTTTACATAAATTTAGTAAATATTTATTTATTTGTATATTATTAATAATTAAGTTAATAATAAATTAAATATAATAATTATTTATAAATAATAAATAAGTATTTAAAAATAATATGAATGATTTAAAAATCATAATAAATGATTATAAATTATTTTAAAATAATAAACAAGATTTTTATAATATTCTAAGTAAATATTAATTATTTAGAAATAGAAATAAATGATTTAAAAATTATTTAAGTGATAAATAAATACTTAAAAATTGTTATAAGCTTCCAAAAAATATTATAAAAGATATATAATTTATCTAAAAATATAATAAAGCTTATAAATAAAGTTTAACCGTGTTATTAACTTATTAATTACCCGGTAAAGTCTTTGAACACCGAAACTATATCAAACTTAACTCGAGCATAAATAGTTTATGTATTTGAGAATTGTTATCAATACTAATGTGTTAGATTTATATGAATGAACATCTTAGGGGTTTATTAACGAATCAAGTAGCATTGCTTGATTGATCTTCGCTCATGCAAGTTACTAAACCTTAATTTAATTACTTAAACAAGTCTTCTAAGCTATTTTGTTATTTATACAAGTTTTCGAACCCTATTTATGTGAGACCCCAAATTTTATGAATAAAGATTTAAATATCTCGAAATATTTTTTTGAATATTATGGTGTGAATTTGATATAATATTAAAGTTGTGGGTAATATTTATAAATTTTGCAAAGTAAGCAAGTTGTTATACAATATTGGATTGGTCTGGGAATATTCGTACTACGGCACAATCATTGGTGGACCCCACAACGGATGTATCATCGTAGTAAGAAAACGAAAGAATTACCTTTTTATAACGACGAAAGTGTTACCGTAAAAATTGTTGAACTACCCGGTAATAAAAGTACAGTAATACGCGTGGTTGCATAGTAGCACACGATATTAATTATTGATGCTTACATGAGAAGTCACTCAGTTATACTCAATTATTGCTACAGTAATTGCTGTATCATATCTCTCATATTATTGATTCAATTATTGTCACAGTATCATCTGTATAATATGTTATATTATTAAATCAATAATTGAGATGACAAAGTTGTTCATATTATTATTTACAATATTGACAATGTCTAGAAGTTTTGTCAATGAGAGATTTGGAAAGCCCCCTCTTTCCTGAGAAAGACCTGATTGTTAAATATTGTGAATTATAATGATGAATAAGTTCGTGTTGATTAAAGATGAAATTGATAGTTCCACTGTGTTGGAATTATTAGTGTTAGTGAAAATTGACATTTATTTCGATAATAATTAATGTCTGGATGTTATATTGACCAATCGGGTAATTAATCGGATAAATGAGCAATTAATTGCTATTAATTCACATGCTTATAACTACGTGTTCACATGTGTGTACTATTGATTCAAATGATTTACTATTAGGGGAGTTGGTGCAAGATTGATAATACTTGTATGACTAAATTAAAAATGGAGGTATAGTTGAAGGTACTATACTGTAATTATTTTTTTCACATGATTAGAACTATTGAGTCACATGATTTACTATTGATTCACATGATTTACTATTAGGGGAGGTGGTGCAAGTTTGATAATACTTGCTGTCGACGTCGGGATTTATTAGTTGTCCCTTTCCGTTACTTGTTCTTTGGTGTTCTTATTTTAGTTGAGATTTGTTTGAAAAAACAAGTGAAAAAGGTCTGACATGTATAATGTCGATGATGGACTGTTAAGAGTCGCCATTTGGTTTTTTAAATGGTTGTACCAACACAACCGAGAAAAGGTTTGCACATTGACCTAGTGATGTGACACTGTTAAACGGGTCGGTGAAACCAAGATTCATAAGGGTCCGGGGACTTGGTTATGCGGAGGGAAGGTGTTAGGCACCCCCCAACATCCGTGTTACCGTGGTGACAACCTCTTTTTAAGAAACTATTATCTGAATGTGTGTGTAGGTCAATGTGTTGTTATTTGGAAGTAGTGCGAGGCCTCGTTCGCACCTATATACACAGGGTTTGTATTTATGTAAAAAATCAGTTTTTAGCAAGATGTGGCAGTGACGTTTTATAAAAGAGGTTTTTCAAACCCTGATGCTCAATAGTAATTGAGACATTTTACACTCCCATTTTATTAAGTGTTCGGCTTGAGTGATTTTAATTTTATATATGCGAGGCATCCGTACAAAAATAATGTACAAAATAATGAAGAATTCCTCGTGGGTATGGAAACCATCTGAGGAAATTCAGACACCGCATAATAATTTACAAGCTACTTACAGCTGAAAATGTCCATCACGTGAATCGAATCTAGATCCAATAGGTTGTATCTATGATCACATGATTCCTAGGCACACATGATACCCCAATTTGTATAAAAGCTGTAAGCAGGTATATATATATATATATATACCCGGGTTACCCCATGTTTTTTTGGCCGGGTCATCTCGTAGTACGTGCACTCGGGCACTGCAATGTCCGCTCAAACTTTCAAAAGTGCAATTCGGGCATCCGATTGAGGTATACATGACCTATTTCAGACCGTCATTGTCGAGAGTTATACAATGCCATGAGATTAGAGTTTGTACGAAGTCATTGAAGATGCGACGATGCCCTCCGGTCTTTAAGCATCAAATTCTATCCGTTACCCCGCACAATAGTCACTCGGGATTGGTTCTCCTTAATTTTTGTGGGACATCGTTGTGTAGAGATGTGTGTATGAAATGTTGAGACGACATGGCATGGCATCGCGTTGGAGAGATGATAATGTTGCCCCTCATCGGTGTTATCACCGGTTTGGACTGATAAAGCGGACGTTGCTTAGGGCTTCGCTGAGATTGGACTGCTGCAATTATTAAATGCCCTCAATGTCATCTTTGAGGTGTGCATGTCCTCCCGGTGTTATCTTCGGGTTGGTACGGAGTATCTCATTGTGAGCATCGAGATTGAAGCTGGTTGTATTTTAAATAAGCATTTTCGCGATTATCGCCGAAACTGCATTCCTTTGGGTGATCACAAAGGTTGGTGGCTATTCCCATGATTTGGACAGAGACTAGATACCTCAGGGTTATCTCCGAGATTAATCGGTCTTCTCCGGTGTGTGTTCCAGTATTGGATCTGCACGCATCGGTGTTATCTCTGAGGTTGGATTTGTTACTCTCAGTGTGTGTTCTAGGGGTTGATGCTGAACTTTTGGTAGTATCCGAAATGGACTGTCTTCCAGGGTTCCCTCTTAAAAGACTAATCTGTCCTCCTGCAATGTTAGTGATAGGTGTATAGAAAATTTTGAGTGTCTACAGATACTCCTCTTTATCATACTTATGCAATGTAATGCATGGGTAGGATAAATAATCCTAGACACTTAAAATGCAACAAGAAAAACATGGAACTATATGTAGTAACCTGATGCAAATGTATAATGCATGTGTACGGGGTTGTAGCCTAACATGCTGGGATGATTGTTGGCTCCCTGTTGCTTCAACTGGGGATTGGTAATGATGACCAGATTTGATGTGTAATCTGAATCTGTTAGGATGTTGAAGTTGGGGTTATCATCAAATTCCTGGATCCTTGATAATGACTTGATCCTGAAGATGTACCTCTTATGTGTAAAAGATCTGTGGGGATAAAGCTTGGTCTGTTTGAGGATATATATAACATATTCCATCATCGATCCTCCTTGATGACGTTGACCTTTCCTGGTTGGCATCGACAGGTCATGTCAAGATTCTGTTGGATTTACTGCCAACAAAAAATGGTGTCTGGGATACCTGACCTTCATTGACGTGTACTTCACCGACATGTAAATCAACGGCTGAAAACCCTGTGGGATAGACTGTCAAGGTTGTCTGAGCTTCGCTGACGTGTGAATCAACGGCTAATACTATATGGGCATATTGTCAAGGTTGCTTGACCTTTGCTAACGTGTGAATCAACGGAACATTGCATTGTAACCCCCGTCGGGGATCCGCTGGGAAATATGAGCAATCGAAAATGAAACCCTTGAATAGCTATGGAGCTCTGATAGGTTTAATCGCCATCAGCTGAGATAACGTCAAGGCTGCTTGACCTTCATTGATATTTATGTCAACGGTTGTGTGTGCATTGTAATCCCCTACCGGGGCTTCACGTTGTAACCCCCATCGGGGACCCACGCTGTAACCCCCATCCGGGATCCACGTTGTAACCCCCGTCGGGGATCCACGTTGTAACCCCCGTCGGGGATCACATTGATCTTTTAGGGTAAGGACCTGGAGTTAGCAGCATTGGACATGTACAAGGTATTGCCGGATGTAATTTGTAACAAATGAGATCATTAGCAGGGTATACCTCGTGTTTGGATGACTACCAATGAGTGATGTACAGACTCTGAGTTCCATCTGAGAAGACCAGGATTATATAATGTTTTGCTCAATCGCGTAGCATTTTTATTCTGTATTTGACTTTTTCATGCAGCAAGAACTCCTTTGTAACTCAAATTGGACCGAGCCAGATGGGTGGGACCCACATAAGGGTACCACAGGTACACCTACTGCAGCCGCAGAAGAGCCTGCGGCCAACCGTGGATGATATAATCCAACAGGTTGGTCTCACAAGTCATTCTCAACTTGTTTTGCGAAGAGAAATTTGAGAGCCTCTTTCAGATCTGCTGAGTTCGGGCTATTTTTTGCAAATTTTGTCACCATACAAGTGCTCTGCACTATCCTAGTAACGTATGCATGTATTTTTTTCTAATTTTTATCCGTTAGATTTTCAGTTATAGCATGAAATGCATCTAAACACATAGTAGTGATTATCTATGTACAAATGACTTGATAAAAAATATTCAACATAGTAAATGTTAGAATTAAACCATGTTGAACATAATGATGTGAAAAAAATTAACTTCTGAGGCAGTCAAATTGGCACATTTTTCTGCTATTTTTTGCCCTATTTGAGGTCCAATGAGCAAAAGGTAGAATGGCAAATTATTCCTGATATTGAGGTTAACCTTATGCATGGATGATTTTGATTTTTAATATATATATATATATATATATATATATATATATATATATATATATATATATTATGTACATGACTTTGGGGCAGGTGTGCTACTGAATGGCCCCCAAAACATGCCTATGTGCATTTGGATAGTCCTATTTTCAAAGGGGACTATGGCAAAAATGTTTAAAATGTAGGCATTGGGTAGTCATGCATTTTAACTCTATTGTATGTTAAAGTAAATGCATGTATGCACATAGTCATAAAATGCATTCTAAAAAGTTCTAGGTAAAGAAATACCACACCCTTTCTGAGGTGATTCGGAGACTTATTGTCCAGATATTATGGATCCGAATCAGCCGCGTAATTCCCGTAGGACCACTCTGGTATGTGGAGGAGGGTTTCTGAAGTACCTCGACCCCGTTCTGTCAGACAGCCTCATTGATTGGTGGAGGTCATGATTCGTCCAGTCCGGGCTGATGTTCCAGACGTTGAGGACGAGGATGAGGATATTCCAATTGAGGATCCCATTCCTGCTACATATGTTCTCCATAGGGAGCTCCCTTATATTCAAATGGAAAACCTAAAGCTTCTGTCTGATTTGAGCAGACATCCCTCGATGTATTTGTATGCTAACGAGGTATGACGTTAGATCTTAATATTCCTTCTTTCCTATTGATGGGGAGTAAAGGATTCTGATGTTGATATGCATTTCATGCAGTTTCCCGGCTTCACACAGCCTCGAGGGAATTGGTTTAGTATACATTCCATGTATCAGGCTCTTCATCATGATTAAAGAGAGATAGTGCATGATTGGGGATTCGGGGCATTCTTCTCCATCCTTTCCCATCGTTGTCCTTGGGGTTAACTCAGGGCATTATTTGAATAGGTATGGAGTTTGGAGGGGAGCCAGTGCCTTGCATAGTAAATATTACCCCTACTTACCGTCAGATCCTTGTTAGGAGTTCCGGCGAAGGCGATCAAGGGCGAAACTATTCATTCAGGTCCTTTGAGCATAGATGCTATGAGCAGGCTTTTGAGTGAGCCCATGCCTAATGATGTCAGAGTCAGGGATCACATTCTTTGGCGATTGTTCCTGATGATCATTAAAGGCTTCTTCATAGCAGATAACTCTTCTACGTTGTCATTCGCATCATGTGGACTGTATTAGAGAGTATGATTGGGGTTCCTACACCTTTGCCTATTTCCTCCGGGGCATTCGTATGCGCTCATAGGGGTTGACCGAGGCTTGGCTAGGATTCTACCCATTTCTGCTGGTGAGTATTTCTCTTGTCATTTCCCATTTATAGGTTAAGAGTGTTTACTGATCGTAGATGTTTTGCCAGTGTGTTGGCAGTTTTGGGACTACAAGAGGCTCACATGCTTGCATCCTGTGAGTGTGTTAGGTTTAGATACCTATCCACGAGGACGACGACGGGATCATTCCATTTTGCCGGAGGTCTCTGTAGCTGTGGGTTTCACTCACTGCCGTATGCAGCTGGAGTTGTTGACAGTTGATACCATCACATGGATTCCATATTCTGGCGAACACTTGACCATCAGCTTTGAGGATGGATACCCGACTGGAGTCAAGTATGTGATTTCCACCAGGAGAGTTCCTCTCTTCACAGATGGAGGCTGGGAGTTCTATTTAGGAGAGCGTGCTATTAGAAGCACCATATGGGAGATTCGTATACCGGTCTTGCCTCCTGTTAGGCATCATTGGCCTGTATCGGAGTCACTCGTCACTGATATCCCATTGTTGGGGTTCGACGGCTATACATTATCAGAGGGTCCTTGCACTCAGGAGACGTTCCAGCATTGGTGGTTGCCTTATACTATCGGAGCCCAATCCCACACCACATAATTTATGGGGGATATGGTTCAAGGATCCATGATGATGACGGATTGGATAGCTAGTGTCCGAGATCTGACTTATATGACACAGATTGATAGTTTTACCCGACAGTTGGACTAGGCACACATATTTATTCGGCATTTGGGCAGAGATCCGGTAGAAGCAGCTTTGTTTGATCCTTCCAGCTCAGGCACTGGCCCCTCAGATGACCCATTCAGTTTTGCCAGTGCAGATCCTCCTCTATATAGGCCTGACATCCATGTTGATAGAGATCTAGTGACTCAGGAGAAGTTACATCAGGTGGACAAGATTGATGATGTAGATAATTACATCATTGTCTTCTTCTGATGTGTATTCTCGTTATATCTTTTGATAGGCCTCTGTTAGATATTGGGTGGTTGTGCCCCATTCTCGCTATATCTTTTGATAGGCCTTTGTTAGTAGTAAGGCATCTATGCCCCATTTCGCTGTATTTGTAGCTGTATAGAGATGATGTATTAGATGTTGATATACTTAGGAATGTATGCACAGTTTTTTATTCCCTATATCATATTGCCATCTATTATCTGCTATACATGTATCATGCTATGCATATGTATGTATGTCCAGAGATATTCAACATTGACCCCTGGATGGTCTTATGACACGGCTCGTACAGATGTCTTCTTCGACAGTTAGCCGTATTGATCATACCCCACAATCATTGGTGGCATCGGGTATGCTATCGTGGTATGATAGTATGTGACCATCAGACAGGGTGACCGTAGATCGTTTGTTGCAGCATACCATGACCTTATTGATGTTTTAGGTTCCCGTAGGGTTTGTAGATGGCATGCTAGAGCATTGGGTATCAGATAGGTAGGTTTTCCGATTCGAGACCCATGAGTTAACTCCTACTCTGGAGGAGTATGCACGATTGATGATGCTTCCGCTGGACAGACCTTGCGTGCATATGGCTCTAGGAGATATGAGTAGATGGTTCATAACTCTCACTGGATTTCGGCGCAGAGTGGTACAGGATGAGCTTACATCGAGCCACATCATATCCCAACATTTTTTATTCGACAGATTTGGCTCTAACGATACTTATTCATGACATTCTGGGATTTTGAAAGTAGTATGCACACAAGCCAATCATGTTTGATGATAAAGCATATACTTTGTAAACAATCTTATTCATTTATTAATAAAAAGTATTAATTTATTAAAGGCTTTTAAATTATCTACATGATGCTGTTTTATAATATGTGATAAACCCATAGTTTTAAGCAATGCTTTTAGAATAACGATGATGATCATTCTAATGAGATCTAAATTCTTAGAAAGCTTAAAACTAAAATAGTTCCCAATCGTTGGATTACTAAATTGGGGATTAGTGAATCCGGATAGATTGGTACATACGTTGCTTGCTCATTGGATGAGGATGATTGATCTCATGATCATTTGTGTGGAGACACTAAAGCAAGTATGTAGGTGCTTATTAGAGAATAAGTTCACTGAACGTGACTCGCTAAGGAATACCTAATGGAGTTTTACTTGCCTGTCAATAGGAATTCCTGTAGTGATAGTAGTACAAGTGATCCTTGGACTTGAGATCATCATAGTATCTTGTGTATGATGAGTTATACTTTGACTTATTCCTTAAGACCCTTAGGGTATATCAAAGGATATGCTTGGGTATAATAAGTTATATATGGAGATAATGTATGATCAATAAAGAATCTACCACTTCTAGTAAAAGAAGAGAAATGTCCTATGTGATTCGATAAATGACAACTCAGTAGTCCTTGGCCAAGGCAGAATGAAATTAGAAAGGAGTTTCTAATTTGCATTATTTGGTGTTGTGCATTTAAGAGTCGAAATACATATAATTAAATAAAATAAGACTTGACAGTAATTCCATGTCTTATATTTAATTGGGACATTATATGGTGGAAGGATTGAATTGTACGGTAACTATTTACTCAAAGGTTCTTTTATGATTAATGTTGAAATCTATATTATCTGGAAAGTCGTTGATCGCTAGGGAGGCTTATCCCTATTGTAGAATAAATATTATTTATTTAAATAAATTATTTGTTTAATTTATTTATTTAAATAAGATTAGAATTGTTCTAATTGATTTATTCACAACCGGTTTAATATGGAGAACCTAAAGGGTCACACCATAAAAGGAAGAATAATTATTTAAGAAGTTAATGGCATAATCGTAATAATAAGTTAAGTATATTTAATTTAATCTATGGTGATAGAATAAATTAAATAGCTTAATATTTATTATTTAATATTTTAGAAATATTAAATATAAATTAATAAGAGGAGTCTTATTATTATTATTACTATTATTATTATTATTATTATTATTTAATTCCTAAAGCAGTTTGGGAATTAATTAATATAAGTACTCTCATTTATTCCTAATAGGATTAGGAGGGACAATTAGTTAAAAGAGTTTAATTAATTATCCCTAATAAGATTAGGGAGCCCATTTAATTAAAAGAGTTTAATTAAATAAATAATACCTTATTTTTAATAGGGTTACTTGATATCTTTATAAGAGGAGTCTTATATCAGATATCTAACATACGTAAATTCTAAAAGTTGGAGAGTACGCCCCTTTTTCTATAGAGATAGAAAACTAGGGTTTGAGCCAAATACCCATCTTCTTGAATTCTTCTTCTTCCTTGGTGGATCACCTCTAGAGGCCAAACACTTGGGTGGCTAACGTTGATCAAAGGAAGGAACCAAACCCGGTAGATTCAAGTTGAACGCGAAAAGGATTGGAGGTGAACTTGTACCTGAGGAAGCTCGGATCTTCAAGGGTATGATTTTATTCTTTATCTTTTCGTTTAATTAATAATTGTGCATAAAGGGTGATCCGGGTTTATGGTTTGTAAATTTTTTTAAAACTCTGATTTTACACGTTTCCGCTAATTTTTGCAATTTGATTGCGTTCTTGAATATTACAAACCTAACAGTGGCATCAGAGCCAAACCTTTATACGAATTATTAATTGTTTTAATTTGATATGTATATTGATATATGTTTAGAACAATTTAATTGGGCATAATTTATTGTATAAAATTTAATTAAAAAAACGGTAATCCCGGCCTGCTATTTTTTTTTATTTCGCTGAGTGCGATTTTTTTTTGGGGAGATCCTGATTCACGTGCTCGGTAGGATTTAGCAGGAGGTTTTGGCAGGAGAATGTATGCTTTATTCTGCGAGCCACGTTTTTTTTTTTGAAAAAGTTAAGGGAGCAGGATCTTGATTATGGTATATAGTTAATATTAATTATATATATAATAGTTATATATATAATATATTAACGTTATATATATATATATATAGTTGTAATCTGTTAACTATATATATATCCGGTTTATATTATATATATATATAATAGTTATATATATATATATTAATTTTATTATTATTTTATTATTAAAATAAAAGAGTTTATTTTAATTTTAAAATTAAATTTCATGCTAACTAATTAGAATTGGAATTGGATTCCATGATAACTAATTGGAGTTGAAATTGGATTCTATGTTTCCTTAAATAAAGGAGTTTATTTAGATATGAAATAAGATTTCATATTATTCAAAATAAAAGAGTTTATTTGTGAATAGGAAAAAGAATCTATCTTTCCTTAAATAAAGGAGTTTATTTAGATATGAAATAAGATTTCATATTATTCAAAATAAAGGAGTTTATTTGTGAATAGGAAAGATAATCCGTGTTTCCTTTAATATTTATTTTTATATATATATGGAATTGGATTCCATAATTAATTAAAATAAAGGAGTTTATTTTGATTAAAGATTTTGATTAAAATAAAATAGTTTATTTTATTCAAAATTGGATAAATTAAAATAAAATAGTTTTATTTTGATTTAAATTTGGATTAAAATAAAGGAGTTTATTTTGATTCAAAAATAGATTTTATACTAACTAAATTTGCCCATTAAATGATATCAATATATATATTAAATGTTTATTATTCATGAGATGAATGTTATTTATTGATACATATGGTGATGTGTATGATAATAAATGGGATTGATTATGGACTATTGACCAATGCGATTGGATTTTATTTTAGTTGGATGCTTGAATGTATGGGTTTTATTAAATGGGGTCTGCGTACCTCGTCTACTCTAATTTTTCTTAATGTAAATTTTATCTCCCTCCTATGTACTTCCCCTTGACTGCTGATCAAGGTTTCTATTTATTTTAAATAGTTTTGTAATAGGAATAGTTAGAATTAATTTTGAAGAATTGGAGATCAATGAGCAAGGAGCGCTTGAAGACCCGTTTGTAATGGAGCCCGGGTTTAAATGTAATAGTTATATTTAAATATTAATTCTTGCACCCCTAGGGTTTGACCTTTTGGTTCACTTGGTGGCTCTAGTGAACCAAACTAGAATAAAAGTCCATAATCAATCCAGGTAGAATATAGTATTCTATATGTGCATGCTTATATTATATATATTATATATTATGCAAACATGCTTCGCATGTTCATTAATATGACGCGTATTTTATATATATATATGTGCATGCGCGCTAAACAAGATGAGACAAATTAATAGCAAACCCCTCAAATATTTTATATTAAGTTGTAACGTTCAAAGATATTTGGAATATCGAACGTCGCCTTCTAGCATGATAGAAACAATAGAGTATTGAATATTTAATATGAGTTTGTTGTGCACACACAAGGCGAGTATTAAATATTTGAGATGTTATTTTTATTACATATGATGTTTATAAGGAATTGAACATTACTGCTTTGTTGTGCACACAAAAGGACTGTAGTTTTCTCTTCACTTATATGGAAATGCTGGGTCTGACTTAACTTAAATTATTTTAGTTCGGATGTGCACACACTTGACCATTATGATTTAAGAGGCAAAATACAAGGAGTTACATAGTTGATGTAATTGACAAGAGTTGTCTACCTATTTATTTATATATAGTTTGTTGTGCACACACAAGGCTATATACATTTGAAATGGGATCCTTATTCTCACTAGCAAATCTTTAATTAGATTTTGCCGAACTATATAAGTGAGGGTAATATAGTTTGAAGAAAATAGTGGGAGATACCAATTTAAAACAAGACCTAAATTATTTTGGTAATTAATAAAAGAATGTATGTTAAAATGTTGTTAATTACAAATTCATTTACAGAATTTTATAATGTCTAAATTACTATCACTGCGAAGCATACTAGATGCTAAATTAACCAGACCGAATTAAACGGATTGGTTAAGTAATTGAGAATAGTTCTCACGGCTGAAAAGCTATCTTATGTCCTTAATACGCCTATCCCTGCAATGGTTGCAGACAATGCCTCTGAGGAAGATATTGCTACTTTTAGAAAGTGGCTAGATGATGCATAGTTGGCTCAATGCATCATGCTCGCATCCATGAATAACGAGCTTCAGCGTCAGCATGAAACTATGGATGCTCCTATTATATCCCTACACATCAAGTAGTTGATTGTGAGGAAAGTAGGACTGATAGATATCAGATATCTAAGGAGCTCTTCCGATCTAGAATGACCAATGACACTACAGTACAGACATATGTCCTAAAATGGTCAATTTGATTGAACAATTAGGACAATAGGTTTTGTCATGGATGGAGAGTTGAGCTAAGATTTGATCTTGCACTCACTTCCGGACTCCTTTCACAATTGTTGTGAATTTTTCATATGAACAAGCTAGATATCAGCCTCGCTGATTTGCTTAACATGTTGAAAAATGTTGAGAGTCACTTTCCAACCAAGAAAGACCAAGTCTTACTGGTAGGGGCCAAAGGATCTTCTGAAAAGAAGAACGATTCATAGAAGGTAAACAGAAAGGCGTAAACAAAGGATAATAAGAACAAAACTGATACGGATAGCAAAGGAGTTTGCTTCCACTGCAATAAGCCATTGGAAAGGAAACTGCGAGAAGCATCTTGCAAAGGCTAACCAAAGAAGCTTAGTGAAGTTTTGGTTACAAATACAAATTTGTTCATGATTTAAAATAATTTTTTTCTTTAAGTCAAGGTTCTACTTGAGTATTGGATACCGACTTTGGTTATCATAAATATAGATTTATGAAGGGACCAAGTAGAAGTAGAAAACTAAACAAATATAAGTAAACCTATGTGTGGGAAATGAAGCAAAGGTTGTTGCATTAGCCATAGGAACTTATAGTTTAGCAATGCCTACGGGAAAATCTATTAAATCAATAAGTTGTTATTGTATTTCAGTTCTTGTTAGAAACATTATTTCTATTTTATTGTTGGACAATGAAATCTTTGGTATTATAATTAAGAACAATTGTTGTTCTATTTATAATAATAATGTTTTGTATAGAACTGGAATATTACTTAATGGATTTTGTATACTTGACTTACGTGAAAAATATATTTTGCAAATTGAACAAACTAGTATAAGAAAAGGAGATGATCATTCAAAGAATTGAATGTATGTATTTGCTGAAATACAAGTGTAAATTATTTGAAAGGTTCAAAGAATTCAGAAGTGAAACAAATTGACAATGTATTAAGATTCTTTGATTAGATCAAGGAATAAATACTTGTGCAATAAGTTTCTAGATCATCTTAAATGGTTTTCTCATAATGGACGCCTCCTGATACGCAATAATTGATTGATGTATTTTAATGGAAAAATCGTACCTTGTAGGACATGGTGCGGTCCATAATGATTTTACCGACATTCCAGTATCCTTCTAGGATCATGTCCTAGAAATGGCTGCATATCTACGAAAAGGTAACCTCAAAATCTGGCCCCAAGACTCTATAAAAGTTATGGACAGGGTGGATTCCTAATCTTAAGTATGTTAAGATAAGGGGTTGTCCAACTTATGTGAAACAGTTTCAAAGGATAAGATTGGGACAAAATTTGACAAGTACAGATTTGTGGGACATCCTAAAGTAAGTTTAGGGCATATGTTCTATAATCCTACTTAGCAAAAGGTGTTTGTTGCGAAACATGCTGCCTTCTAAGATAAAGGTGTTTATCATTGAAAGGGCTAGTGGGAGGATAATAGATCTTGAAAAGTTCAAGAACCACAAAACACTACAAGTCAAATAAGAGGAACCTATAGATAGACCTATTGTACCACAACCGAATCGTAAATCTGGAATAGTATCGAAGATACCTAGGAGGTATGGATTCATCATGGATGATGATGATGAGGTACGTATCATAAAAGATGATGATCCAGTTACATACGATGAGGTAAGAGCTGTAGACACTCAGAGAAATGGATTGAAGCAATCTTCTCAAAAATGGAACATTCATTTTGATAATATAATCAAAAGAGTTTGATTTTATCAAAAATAAGAATGAACCTAGTGTGTACAAAAGGGTCAGTGGGAGCGTCGTGACATTCCTAGTATTATATGTTGATATACAATGGATACGGAATGACATGCCAATGCTAGAATCAGTAAAGATAAAGTTGTCTAAACATTCCTCCATGAATGATTTGGGAAGAGCTTGACTTAACCCAAGGAACGTATATTCATTTGATGCTAAAGTCGTTTAGCATGGCAAACTCCAAGAGATGTCTCATGTTGATGAGCCATGGAGTGTATCTCTCTTAATAGTCCCCATAGACTCCTAAAAGAGAGATCTCATGAGTGACAATCATGTATGCAATGAAATATACGCGACCTGATGTTGATCAGCCATATTCTGGAGAAGTTCACTGTGAGACAGTGAAAAACATCTTAAAGTACTTAACCAACACTAAGGATGTGATATAATTCATGGCGGGTCTGAATTAAAACTAGAGGGCTTAACAGACTCAAGTTTTTTCAGACAGGCCAAGACGACAGAAAATCCACTTTAAGGTAAAGGGTTACCTTGAACGGTGGTGCAGTGAATTGGAAAGGTTCCAAACAGCAAAGAGTTGCTGGTTTAGTGATAAAGACAAAGTATATAGCTGTAAATGAAGCTGCAAGTTGATTGTTTGGATTAAAAGTTCATTACAGAACTAGGAATAGTTCCTAAGTCTCATCTTGGATCTAAACATGTGTTGTGGCACTTTCATTTGATTATAGGAATCATTGAAAGATGGGAAATCACTATAGAGATAGTGGACTCTCACGAACAACATTACATATCCATTAACTAAAGCTTATCCAACAGCAGGATAATCGTCACTTAGAGAAGAAGAGTATGAGATACCATGACGATTGGCTTTAGTGCAAGTGGGAGATTGAAAGTAGTATGCACACAAGCCAATCATGTTTGATGATAAAGCATATACTTTGTAAACAATCTTATTCATTTATTAATAAAAAGTATTAATTTATTAAAGGCTTTTAAATTATCTACATGATGCTGTTTTATAATATGTGATAAACCCATAGTTTTAAGCAATGCTTTTAGAATAACGATGATGATCATTCTAATGAGATCTAAATTCTTAGAAAGCTTAAAACTAAAATAGTTCCCAATCGTTGGATTACTAAATTGGGGATTAGTGAATCCGGATAGATTGGTACATACGTTGCTTGCTCATTGGATGAGGATGATTGATCTCATGATCATTTGTGTGGAGACACTAAAGCAAGTATGTAGGTGCTTATTAGAGAATAAGTTCACTGAACGTGACTCGCTAAGGAATACCTAATGGAGTTTTACTTGCCTGTCAATAGGAATTCCTGTAGTGATAGTAGTACAAGTGATCCTTGGACTTGAGATCATCATAGTATCTTGTGTATGATGAGTTATACTTTGACTTATTCCTTAAGACCCTTAGGGTATATCAAAGGATATGCTTGGGTATAATAAGTTATATATGGAGATAATGTATGATCAATAAAGAATCTACCACTTCTAGTAAAAGAAGAGAAATGTCCTATGTGATTCGATAAATGACAACTCAGTAGTCCTTGGCCAAGGCAGAATGAAATTAGAAAGGAGTTTCTAATTTGCATTATTTGGTGTTGTGCATTTAAGAGTCGAAATACATATAATTAAATAAAATAAGACTTGACAGTAATTCCATGTCTTATATTTAATTGGGACATTATATGGTGGAAGGATTGAATTGTACGGTAACTATTTACTCAAAGGTTCTTTTATGATTAATGTTGAAATCTATATTATCTGGAAAGTCGTTGATCGCTAGGGAGGCTTATCCCTATTGTAGAATAAATATTATTTATTTAAATAAATTATTTGTTTAATTTATTTATTTAAATAAGATTAGAATTGTTCTAATTGATTTATTCACAACCGGTTTAATATGGAGAACCTAAAGGGTCACACCATAAAAGGAAGAATAATTATTTAAGAAGTTAATGGCATAATCGTAATAATAAGTTAAGTATATTTAATTTAATCTATGGTGATAGAATAAATTAAATAGCTTAATATTTATTATTTAATATTTTAGAAATATTAAATATAAATTAATAAGAGGAGTCTTATTATTATTATTACTATTATTATTATTATTATTATTATTTAATTCCTAAAGCAGTTTGGGAATTAATTAATATAAGTACTCTCATTTATTCCTAATAGGATTAGGAGGGACAATTAGTTAAAAGAGTTTAATTAATTATCCCTAATAAGATTAGGGAGCCCATTTAATTAAAAGAGTTTAATTAAATAAATAATACCTTATTTTTAATAGGGTTACTTGATATCTTTATAAGAGGAGTCTTATATCAGATATCTAACATACGTAAATTCTAAAAGTTGGAGAGTACGCCCCTTTTTCTATAGAGATAGAAAACTAGGGTTTGAGCCAAATACCCATCTTCTTGAATTCTTCTTCTTCCTTGGTGGATCACCTCTAGAGGCCAAACACTTGGGTGGCTAACGTTGATCAAAGGAAGGAACCAAACCCGGTAGATTCAAGTTGAACGCGAAAAGGATTGGAGGTGAACTTGTACCTGAGGAAGCTCGGATCTTCAAGGGTATGATTTTATTCTTTATCTTTTCGTTTAATTAATAATTGTGCATAAAGGGTGATCCGGGTTTATGGTTTGTAAATTTTTTTAAAACTCTGATTTTACACGTTTCCGCTAATTTTTGCAATTTGATTGCGTTCTTGAATATTACAAACCTAACAGATTTCACCGCACCGGAGGATCATTGACGTTTAACCAGGGTTGATGTACTTCTGTTATGTATATTTTCGTATGTCTATATGCCACGGTACATGGATGAGATAGACATAGGAGTCATCATGGAGGTGAGAGCTCTCAGGGATGGTAGTACCATTATACCTATGATTGTAGCAGAGACCCTGCGGTCAGCATCCTACTGATGCACTTATCCGACATGAGTGTTCACGGGTAGCTCGGTAATGCTATATGTGTGGTTTATATCCCACTTAAGATAGATTGGCACTCTTAGACAGCATGGGTATTGGTTTACCCATGATATAGCCATGTCGTACTCCTTTCAGCCATTGGAGTGTACAGATGCTCTGTCTTGGTCCACATTTTTGGCGGAGATCAGAGATCCATTTGTCATATTGTCGTGCTCGAGGCTTAGCTCACCATACAGCTTTATTACTCATGCTCCGGGTATGGACTACCTCCCTCTAGTTGGTTCGAGGGGTGTGACTACTTATCACCCACTGGCCGTGATGTCGCAGTTTGACCAGTTTCAGGACTTTTATCCTTTCGAGGGGGCGATTGGTCAGCGTTTAACTTCTCGCTTTCTTTCAGCCGAGGACCGATCCTATGTGTATGCATGTTGGGATCACCGTAAGATAGCTGATTTTTCCATCAGTCATCCAGGTTGTTCTGCAAAGTATTTCGCATGGATGGAGACAGAGATTGCATCGGCTGCAATAGTATCCACAGTACCGGATAGTGAGTCAAATGATGTAGATCCCATGGAGGACACTGATTCCCACATCGAGGTGGAGCCTACTGCTGGGTTGCCAGCATTTCCTCTAGATTCTCCCAGTACCAGCACTGTCGTTATACAACATTCGACACAGTATTTCGAGCAGAGTCTTCATATGATGACCTTGGAGAGAGATCAGGCTCGATCTATGATGTTGGCTGCCCTTGATAGGAGAGACGCAGCTCTATTAGAGAGAGGCGAGGCATTAGATCGCAAAGTTGCAGCTGTTGTTGAGCGGGATGAGGCCAGATTAGCCAGAAATGCAGTGATAGTTGAGCGGGATAGTGACATATCTACCCGGGATGTAGCCATCACAGATAGTACTGCAGTGAGGTCCCTTACCACTGGCATGATCACAGAGATGAGTACTTACATTGATGAGCATATGGTCACCATGCAGATGGCTGCAGATCTATTGGGTAGTGTGGATATTCTCGTACAGGAGACCACATCTTCGCCTCCTTCTTCTGAGAGGGATGCCACGTTAAGCATGTTGGCTCGCATATACCCTGACTTATAGATGAGCTTGTATATTCCTTCATAGACTAGCTTAGCCATTTTTCCATGTACAGTTTACATTGTATATATCAAATAACATTTTATATATGACAGGGAAATATATTTTTGGATCACTTCCCTTTTAGATATGCTTTGCGACTTGCTTGATATTTTGTCTGCTGCTTCAGGACTTGCGATCTTGATGTATTCTGAATTCCTCTTGGGTGGATGGACATTAAGTTGTCTCTGGATATTTCAAAATGGATCATCGATCTATATGTATCCCTACCATATTTGGTGTCTTGGGACTGGTTTATGTATAGAAATATAGAGAGTAGTGTGGCTTTCCTCTCTGAGATTGACCACACCACAGATGGTCGCCAGTACTTCTATTTAGGAGAAGCCTAGTTAATTCCATCTCTTATGGATTAGTGTTTTTCTTCAAGGTAAGACCACAGCTTAGATGGTCACTGAATCTCCTATGTCGGAGGAGTTCAGGTAATTCCATCCCCTTGGTCTGAAGCCAATGAAATGTAGTGGATTGACAGATGATCCTAGTACCAACTGACAAGGGTTTGTGTTTTGGTAAGGGGTGAGACCACACCATGAATGGCTGCCTACGTACTCCTATTGAAGAGGAGATCAGGTCTGCGTAGTTCGAACCTGGTGTAAGTGGTTCAATGCTGTAAGTGGTAGAAATGGTGTAGGAATGTTTTTGTAAGGAGAAGGGTGGAAATATTTTTGATGTTTTTCTTTTATTGCGATCGGACCATATGAAATGGTTTCCTACGTACTCCTATTGAAGAGGAGATCAGGTCGACGTAGTTCGTCCCTCAGGGTGAGATGAAAAACGTGATCCCATGTGCAGGTCAGATTGCGGGGAAGAGAAAGTTTAATCTTAGGTTGAGGATAAACTGCATGTATGAGAAGTTTGATCCCATGTATGGGTAGCCAAACTGCAAACGCAAGAGGTTCAATCTGTGGTGGGATGACCTAAGTCGTAGGAACGCAGAAAAGACAGGCTGCTGGATTGAAAAGTATGTTTCCCTGAGGGGCAAAGTGTGGAAGAGTTGTATGTGATAAAAGGGTTAAAAAACCGGAATGACTGGTGATTTGATGGTCCAACACCAGGGTGTTTCCTTGATGGCAATTTCAGACATATTACCATTTCACGGCATCCAAGTTGATGAGATGTGGAAATTCATCGCCGTCCATTTCTTGTAATCTGAGAGCGCCTCCTGTCAATTCTTCCTTGACAACAAACGGGCCTTCCTAGTTAAGAGAAAATTTTCCCTTAGATTCATCTTGGTTGCCAATGATCTTCTTCAAAACCAAGTTATGTTATTTAAACTGCCATAGCCAAACTTTTTTGTTGTAGGATCTGGAAATCCTTTGCGGATATAACTGACCATGGAAGATAGCCGCGGGTCGCCTTTTGTATATTAGAGACAATTGGTGATACCTGTCTTATACCCATTGGTCTTCATCCAACAGAGCATCTATCAACACTTTGAGGGATTCCATTTCAACTTCTATGGGGAGCACTGCTTCCATCCCATAGGTTAATGCGTAGGGGGTTACCCCAGTGGAAGTGCGTATTGAGGTTCTGTAGGCTAACAGAGTAAGAGGCAATAAGTCAGGCAAATCTTTGTGGTTGGTGGACATCTTTTGCATAATCTTCTTGATATTTTTGTTAACCGCTTCAACTGCACTATTCATCTTCGGATGATAGATGACGGAGTTAAGATGTTTGATGTGGAATTTACTGCATAACTCCTCCATCATTTTGTTGTTGAGGTACTTAGCATTGTCTGACACAATCACCTCTAGTTGCCAATATCGACAAATGACACTATTTCTGATGAAAGAAATGATGACTTCTTTAGTAACCTTGGGGAAGGAGGCTTCCTCTACCCACTTGGTGAAGTAGTCGATCATGGTGAAGATAAATCGATGTCCATTACTGGCTTTAGGCTCAATGGGCACGATAACGTCCATTCCCCACAATGAGAAGGGCCAAGGTGAACTAATATTTTGGAGTTCCCTTGGAGGGGCGTGTATAGCATTCCCATGAATCTGGCACTGATATCATCTCCTGACGTGGTCATTCCAATCAGCTTTGAGAGATAGCCAATAATGCCCTGTCCTGAGGACCTTCTTGATAAGGAGGGGGCAACTAATGTGGGGGCCACAGACTCAACCATGGATTTCATATATAAGCCTTTGGGCTTGATCTTTGTCTAAACATCTGAGGAGACCTAATCCTGCATCTCTTTTGTAGAGCGCATCTCTACTGAGGTAGAATTTCATAGCAAGTCGATGGATCTGCCTTTTCTCAGTCGGCCTTGCTTCCGCGGGTGTAGATCCATCTCGTAGATATTCCTTGATATGCTGATACCAATGATGTTGGATGGGAGGTAACTCATCTGATACTTCTCCAACATAATTTTCGTAGGCTGGGGCCTTGTGTAGGGAAATTGTGACGCTTGGAAAGTGTTCCTTATCTGATATGCGAATCAAGGATGCCAAAGTTTCTAACGCATCTGCAAAGTCATTCCTATTACGATGAACGTGTAGAAAGGAGATTTCTTCGAACTCCAAAACCATCTGTAAAACTTGTCGATGGTAAGGCAGCAAATGTAATTCCTTGGTTTGATAGATTTTGGTGGATTGTTTGATTACCAACTCTGAATCTCTAAAGATAGTTAACTGGCTGATGCCCATTGAATGGGAAAGTTTTAGCCCCATGAGACAGCATTCATACTCAGCTGTGTTGTTGGTACTGACAAACTGCAATTTTACGGCGATGGGATACTGCTCCCCCGTACCAGATACTAGAACTGCTCCATCTCTAGCACCTTCCATATTAACAGCTCCATCGAAATACATCTTCCATGATTGACGTGTATCATACTGATGGTATTACTGAATTGTCATTACCCCTTCATCGGGAAAATATGTTTCCAAAGGTTTAAAGTCCACTAAAGGTGCAACGGTCAGTTGATCCGCAATTCCTTGACCTTCGATGGACTTTTGAGTCACATAAACGATGTCAAATTATTGTAGGATCAACTTCCATCTGGACAGCCGACAATTTAACATGGGTTTATTGAACACGTACTTGAGAGGATCCATGTAGGATATGAGATTGGTTGTGTGACCATGGAAATAATGTTGTAACCTCACAGAAGTCCCATGCTAAAGCATAACACGTCTTTTCGATTAGAGTGTACTTGTGTTCAATGTTACTGAATCTTTTGTTGAGGTACTAGATAGCTCGTTCTTGGCCTCTATCGTCTTTCTGTCGCAGCATGCAGTCCACGACATTCTCACTTATGGACATGTACATGAATAAGGGAACATCATCCCCGGGTGGTACCAAAATAGGAGCTTTGACTAGCTGTTTCTTGATTGTGAGGAAGGCATTTTGACACTCATCATTCCATTTCATGGAGGAGTTCTTCCTTAACAGCTTGAAGATTGGCTCACAGGTTGCTGTTAGTTGAGAGATAAACCTGCTAATAAAGTTGATTCTTCCCAAAAATCCCTATATTTCCTTTTCTATATGAGGAATGGGCATTTCCGTGATGGCTTGGATTTTGGCAGGATCCAGCTCAATCCCTTTGTGGCCGACTAGAAATCCTAGCAACTTGCCTGATTTAACGCCAAAGGCGCATTTAGCTGGATTCAACTTCAAATTGTATTTACGCAACCTGTTGAACAATTTTATAAGATGGACTAGATGGTCTTCCTCCTTTTGGGACTTGACAATGATGTCATCCACGTAGATCTCAATCTCTCTGTGCATTAAGTCATGGAAGAGAGCAACCATAGCTCGCTGATAGGTGGCTCTGGCATTGATTAGGCTGAATGACAACCGTCTATAGCAAAAGGTTCCCCAAGGCCTGATGAAAGCAGTTTCTCACGATCTTCCTCAGCGACCATGATCTGATGGTACCCCGTAAAGCAATCAGCAAAGGAGTACATGTCGTATTACGCAGTATTATCAATAAGTCTGTGGATAAATTAAATGCCACGGGAAAGCTATCTTTTAAGCAAACTTTGTTCAAGTCTCGATAATCAACACAAACTCGCACCTTCCCCCCGGGTTTGGGCACAGGCACAATGTTGGATATCCACTTAAGGTATGTAGACGACATGATGATGACAGCTTGAAATTGGTTCACAATTTCTTCTTTTACCTTGAAACTCCACTCAGGTTTCAATCGCCTTAGCTTTTGCTTGACTGGCTTAAATCCCTCTTTAATGGGAAGGCGATGAAGGACAATGTCAGTGGACAATGTAACAACCCAGAATTTTGGATTATCCAGAATTTAGGTTTAATGATTTCAATTGAGGACTCATGTGATGGCTGAGTTATATGAGTCTTTGTATGGACAGAGGTTTGTGCTTGGTGTAACAACTACTCAGTTTATTATAGTGATAATCATTGAAATTGGTCGCGCTATCAACATGTATATAAAGAGAAGGTGAATATTTTCTCATGTATATACTTGATAGGTAGAAAATGATAAGATAGGTGCGGGTTCTTGAAACTCATACTTATGAAAAGTTTGTGACACATAGTTATATGCTATGTTTTTGAGCTCTAAGCATATAGATAGTCCTTGATTTGTTCTTGGATTACATATTGCGAAGATAAGTTCTTAAACACATATGGTTGTGGAAAGTTCTTAAACACATAAAGTGTGGTAAGTTGATGAACTATACTAAGGTATAGAAATGTTTAGACTGAAAGAAAGTATTTTCAGTAGACTTAACATTGAAGGTTCTAGAGAAGAGTAAGTATTGTGGCAAGTAAGACAATAAAGGAAGATGGAGAATAGGATATTCCAAGTCATCTAGCTATGCTAGATTTCGAAATTTCTTGAAATCGTGCTGATGTGCGCATTTTGAAAATGAAAGAATTGGTTCAGCTTTTGGAACCAATGAATTTTAAAAGAACTATTCTTGGTATGTCTATGCTAATTGTTTCAGCTAGACAGAAATTGGTTTAAAATATAAAAATGAATTTTATATCATCAGTGCATTTGATGCAAAGATGGTAAAAGGATGGAGTTATTAATGCAATTAAACCTGATGTAGAATTTGATCAGAGGATCAATAACCTGCTATGGTATGATGCATAATGCTGAAGTCATAAACTGACGAAGTCCTCAATGTACTGTGAAAAGTGCGAAATCATGACGTCGTGAAATGTTTTGATGTATTGCAAACGAATTTAAAGAATTAGTCGATGTCAAGCGAGTTGACTAGACGAATGTTTCAAGTTGTTATCCAATTTATTGGTATGGTCTAAGCTACTTGATTTGGCTAAGACGAATTGTATGTCATGATTAAAAGAAAATCGAACTTTCTTTGAAGAGCTATGCCAAACCAAATTGTTTTGGTGAGAAATCTAAGGAGTAAGTCTGAGGTGAACATACTCCGAAATGGGGTTATACGATTGGTTGATCACCTACGTATGGAAGAGGTAGTTTATCTTCTTTGTGATTATAATATGACCGTGGAAAGAAAGGTTTACGGCAGAGGCTGTTTAGCCTAGTAAGAGTTCATGGTCAATTTGACCCCTCAGCAAAGGTATGAAATGTTTTAAATGAATCTTTATATTCCTCGTTATTCCTTTCACTTCATGATTCTTGATAAGTTATGAACGGTAGGGAATGTATGAAAGATAAGAACTTCTTTGAAGAGAAGTTGAGAAGAAGGGTAAGCTAAAATTTCAAGGACAAAATTCTTTGAAGAAGGGGAGAATGTGAGGACCTGGGTAAGGGTTTGGTTTTAAGAAATTTCGAGGACGAAATTTTTATAAGGAGGGAAGAATGTAACAACTCAGAATTTTTGATTATCCAGAATTTAGGTTTAAAGAATTAGTTATTAATAAAAGGAATTTTTATTAATACTATTATGTGCTATGTGTTTATTAATCGTTCTATAACCTAGAATGATTATTAATCGGGAGGATTCTGGCTACGAGCTAGACTGAACGAGTAAGAATTTTCAAGACAAAAATAAAAATTTTCCGGGAACAAATATATTTTCGAGGAAAAAGACGAAATAGACACTATTCACCCGACGAAACCTAAGGGTAAGGGTTTGAATAACCTAAGACTTTTCGAGAGTTCGGTATGTTGAAATGACATTCCGTCGAAAGATTTGACGATAATATATCGTGAAAAGTTAAGTAAGCCGATAAAAGTTTTTCTTGAAAAACATGCAGAAATCGGACGAAATAAAAATGACAAAAAGTACTGTTATGTACTTTTCACTCGTTTAGCTACTTTAGGGGAAAATGTGAAGGAAAATGCTTGACGCCAAAAAGTGTTTTTTAGTTTTTTGAAAATTTGAAGAATACGTAAAAGTTAATCGGTAAAGGAAAGACGAAATATCCAAAAATATTTGGATTCCGAGAATCGCAGTTTTTAAAACTGTCGAACGAAACCTGAAAGACGGAACTAAAAAACTTAAGGGCTAAGCAAACTTGATGGCTACGTTAACTTATTCCTTAAGACTTGAATAGTAAGGAGGTGTGAATAATGATTTTAGGGGCGAAATGACTATTTTGCCCCTAACCTTGAAAATCTATAAATAGGAAGCTTAATCTCATTTGAATGGGGTTTTGAAAATCCTACACTTTGAGAGAGAAAGAGAGAGAGTTCAGATGGGGGAGGGAAGGAGAAGAAGGAAGGAAAAGCTAGCTTGAATGCACGCTTTGTCCGACGGAAGGAGATTAAAGAAGAACGGTAATTCGAACCCTAATTTCTTCTAATATTTTCTTTAAGTTTTCTATGTCAAAAACATAGCTTAATGAGAATAAGAAATAAAAGAGATTAGTAATGATTTTATATTGTTGAAATCATAAGAAAATGAAGAAATAAAAATAAGAAATTTAGTTTATAAATTTCTTAAGCAAGTATAAGATTCGTGAGGATTTTGAGCGTTCCGAATGAATATAATGAACGAATAGGTGAATAAAGTAAGGAATGATGTTCTATAACATCAAATTCCAAGAAAAATTAGAATCGTAATCCAAAATATCGATTAAAATGAAGAACGCGAAGAACACGCGAAGAACACAAAGAACGTTGTTGATGGACAAATTTAAAACCATCGTAGTGTAATTGTTGTTGATGGACAAGTTTGAAACCATTGCGTATAAGTTAGATGCTTATTGCTTGGTTAGGAACGGTAGAAACGTTCATGAAGAACGGATTAAAACTAAGCTATAACAAAGTTATGGCGAAAATTTTATAAAAGAAGAATGAAAATTTGAAAGTTAGTAAATGAACCTGAACATGTAGGGTTTCATAAAAATGTAAGAGAATGTATAAAACATGAGTCGTGGACTCAAGAATGAACGAATTCCGAGTTCGGATGAACGAATTACGGACGAACGAACAAAGAACGTTAAAAATGTTAAAATGAATAAAGAACGAAGATTAAGCCAATTGAATGGAATGTTAACAGATTCAGAAAAATGTTCTATCCGAGGGTAATCGAAGTACGTAAGATAAGGAAGAAAATGGCTTTGGAACGACCTCGTTCTGAGTTATAACGAAGAAGTAATGATATTTCGGAATCGGCATCTCAAGCTTGTAAAAGACTTAGAAAAAATTTCTAGGTTTCATACTCGGCGCCGCAACGTGAGTTGTGCCTTGGAGGCCGACGCCGCAGTGCATAACAGTGTCTGAGCACACTGCAAGAGTTCGTCGCAGCGCAAACCGTAGTAAAATTTGTGGCGCCGCAGCGCCATGTACAGTACAAAAATCTTCTAGAGTGTGGCGCCGCAGCGCGGCCCACTAAGTAAGGACTCGCGCCGCAGCGCCAGTCCGGGAAGAGAGGAGAGAGAAGTAGGTCGCGCTGCAGCCCGAGAGGAAGGGAAGGGCATGACACCACAGCGCCAGTGCAGAGCAATGCCCAAAAGTGAGATTTTTAGTTCTAAGTTACTGGAGGATGTACAAGAAAGAAATATGAACATAATGTTCAACTAATGTTACACTTAATCAAGTGTTTTAAACCTTTAATAAAGGTTGAACGAAAAGATTAAACGAGGATAAAAGAAAAAGAATGTAGATACAAGTTACGGAACCAATGTCCGGGGACCGTAGTCGCGATAAACGAAGGTGAGGGATGGCTATGGTTGTGATTCCTTAGACGTTGGTTGCCGATGTTAATGTATAACATTTTGATGTTATGACATGGCATTGAGAGATGAATGTAAAAAGTATAGACGTTGTGAATAGAATGTTGTTGCGATGAACGATCGGTCTTAGCATACAACGGACCGTATGGCTTCGACATTAAGAAAGAATAATGAACATGGTGTTCATGGGATGGATAACGATGAATGCAATTAAAACCTTGAGTAAAGGTTAAGTGAGTGATTAAGAGACGAGAAGCGTGAACGTCGAATAGGTAAACGATCCTAGTGAATCGTAGTTGCATCGGACGAACATTCTAAGTATACCCTGGTTGTATGACTTTGACGTTGACAAAGGTAGTAAGTAAGATACAAATGGTATCAAGAGAGCCATAGAGAACGGTAATAAGATTACTAAAAGCTGAATATAAGTCGGATGACAATGTTAGAATGAAATGTAAGCGTTGAACATTTTAACCGACGTGAAGGTTGAGTGTACGCAAATATTAAACGGGTAGAACTTATACCCCGTGTATGGTTTGACCGTAGGATAATGAAGACTATTGATTAAACCTGTGAACGGTGAAGAAGCTAAATTAGAGAGGTATGTATAACGTAAAAGAAGCCGAGTTAATGTTTATAACTTGGATGACGCTCCAAGTCGAATGAACCGGACGTTATAAGATAAGAAAAAGGTAACGTAAAATGTTTAACTCTATAAATGCGTAGAATGAATATGAAATGATCGTTCTGAGTATACAAAAGACTATATGACTTAGACGATGATGAATGAATCCTGAGGTATGGCAATTAGTTGCCAGAAAGCTATAAGCAATATGAATTTGACTTAACGAACATTATAGTTTAATAGTTCAGAAAAGTTAGGTTGTGGTACAATCGTAACCTTTGATGGTTGACATATGGGAGCTGGGCTAAATAATTCCTTCAGAGAGCGAAGGTATATACGAAACTGGCAACCGATCTAACTCACTGTGATGGCAGTGTAGATGAGACGGTAACTTGTTTGTTGGTTGTTTGTAGGAAACCACTCATAGTACCATATGGACTACTATCAGAGAAGCGATGTGTGCGGAGTCCTAGAGAAGTATAAGAAGAAGATAAGAATGTAAATCATCAAAGATGATGAACATTTCGAGTAAGACATCTCCGTATGTCATAAAGCCGTAATGCGGTAAAGAAAGTTTGTCACATAAACTTAGTTGTAAGAACGTGAACCTTAAGAAGTAAAGTTAAGTAAACCAATGCGTAAGTCAAGTATATGACTAATTGGTGTATGTGTTGTTTCATTATGTGTTATAGGGATTGAATGAGCAGTTTAGCGTAAGCTGTTGCTGTGCGTATGGCAAGTTTCCTAAGTTCATTCATATTTTAAATGAATGTTAGTTTCTAATATTTCTCAGATGTTGAACTTGAGAAGTTCTGTCTATGTGCAAATGTATGATATTTGTACAAGGTGGTAGAATGTATGAGGCCTTGTGTCAAAATATGAACACTTCGGTGTTTCTATGATATGAACTATTTTGTGATTGAACTTTTCAATATGAGCATGTTCTGTTTATACATGAACCATTATTGTTATGTCTGTGCTATTGATTCTAGCCAGACAGGATGTGTATGAAAGAGAATAGAGAATGAAAGTATTTCAAAGTGCGTGTAACTAATGTTTTAAGATGATAGGAATCAAGACTATTCCTATTATTCAAGCTACTTCATAACCTTTGTTCGGTTATTGAAGTCTGAAAAGAATGTTTAAATTCTTGAAGTTGTTTGTTCAACTGTTATGACTTGCTGGGCAATTGAATGCTCACATTTGTTTTAAATGAAAAACATTTTCAGCGAACGATGTTAGAAGAACTTAAGGATCCCGTATAGATCAAGTTGACAGTATCCAGATGAAGTGCCATTCAGAATGTGAATGAGCAAGAAGATCAAGTGAAGACTTGTAAATTAGAAAGATGACAATTAAACTATAGACTAGTTTAATGAACTGTATGTATCCTTGGTGGCAGATAAAAGTCACTCTTGTAAGATGAAAGGAATAATGTAATTATCATTATTTGTAATGAGAAAGGTTATAAGGTTATAGAACCTGGGAATTCAGAATGTATGTTATTATATTCGGTATATAATGATGTATGTTGGATGAATGATGTACTCGTGACGTGCAGAATTCGGGTGTAAAGAAAGATCAGATTTTGGGGCGTTATAGACAAACCCTGTGATAACCCAGGATTTCGAATAATTAAAATAATTATATTAATATGTATGTGTTTGAACGGTATAGAATTTTTTTTTATCAATGATTAAAAATTAATTGGATAAGGTTTAATATTATTAAACCCTAGTAAGGGATTGGAAACCCTAATCTCAGATTTAGAAAAATTAATTGTACAGTTAGAAACTCTAATTGTACGCCGAGAAACCCTAATTTCAAAATCGAGAATTATAAACCCTAAATTAGGAAACCCTAATCCTAATTGACAAGCCTATGGGTTCATTAAACTTATATATGAATAGAAAGCTCTAATTATATTTTTGTATGTTAAATTTCTATTTTTGAAACCCTAATTTTATTTTAGAAAATTTATTTTTCTAATTAAACCCTAAATTTGAAAATTGTGGGAACTAGAAATTTTTTGATATCTAAAGGGTTCAAACCCTAAACATTAATGTCCAAATTCTAAACCCTAAGGGTTTCATCAAATCCAAATTCTAGAAAAAATTGGAAAAGACCATAATGCCCTTTTGTGGAAATTTTATTAAATTACTTGAAAATCTTGCCAAATCAAGTGTTGTTCACCAACTATTGACTTTGTGGCACAAGAATCTCAGCAAATCTATCAGCTCTCAGCCGAAATTTAAGCAACATGCATGAATCAAAGCATTATATATAAGTTTAGAGAGAGAAAAAGTCCATAATTTAGTCATTTTGTAAACTTAGCTCTCACCAACTCTTCCCCATACAAGATCTCCGAAAATTAGAAGTATATCATTCCTAAATTCAGTTCCAATATCAACCATAAACATCTTGGAGGGTATAGATCAAAAATCGGAATCAAAAAGGTATAACCAAATTTCTTAATTTTGATCTTTGATGCTTAAGAAAATTTGGTGTTTTTGTTTTTATTATTATGTAATAGGATGTTTTTAGTTGTTATATAATGATCCATGATGGATCCATAACATCAAAGTGGGTGAAAAACGATTTTTCGAAAATCTGTTCTTAAGAAAAAAATTCGGTTTGACAAGGAATGTCAGACGCTCTAGATCTTTATGTGTTCATGATTTGTGTTGTTTTAAGCTTGTTAATTGTAGCTTGATATGTTGTCTTTCATCTCCAAGTGGTAGAATAGCAATTGAATAGCTAGATCATGAGATATTAACGGTCAAAACCCGTTGATCGGATTGACCGAGCCAAAATTTGGGCAAGCCCAGAACTTTAAAACACGTCTGACAGCAACTTTGTGTTCTTAGATCTGTCAGTCGGTGTAGCTTTTGTTGTTTTTAATTGGTAGATATTGTAACTAGTAGTGTGGGCTATAGATCTGGGTTTATAGAACGCTTATAACTGATTTGGATTGCTCAGAAAATTTGGTCAAAGTAGGCGTCTCAAGCAGATTTTAAAATTCTGGGTAAAACCCAGAATTCTGGGCAACGAGCTGTTTGACATACTTTGACCGTGTCATGTAGGTTGATTCTGTTGATGATAACCTGAGTTTATGTTTTAGTAATGTACCTTGACACTAGTACTATAACTTTGAGCCATCAAACGACTTAAACTAAGACCAGAACATAGCTTAAATCGAGCTTGAATATGGCAACTCGAACTGCTCATGCCCAGAAAATTCCCAGGTCACGTTGTCAGTGACTTTAGGGGCTTGGATCTTGATAGTGTTGTGTGATATTACTTATATTGTTATTGATTCTTGTAGTGTTACATAAACTCTACAAGATCGTGCTTAAAGATTTCCCAGAAAGCACAAGAACAATGAATTAAACCCGGTCAAACCACCCACCCTCGCAACTGCCGAAAAATATGGGTTTGGCTCAAGAACACCTATAGCGACAGAAAGTGTCGCTATAGGCTTTTAGCGACGGATTAATTAAATTATTTTCTGATTTTTTTCGGAAATTAATAAAAAAATAGAAATAAATTCTAAAAATTATCAAAAATGGTTTTAAAAATTATTTTAATTTATAAAAAATAGATTTTTACCAATTGGAATATTTTTCTTTAATATTTATAATTATCTATAATATTAAAGGTATTTAATTAATTTAATTAGTTTATTAAATAAATTAGATAAAAATGATTTAATATTATGAAAAATCATTTTAAATAAGAAAAATATATTTAAAAATATTTTGAGTTATAAAATGTAACTTTTAATATTTTTGGAGAATTTTCATTAATAATTTAATATTAATGATATTAAATTTATTTGATTACTATATTAAATAAATAAGATAAAAATGATTTAAAAATCATTTTAATTTAGAATAAAGTCTTAAAAAATATTTTAAATTATAAAATATAATTTTCAATATTTTTGGAGAATTTTCATTAATAAATTAATATTAATGATATTTGAATTATTTAATTATTATATTAAATAAATGAATTAGAAATGGTTTTATTTATTTAAAAAATATTTTAAAAATTAGAAAAATAGTTTAAAAATATTTTAAGTTATAAATTATGACTTTTAATATTTAGATAATAATTTCATTAATATTTATATATTAATGGTGATGATTTAAAAATGATTTTAATTATTTTAAAAATCATTTAAGTAGAATATTGATGATTTAAAAATATTTTAAGTTATTAATAATAACTTTAATATTTTGGAATGTATGTTATTAATATTTTTATATTATTAAATATTAATAATGATAAGATTATTTGATAATTAAATCATTTAAAAATGATTTAAGTGTTTGAAAAATTATTATAAATTATAATAATTGTTCGATAATTATTAAAAGCTTCCGAAAAATATTATTTAAAATAATATTGAAGCTTAGAGACCGAGTTTAATTACAATCAATGTGTTAATTTTCGGATAGGGTGACCAGAACACCGAGAATGGACCGAAATCCAACCAGACCGAAATAATTAGACTTGATAAGTGTTTATATAGGTTATAAACACTAATGTGGCTATATGGTAATATGCCTAGGAGAAGTTTAACTGTAAAATACATTGTTACGTGTTATAAATGTTTGTACTAATTGTGAGACCGACATTTGTTGAATATAGGTCTTACGAACGCAGTTAATTATACTGTGTAGCTGTAATCAACGTAGAAGGCAAGTTTCCTAACTCAACCTTGAGTTATATTTCCTTCAATTATTATAGTGGTTAATTATTGCCAATTACACCACATCCAGGGAAGTTATTGTTGATTATTCGTAGTTAGTGCATGTTTATTAATTCAAATTGAATTACTGATTCGGAAATATACATTCATAGAATTACTGTTGTTGAATATTCAAATCTATAGAAGTTAGAATTGACAGTACAGATAATTCCTGTTCATTGTCAAATTGTGTTGAGAAATGTCTTAGCTAATTATTCTGGCTAGACAAACATTTGTTAGAACTTGATAAATTCAAGAAAATAATTCAATTGTTATTTGTAGAATCGATGCCAAATATTTCGGCAAGATCGATAAGTAAGTAGAATTTGAAATCACAGTATTTTGTTGTAAAATCAAAATATTGATTCTAAAACTGAGAAGAACAACCTTTTATATAAAGGGAACATTTTTGGTCGTGAATTCGACCTTTGCGCGCGTTTTGAGTATTATGCATAATATAGGGTACAAGGAGTTGGCCGGCTCTAAGTACTTGCAGAGGGGTATGATTTAATCTTTATGGTTATCTGATACTCTTGGTATGTATCAAAGTAAATCATTGATAGATGCCCGAAAAAATAAGTTCAAAGATCTTGTGTGATCACTCAGTATAAATCTGGAAATTATTCCACTTTGTTATTGTGTAGAATTGATTCTTGTAGAATTTTGAAAGCGTTGTACTCTTTCATTATCAAATTATGGTGTTGCATAGAAAAGGAGAAGCCTTGTTATTGAATAACAATTTGTTCAGCTATTTCAAAGTTCCCCAAACTTTGGTTTCATTCTATCAAAGTAGATAAGATATTATTGTTGATTCATATACATTTATTGTATGTCTTAACTTGTGGAGCAAATTAGTTGCTCACCCTTGCTAAATAAAATTTTTCAGCTAGGGGCGAAGTTGCAGGAGGTGCTGCAAAGGACAAAGGCGAAGGCGTAGTTATAAATTAGTTATATTAAACAGTATTATTTATATTGTTGTATTGTAAACACTTTTTGTATATCTAAAGGGTATGTTTGTAGAGTTAAGGTTAGAGAACCTGGGTGATGTATTATGAAACTCTGATAAAAACTTATGTAAGATACTATCTATATATATTATGGGTAGTTAAATGTTATTTATATTGTGGATCGTGAACACCAAACTCGGGGGTCAGGTAACCCGGATTTGGGGGTGTCACTGGTTGGTATCGGAGCTGAAGTGACCAAGGTGTCACCAGCTGGTAGTAAAGCTGTAGGTTATAAACCTTAAGTGGGGTGGGGAAAGACCTAGGATTATAACCATAACCGAGATAGAGAATACTCATGTAGAGTACTAAGTGAGAGATTGCCGAAGTACAACGATAGTGAGAAATGGGGACACATAGTGTGAGGAGTTTGTACTAATGAAGTACTCATCAAGTTATTTAAATTGATTGTAGGATGTCTGGAGAAAATTAAATGAGTACGGAGATACTAGCGGTTGTTGCACCAATGCCACAAGTCGAGGTGCCAACGCAAAGTGAATCGGTTGATAAGGTGGAAGAAGATGAACCTATGGTTAATCTGGGGAGCGATCATGAAGATTATCCCAAGATGTATCTGAGTAGAGATGAGGAGGTAGAGTCTGAGCCAGCTATGGTAGAGATAAAGAATAAGGCTACAGTTGAAGAACAAGATCAACTAGTTGCAGAAGTTCAAGAACTCCGAAGTAAGGCGTTTCTCTTGGAGCAGCTATGGAAAGACAGAACGAGCACTAAGCGAAATGACTGAAGAAAGGAACGAACTCAAGGCACATGTAAACAGAATGAAGGCGGAAGGTGGTGGATCGTCTGAAGGGATGATCAAGCAGCAGAAAGACAAGAAGAAAAGGAAGAGGGACAACGATAGCCCTAATTCAGAAAAGTCAAGCTCGAAGAAGAAGCAAGCCTGTGGCAAGTGTGGAAAGAGCCATTTGGGGGAATGTATGTGGGGTCAGAATGTATGTTATAATTGTGGTCAAGAAGGACATCTGTCACCAAATTGTCCTAAATCAAAGAAAGGAGGATGTTTTGCATGTGGAGAAACGAGTCATAAGGTTAAGAATTTTCCTAAAAGGAAGAAAGATGGAGAAAGTGTAAAGAAGAAGGATTAAGTGTGTGGAGAATAATATTTTCTTTGATAGGAGATAACTTTTGTATGACTCCACTTTTTGTGTAAAGTTGTAGTAATGAATCCCGACTTTTGTCAAAAAGGGATAGTACCTATTTGTAGTTATATGAGTAATGTACTGAAAGGTAGTATGTAATATTTGCATGAATATAAATGCAATGATATGTTTGTTTGGATGAAATCTTTATTTTCTATATGAATATAAGATTAAGATTAATTTGTGTGTTCTTAAAACTCATACTTATGGTAAGTTAATGACTCATAGTTATAAGAAATGTTTTGAACCCCTCAGCGAATGGACGCCAGAGGTCTGACTAGGATAAGTTCATACACTCATATAATTATGGTAAGTTACTGAACTCCTAAGTGTGGTAAGTTTGATGAACTAGATATAGTAATGTGAAAATGGAGAATAACAACTTTTTGTGTAAAGTTGTGTTGTTAATCCTGATATGATTTAAAAAGGGATAGTAATATGTGAAGTACTAAATGTACTATGTGCTATTTGAATAAATATGCAATTACTTGAGAATTATGTGTTGAATTCTTATTGTGTTAAGAATTTGTATAGAGAAAAAGTATTAATATAAGATTTTTATTTAAATCAGATCATGCCGCCTAGACGACAGAATCGAAACCAACGAGAAGAACATTCAGTGAATAACGAAGGAGTTCAAGTTGACCCAATGCAAAATTTTGCAAATATGATAGCCGAAGCTATGGAGAATAGAGCTCCAGCAGGAAGAGGAAGAGCGAGAGAACAGCCCGCTGATAGATTAGCCAATTTCAAGGATTTTAAAGCTGTAGGACCGCCGAAATTCAAAGGAACCACCGACCCGATTGAAGCCCAAACTTGGGTAAAGGAAATGGAGAAAGCATTCATCATTGCACATGTGGCAGAAGAGCAAAAGACGGCTTTTGCAACTTATCTGATGAAGGGAGAAGCTAATTACTGGTGGGAGATGAACCAAGCAAGAGCTGGTACAGATGTGGTGTTGTGGACGAGATTCAAGGAGTTGTTCTTTGAGAACTACTTCTCACCGAGTATGCAAGCTCGGATGGAAGTTAAGTTCTTGGAACTTAAGCAGGAGAACATGTCGGTATCTGAATATGCTGCCAATTTCAACGAACTGGCAAGATTTGCACCTCATCAAGTAGACACAGAAGCAAGAAAAGCGCGAAGATTCGAGAATGGGCTGAAGCCGGGGATATTCAACAAAGTAGCTGTGCTGCAGATCAACACTTTTGCGGCTCTATTGGAGAAAGCGCTAATTGCTGAAGGAGGGAGCGAAGCAGTGTTTCAATTTCATCAAAAAAAGAAGAAGAAAACAAATGACGGTGGAAGTAGTGGAGGGAGTAATCCGAATAAGAGAAAATGGAATGAGAATACCCAGTCGGGTAATAAGACAGAAGATAATAGGAAGGGAAGGGAGCCATGTTCAAATTGTGGGAAGCACCACGCTGGGGTTTGCTTGAAGAAGAAGGGTGTTTGCTATAATTGCGGGCAAGAGGGGCATATGTCACCCAATTGTCCCACTCCGAAGAAAATTTAAGGTTGCTTTGGATGCGGATCGACCGACCATATTGTTCGAAACTGTCCGAAAAGAAATGCTGAGAAGGAAAGCGCCGATAAGGGACCCGGTGGCTGAAGCTTGACGATTCGAGGACCTGCACAGCCAGGAAGACCAACGGCCCGTACATTCAACATGACGGCGCAAGATGTGGTAACTCAGGACGTGGCAGCAGGTAATGATTTCATTACGTGAATAATAGGAGTTAGATAATTCTGTGAACTATTTTCTTTTATAGACTCAGGTCACATGTTAGAATTTGAAAAAAAAAATTAATATTGTGTTGATTAAAATAAATTGATGATACAACTTTAAAAGATTGTAAAATATAAGAAAGCGGTGATTCCGAGGATGGAATCCTTTTAAGGAGGGGTGAATGTGATAACCCAGGATTTCGAATAATTAAAATAATTATATTAATATGTATGTGTTTGAACGGTATAGAATTTTTTTTTATCAATGATTAAAAATTAATTGTATAAGGTTTAATATTATTAAACCCTAGTAAGGGATTGGAAACCCTAATCTCAAATTTAGAAAAATTAATTGTACAGTTAGAAACTCTAATTGTACGCCGAGAAATCCTAATTTCAAAACTGAGAATTATAACCCTAAATTAGGAAACCCTAATCCTAATTGACAAGCCAATGGGTTCATTAAACTTATATATGAATAGAAAGCTCTAATTATATTTTTGTATGTTAAATTTCTATTTTTGAAACCTTAATTTTATTTTAGAAAATTTATTTTTCTAATTAAACCCTAAATTTGAAAATTGTGGGAACTAGAAATTTTTGATATCTAAAGGGTTCAAACCCTAAACATTAATGTCCAAATTCTAAACCCTAAGGGTTTCATCAAATCTAAATTCTAGAAAAAATTGGAAAAGACCATAATGCCCTTTGTGGAGATTTTATTAAATTACTTGAAAATCTTGCCAAATAAAGAGTTGTTCACCAACTATTGACTTTGTGGCACAAGAATCTCAGCAAATCTATCAGCTCTCAACCGAAATTTAAGCAACATGCATGAATCAAAGCATTATATATAAGTTTAGAGAGAGAAAAAGTCCATAATTTAGTCATTTTGCAAACTTAGCTCTCACCAACTCTTCCCCATACAAGATCTCCGAAAATTAGAAGTATATCAGTCCTAAATTCAGTTCCAATATCAACCATAAACATCTTGGAGAGCTTAGATCAAAAATCGGAATCAAAAAGGTATAACCAAATTTCTTAATTTTGATCTTTGATGCTTAAGAAAATTTGGTGATTTTGTTTTTATTATTATGTAATAGGATGTTTTTAGTTGTTATATAATGATCCATGATGGATCCATAACATCAAAGTGGGTGAAAAACGATTTTTCGAAAATCTGTTCTTAAGAAAAAAATTCGGTTTGACAAGGAATGTCAGACGCTCTAGATCTTTATGTGTTCATGATTTGTGTTGTTTTAAGCTTGTTAATTGTAGCTTGATATGTTGTCTTTCATCTCCAAGTGGTAGAATAGCAATTGAATAGCTAGATCATGAGATATTAACGGTCAAAACCCGTTGACCGGATTGACCGAGCCAAAATCTGGGCAAGCCCAGAACTTTAAAACACGTCTGACAGCAACTTTGTGTTCTTAGATCTGTCAGTCGGTGTAGCTTTTGTTGTTTTTAATTGGTAGATATTGTAACTAGTAGTGTGGGCTATAGATCTGGGTTTATAGAACGCTTATAACTGATTTGGATTGCTCAGAAAATTTGGTCAAAGTAGGCGCCTCAAGCAGATTTTAAAATTCTGGGTAAAACCCAGAATTCTGGGCAACGAGCTGTTTGACATACTTTGACCGTGTCTTGTAGGTTGATTCTGTTGATGATAACCTGAGTTTATGTTTTAGTAATGTACCTTGACACTAGTACTATAACTTTGAGCCATCAAACGACTTAAACTAAGACCAGAACATAGCTTAAATCGAGCTTGAATATGGCAACTCGAACTGCTCATGCCCAGAAAATTCCCAGGTCATGTTGTCAGTGACTTTAGGGGCTTGGATCTTGATAGTGTTGTGTGATATTACTTATATTGTTATTGATTCTTGTAGTGTTACATAAACTCTACAAGATCGTGCTTAAAGATTTCCCAGAAAGCACAAGAACAATGAATTAAACCCGGTCAAACCACCCACCCTCGCAACTGCCGAAAAATCTGGGTTTGGCTCAAGAACACCTATAGCGACAGAAAGTGTCGCTATAGGCTTTTAGCGACGGATTAATTAAATTATTTTCTGATTTTTTTATGAAATTAATAAAAAAATAGAAATAAATTCTAAAAATTATCAAAAAATGGTTTTAAAAATTATTTTAATTTATAAAAAATAGTTTTTTACCAATTGGAATATTTTTCTTTAATATTTATAATTATCTATAATATTAAAGGTATTTAATTAATTTAATTAGTTTAATAAATAAATTAGAGAAAAATGATTTAATATTATGAAAAATCATTTTAAATAAGAAAAATGTATTTAAAAATATTTTGAGTTATAAAATGTAACTTTTAATATTTTTGGAGAATTTTCATTAATAATTTAATATTAATGATATTAAATTTATTAGATTACTATATTAAATAAATAAGATAAAAATGATTTAAATGATTTAAAAATAATTTTAATTTAGAATAAAGTGTTAAAAAATATTTTAAATTATAAAATATAATTTTCAATATTTTTGGAGAATTTTCATTAATAAATTAATATTAATGATATTTGAATTATTTAATTATTATATTAAATAAATGAATTAGAAATGGTTTTATTTATTTAAAAAATATTTTAAAAATGAGAAAAATAGTTTAAAAATATTTTAAGTTATAAATTATGACTTTTAATATTTAGATAATAATTTCATTAATATTTATATATTAATGGTGATGATTTAAAAATGATTTTAATTATTTTAAAAATCATTTAAGTAGAATATTGATGATTTAAAAATATTTTAAGTTATTAATAATAACTTTAATATTTTGGAATGTATGTTATTAATATTTTTATATTATTAAATATTAATAATGATAAGATTATTTGATAATTAAATCATTTAAAAATGATTTAAGTGTTTGAAAAATTATAATAAATTATAATAATTGTTCGATAATTATTAAAAGCTTCCGGAAAATATTATTTAAAATAATATTGAAGCTTAGAGACCGAGTTTAATTACAATCAATGTGTTAATTGTCGGATAGGGTGACCAAAACACCGAGAATGGACCGAAATCCAACCAGACCGAAATAATTAGACTTGATAAGTGTTTATATAGGTTATAAACACTAATGTGGCTATATGGTAATATGCCTAGGAGAAGTTTAACTGTAAAATACAGTGTTACGTGTTATAAATGTTTTGACTAATTGTGAGACCGACATTGTTGAATATAGGTCTTACGAACGCAGTTAATTATACTGTGTAGCTGTAATCAACGTAGAAGGCAAGTTTTCTAACTCAACCTTGAGTTATATTTCCTTCAATTATTATAGTGGTTAATTATTGCTAATTACACCACATCCAGGGAAGTTATTGTTGATTATTCGCAGTTAGTGCATGCTTATTAATTCAAATTGAATTACTGATTCGGAAATATACATTCATAGAATTACTGTTGTTGAATATTCAAATCTATAGAAGTTAGAATTGACAGTACAGATAATTCCTGTTCATTGTCAAATTGTGTTGAGAAATGTCTTAGCTAATTATTCTGGCTAGACAAACATTTGTTAGAACTTGATAAATTCAAGAAAATAATTCAATTGTTATTGGTAGAATCGATGCCAATTATTTCGGCAAGATCGATAAGGAAGTAGAATTTGAAATCACAGTATTTCGTTGTAAAATCAAAATATTGATTCTAAAACTGAGAAGAACAACCTTTTATATAAAGGGAACATTTTGGGTCGTGAATTCGACCTTTGCGCGCGTTTTGAGTATTATGCATAATATAGGGTACAAGGAGTTGGCCGGCTCTAAGTACTTGCAAAGGGGTATGATTTAATCTTTATGGTTATCTGATACTCCTGGTATGTATCAAAGTAAATCTTTGATAGATGCCCTAGAAAATAAGTTCAAAGATCTTGTGTGATCACTCAGTATAAATCTGGAAATTATTCCACTTTGTTATTGTGTAGAATTGATTCTTGTAGAATTTTGAAAGCGTTGTACTCTTTCATTATCAAATTATGGTGTTGCATAGAAAAGGAGAAGCCTTGTTATTGAATAACAATTTGTTCAGCTATTTCAAAGTTCCCCGAACTTTGGTTTCATTCTATCAAAGTAGATAGGATATTATTGTTGATTCATATACATTTATTGTATGTCTTAACTTGTGGAGCAAATTAGTTGCTCACCCTTGCTAAATAAAATTTTTCAGCTAGGGGCGAAGTTGCAGGAGGTGCTGCAAAGGACAAAGGCAAAGGCGTAGTTATAAATTAGTTATATTAAACAGTATTATTTATATTGTTGTATTGTAAACCCTTTTTGTATATCTAAAGGGTATGTTTGTAAAGTTAAGGTTAGAGAACCTGGGTGATGTATTATGAAACTCTGATAAAAACTTATGTAAGATACTATCTATATATATTATGGGTAGTTAACTGTTATTTATATTGTGGATCGTGAACACCAAACTCGGGGGTCAGGTAACCCGGATTTGAGGGTGTCACAAACCCACCATGTCTTCATAAGACCATACAAACACATCCTGGAATGGGGTTAATAGCGTAACCATGTCATTCCATTGGTTTGGGGTAAGGTCTGAACCAATCGGGATTAACTTAGGGCTTTCTAAGGTTATGAGATAGAAAGAAGTGGTTTGATCAAGGTTGGGTTTAGGTTTGTCTTTGACCCATTCATGAATTTCTGGAGGCACCTCAATGTAATCCTATATTTCCATCAAGGCTGAATTCATCTCTACATCAAAGGTACAATCCTTGTGGAGAAGAGGCACCGTATCAGTAAGTATATGCACATCTAAATTCAGGGTCCTAAAACAAAATATGCTTTCACTTAGTATATATGAAACGTTTTGATCATACACAGGGTTATCATGTACTGACAAAATTAACTGCTAAAACTATACACAAAAGTAAGCAGTTATTATATCTACAGGGCAGAAAAAGTTTATGCCGGCTTTACCCTCGATGACCAATGCAAAGAGTGATGTTCCAATTGGCAAGGGCAAAGTCCGGCTGGACCGCAGTGATGGAGGGATTGCCATCATCCTCCATGTCCCGAATGATGGCCATTACATATGGGCAATCATTGTCTGGGGTGTATCTATTGGTATACTCATCATGAACGATGATGCGTATGTCTGACATCATTCGGATGACGTCTTGCTTGATTCTTCGTTCCTCCTCTTCCACTGTGAGATTTGAAAGAAAGACTTCTTTCTCCTTCATTGGTGCTGGTTTGGGAAATAATATAGCCATTACATTGGCTGGCACCTTTACAGGAGGTTGTGCGGACTCAGAGTTTGAAGGCATAGATAAATGTCGCGTGTTTGAAGCTGAAGGAATCTGTTGATGCTTATGAGGATTCTTATTACTAGAACTGGCAGAATAGCCTAGCCCAGCTGTTCCAGTTTGCTTGGTTATTTGAATTGGGTACTTGATACCCTTGCGATCTTTATCCAGCCCTTGTCCCAGCTTATGACCCAATGACATCATTTCGTGAGTAACCAACATTACCTCGACAGAAATCTTTGGTTCGGAAAATGGCTTTCCAATAGTATGGTATTGGGTATTGCTTACTTCTAAGGCATGAAAACTGACCGGTTCAACATCTGCATTCGCATTAATGAATGGCATGTCCCCGTGTTGCGGACACTCTGGTTCAGCAATGACCGTGGCCAGGCTATTGCTAATAATGTATTTCAGTTTCTGATGAAGGGTGGAGTGGACTGCCATATGGATCCATGGTCGTCCCAAAAGAAGGCTGTATCCCGAGTCTATCTTGAGTACATGGAAAGATACGCAGAAGGTATGGGGACCAATATAGATTGCCAGTTCAATTAATCCGACCGAATTCCAGCGGGCTTGATCGAAAGCTTTGATTACGGTATGGCTACTCCGGAGTCGGTTGAGATTGATATTCATCTTCACCAAAATAGCGTATGGACAAATATTTAGAGATGAACCTCCATCTATCAAGTTTCCAGCTAGCATGTATCCGGAGGACAAGACCGCAATGTGCAACGGCTTGCAATGACCGGTCCCCTCAGGAGGTATGTCATCATCAGTGAAGGATATCACATTGTTGTTGAAAATGTGATCATCCAGATGTTGAACTTTTTTCGTATCAACTGATGCTGGTAGATAGGCTTCTTCCAGAACCTTCAACAAAATCTTTCGGTGATCCTCGAAAGTTAGGACCAAGTCCAAAATTGAAATTTGATGTGGAGCTTCTCTTAAGGTTAAAACCACCTTAGCTTCGTGATGACCCATACTGCGGAGGAAATTTTCAATCTTCTCCATGGGTATTTTCCCTTTTGATTTGATGGTAGACTTCATCACCCATTGGGGAAGATACAGTGGATATTCCTTCGGCACTGCAGCAGTTGTATGTGAGGTGGATCCTTCACCTTCTCCATAATTCCATGAAACCTTTTGCAAGCTAACAATAGGATATTGTGCTTTACACGACAAGTTGATTGGCTCGGGAGTGGCCACTTCCAAAGGATTGTTGCTTCCCTTGAGTTGAATTGTTGGCATTATGAGTAATATGTTAACCCCATCAGTTTCAGTGGATATGACTGCTACCACACTCTTCCACTTAGTAGGACCTGTATTCTCACTTGCACGTAACACAGTATCATCGTCCGCTAGGTGCAGGACACCATTGTCAATTAGTTTTTGGATAAGGTGGCGGAGTGCCTAGCATTCTTCTGTGTTGTGACCGTGAGAATGGGAGTGATATTGACATACTCCATCAGAGTTGTACCGCCCTAAAAGGGGGTTGATTGGAGGTAGAAGGGAACTGATCCTTCCTTCATTGATTAACATTTGAAGGATTTCCTCCATAGGTTGGCCTAAATAGGTGAATTCCCTTTTGTTGGCAAAATCCCGACGGGCTTTAGCATTTGCTCTCTTTGTCACTTTGTCTTCCAATATTTAATTTTTTGAAAGTGATGAGGGAATATTCATGATAAGAAGTAGGAGACAGGTATGCTCCTGGCAGATTAATTGACGTGTCAGTTGATGCTGATAAGTCACCAATTCTGCCAATTATTCAATTTGCTTATATAGAGCTTTCATTTAATGTTCCATTGTGAACTGGAACTTGGCATAATCCCATTTGTCAACACCGTCTTTGAGGGTCTAGGAGGATTCATAGTTAAAATTGGAATTATGTCCATTGCTCCAATTGATCATGTTGACCTCTTCTTCTTTATGTTGAGGAAGAGGGTTGTCTTGAACGTGAGGTTGATCTGGTTTGGTGACCACGATCTCACCATTGTCTATCAGGTCTTGGATCTTGTGTTTTAAGGCCCAACAATCCTGAGTATCATGTCTAGGTGACCCGACATGATAAGCACATTTTAGAGCAGCATTGAAACCCCGTCCATTAGGGTTAGCTAGTGGAAGAAGATGTGTAATTTTCTTATTTGTTGTCAGAAGAGTGAGAATATTCTCGAGGGTGTCCCCTAAAGGTGTGAGCACTCGAGGGCATTTGACTTCTCCACCTTTTTGGATTGGAGGGTTCGTAGACTGTGCTTGAAAGGGAGTGTAGTTTCTCCTTTGAATAGGCATGTTCTGACTGCCTTTTTGACCCAGTAGTATCAGGGAAACATCTTCCTCTTTCTTTTTATGGACCCTCCGGGGGTTGTTTCAATAATTTCTGGATTGGATGTGATCATCAACAGCTTTGAGGACAGCTAGGTCTTGAATCTTTCTGGACTTCAAACCCATCTCAACCATCTCTCCGTGTTTGACCATTTCAAAAAATGGTTTACCGATGCCAGCTAAAACTCTTTCCTATAAAAGAGCTTCTTGTATATCTATGAAAGTCATGACCATCTCTGATTCTATCATGGAAGGACTAACTTGGGTAGCCAAGTGTCTCCACCTTTGAGTATACTCTCTAAAAGACTCGTTAGACTGTTTCTTGATATTGGTAATTTGATACCAATCAGGAGCTATCTGAGACTGAAAGTTGTATTGAGTGAGGAAAATATGAGCTAGCTCTTCCCAGCTATGGATCTTTGAGTTGTCTAATTTTGTGTAGCACGAACGGGCTTTTCCAGTTAGACTTTTCTAGAACAATTGCATTCTGAGCTTTTCGTCCTCTGCATAAGATCTATGTTCTCCAGTAACCACCTTTAAATATGTGTAAGGATCTCCTAACCCGTCATATTTTTTGAAGTCAGGAGTTTTAAACTTTTATGGATAATGAAAACTAGCAATAATACAAAGATCAACATATGATACACTCTCGTGTGTTCCAATTCCTTTGATATCACGAAAGGTCTCTTCCATTTGGAGGACTTTCTTTTTGATGTCGTCGGTGTCTGGATCTCTAGTGAGATGGGCAGCATCATGAGTTTTGTTATTCGTATCCAGCTGTAGTTCATGTATTGTAATGACCTGGGTTCCCCCTTGTGCGGAGGATTTAGCATGTACGGGTATTTTTGGACCCTTAGTAAAGTGGTGTAGTTCTTTGAGTAGAACAACCAAATCTGTAATTTGTTTGCTTAATCTGTCGAATTCTTTGCGAGAAACTGGATTAAGGTCAGTCTGGTCAGATGACGACATGATTGACTGTAGGCATGTAGCCTTTTTGGATTTTGACCGGGTAGTAGGTCCGATTGGTTCCCTGCGAAAGACTTACATAGTTTAGTCTTTAGGGAATGTGTATAATAACATGCTATGTGATGTGCCCATTTTAGGAATTTTATCCTGCAAAATGGATGTCAGCTGTTTGTAGCATGTTAATTTAAATATATGTGTACATATTTCTTAATATTTCTCATTACATGGAGATAAATATGGATGAAATTACCCATAATTTGTGCTTACAATTAATTTAAAATGAGAAAGCTTGAAGAGACTTTCCTCCGTTTTGGGTTTATCAGAGGCTGACCTATCTTAGGTTTCTCTCACAGCTTTTTGGCATGAATGTTCCCAAATCATTGCAATTTACTCAACGGGAAATTAATTCGGTCTTTCAACTGGAGCGAATTTATGTAAAAATTTTGTTTTTAGCAAGATATAGCAATGACTTTTTATAATAGAGGTTTTTCAAATCCTGATGCTCAATAGAAATTGAGACATCTGTACGAAAATAATGTATAAAATAATGCAGACTTCCTCATGGGTATAGAAACCTTCTGAGGAAATTCAGACACCGCAGAAAAATTTACAAGCTGCTTACAGCTGAAAATGTCCATCACGGGAACCGAATCTAGATCCAATAGGCTGAATCTGTGATCACATGATTCCTAGGAGAACATGATACCACAATTTGTATGAAAGCAGTAAGCAGATATATATATATAAAAGCTATAAATATATATATACAGACATGATCAACAACCACGAAACACCTCCACGGGGGATCAGAAATGTAAATAAAGCCGTAAAAGCTATAAACTTCCACGGAGGAAACTCCAGTCGGGACGAAACGTAAATAAAGCTGTAAAGCTATCAACTGCCACGGAGGGAACTCCAGGCGGGACAAAATGTAAATAAAGTTGTACAAAAAAAATCAACTGCTACGAAGTAAACTCTAGGCAGGACGAAACGTAAAGAAAGCTGTAAACTCCAGGTGGGACGAAATATATATATATATATATATATATATATATGAACTGTTGACAAACTCTGTTCGATGAGCCTGGATTATATATATAAGCGATAAACGCACCGGTATCATGACGTCATGAAACGTTTTGATGTATTGCAAACGAATTTAAAGAATTAGTTGATGTCAAGCGAGTTGACTAGACGAATGTTTCAAGTTGATGTCTAATTTATTGAGCTTTCTTTGAAGAGCTATGCCGAACCAAATTGTTTTGGTGCGGATTCTAATGATTTAGTCCGAGGAGAACATGGAAGAGGTAGCTTACCTTCTTTGTGATTGTAAACTAATCGTGGAAAGAAAAGTTACGACGTCGTGATGACCCGTGTATGGCTATGGTTAGAAGAAATTCCGAGGACGAAATTTTTATAAGGGGGGAAGGATGTGACAACCCGGAAATCCAGATTGTCCAGAAATTAAGATTTAAAGAATTAGTAATTAATAAAATGAATTTTTATTAATAATATTCTGTGCTATATGTTTATTAATCGTTTTATAACCTTGAATGATTATTAATCGGGAGGATTCTGGCTACGAGCTAGATTTAACGAGTAAGAATTTTCAACACGAAAATGAATGTTTTCCGGGGAAAAAAATATTTTCGGGGAAAAAGACGAAATAGACACTATTCATCCGTTTATGCTCGGAGATTTATTTTGAAATTCCGAGAAATTATTGATTATGTAAAATGTTGAGACGTAATGGAATATTCAATAATATTTCAGTTATGGCAAAAATGAAGTTTTCGCCTGCGGACTCAAAACGTAAGGGTTAGGAAAAGTGTGTTCCGCGAATGTAATGAGTACATATAATAACTAGGGTTATTATGCGGGAGAAATATGAGTATCATATGAGTTATTATACGAGTATAGAAAGAAGAATAGTACGACGTATAATTCGAACATCGTACGAGTTAAATACGAATAGATTACGAGAATACGAGAAAAGAATGCGTAGAATACGATTAGTCTTAATGGACTTTATGTTCATGGACTTTGTTGAATCCAATTGGACTTGGATTATATCAAGCCCAATGATTTGTGAAATCATGCCCAAGTTAGGCCCAATAAGAATTAGAGTTAAGCCCAAACCAAGAAAAGAAACCGCGGATGGAACCGATAGGTAAACGGATGGGTGAGAACCATTGGGGCAACCCATGGGGTGACCCATGGGCATGTGGGCCAGCCACTTGGGCACCAAGTAATGGTGGTGGTTAAGTTAACTTAGTGTTTAAGTTGAAGAGGAGGTGGGAATAGTGACTTTAGGGGTAAAATGACTATTTTGCCCCTAGCCTTGGTTTTCGATAAATAGAAACCTATAATTTCATTTTATAGGATTTTTGAAAATCCTACACTTGAGAGAGATAGAGAGAGCTCGATTGGGATAGGAAGAGGAAGAGCGTGAGCATGAATGCTCGGATCAAAAGTGATCGTGAAATAAAAAAGCTAGCGAATCGTCGGCTTTGTATAACGGAAGAGAAATAAATAAGAATGATAATCCGTACACTAGTTTCTTCTAAATTTTCTTTAAGTTTTTATGTTCAAAAACATAACTTAATGAGGATAAGAAGTAGATTAAGTTATAAAAGATTTCATATGGTTGAAATTGTAAGAAAATGAAGAAATAAGAATTAGAAATTTATTTTATAAATTTCTTAAGGAAGTATAAGATTCGTAAGGATTTTGAGCGATCCGAATGAATCTTATGATTGAGTAGGCTAAATAAGTAAGAAATGGTGTTCTGTAACATCAAATTCCAAGAAAAAGTGAAATCGTAATCCAAAATATCGATTTAAAATGAAGAACGAACGAAAAACGTTGTTGATGGACAAATTTAAAACCATCGTAGTGTGATTGTTGTTGATGGACAAGTTTAAAACCATCGCATATAAGATAGATGCTTATTGCCTGGTTAGAAACGGTAGAAATGTTCATAAAGAACGAATTAAAACTAAGCTATAACGAAGTTATGGCAAAAGTTTTAATCAAAGAAGAACGAAAATTTGAAAGTTATTAAATGAACCCAAACGTGTAGGATTTCATAAGAATGTAAGAGAATGTATAAAACGTGAGTCGTGGACTCAAGAACGAACGAATTCCGAGTTCGGATGACCGAATTGCCGACGAACGAGCGAAGAACGTTAAAAGGGTAAAAATGAATGAAGGGTTAAGATTAAGCCAATTAAATGGCATGTTAACAGATTTAGAACAAATTTCTATTCAAGGGGAATCGAAGTACGTAAGATAAGGAAGAAAATGGCTTTGGAACGACCTCGTTCCGAGTTATAACGAAGAAGTTATGAGATTTCTAAATCGGCGTCTCAAGCTTGCAAAAGACTTAGAAAATTTTCTAGGTTTCACAGTCGGCGCCGCAACGCGAGTTGTGCCTTAGAGACCGACACCGCAGTGCATAACAGTGTTCGAGTACATTGCAAGAGTTCACCGCAGCGTGAATTGTAGTACAATTTGTTGCGCCGCAGCGGCATGTACAATAAGAAAATCTTCTAGAGTGTGGTGCCGCAGCGCGACCCACTAAGTAAGGACTCGTGCCGCAGCGCTAGCCCGGGAAGAGAGGAGAGGGAAGTAGGTCACGCCGCAGCGTGAGAGGAAAGGAAGGGCATGGCGTCGTAGCGTCGGTGCAGAGAAATGCCCAGAAATGAGATTTTTAGTTCTCAGTTACTGGAGGATGTGCAAGAAAGAAGTATGAACATGTAGTTCACTAATGTAACACTTAATCAAGTGTATTAAAATTTAATGAAGGTATAACGGAAAGATTAAACGAGATTAAAAAGAGAAATAATGTACGTGCGGGTTACGGAACCGATATCCGGAAACTGTAGTCACGATGAACGAACTTGAGGGATTACTGTGATTGTGATTCCTTGGACATTGAGTGACGAAGGTAATGAATAACATTCTGATGTTATGTTATGGTAATAAGAGATAAGTGTAAAGCGTATAGACGCTATGAACGCAACGTTGTTGCGATGAACGATCGGTCTTAGCATACAACAGACTGTATGGCTTTGACATTAAGAAAGAATAATGAACATGGGGTTCATGGAATGGATAACGATGAATGCAATTGAAACCTTGAGTAAAGGTTGAATGAGAGATTAAGAGACGAGCAACGTGAATGTTGAATACGTAAAGGATCCTTGTAAATTATATTCGCGTTTGATGAACGTTCTATGTATACCCTGGTTGTATGACATAGACGTTGACGAAGGTAGTACGTAAAATATGAATTGTTGAGAAAGCCGTAACGAACGGTAATAAGATTATTGAAATTCGAATGTGTCGGATAAGAATGAGTCTTGAGGTATGTCAATTGCGTGCCAGAAAGCCATAAGGAATACGAAATTGACTTAACAAACATTACAGTTTAATAGTTCGTATAAGTTAATAGAAATTTATGTTGTGGTACGATCGTAACCATTGATGGTTGACATATGGGAGCTGGGCTAAACAATTCCTTTAAAGAGCGAAGGTATATACGAAACTGGAAACCGATCTAACTCATTATGATGGCAGTAGTAGATGAGATGGGAACTTGTTTGTTGGTTGTTTGTGGGAAACCACTCAGAGTACCATATGAACTACTAGCAGAGAAGTGATGTATGCTGAGTACTAGAGAAGTATAAGAAGAAGATAAGAATATAAATCATCAAAGATGATGAACGTTTTGAGTAAGACATCTCCGTATGTTATAAAGCTGTAAAGCGGTAAAGAAAGTTGGTCGCGTAAACTTAGTTGTAAGAACGAGAACCTTAAGAATTAAAGTTAAGTAAACTAATGCGTAAGTCAAGTATATGACTAATTGGTGTATTTGTTATTTCCTTATGTGTTATAGTGATTGGAATGAGAAGTTCAGCGTATGCTGTAGCTGTGCGTAAGGCAAGTTTCCTAACTTCATTCATATTTTAAATGAAAGCTAGTTTCTAAAACTTCTTAGATGTTGAACTTGAGAAGTTGTGTCTATGTGCGAATGTGTGATATTTGTACAAGGTGTTAGAATGTATGAGGCCTTGTGCCACAATGTAAACACTTAGGTATTTCTGTGAGATGAACTGTTCTATGTTTGAACTGTTCAATAAAAGAATGTTCTGTTTATACATGAACCGTTATTGTTAAGTCTGTGCTATTGATTCTAGCTAGACAGAATGTGCATGAAAGAGAGTAGAGGATGAAAGTATTTCAAAGTGCATGTAACTAATGTTTTAAGATGATAGGAATCAAGCCTATTCCTATTATTCAAGCTGCTTCATAACCTTGTTCGGTTCTTGAAGTCTGCAAAAAAATGTTTAAATTCTTGAAGTTGTTTGTTCAACTGTTATGACTTGCTGGGCAATTGCATGCTCACACTTGCTTTAAATGAAAAAAAATTTAGCGAACGATGTTAGGAGAACTTAAGGATCCCGTATAGATCAAGCTGACGGTATCCAGATGAAGTGACATTCAGAATATGAATGAGCGTGAAGAGCAAGTGAAGACTTGTAATATAGAATGATAGAATTAAACTATAGACTAGTTTAATGAACAGTTATGAATCCTTGGTGGCGGATGAAAGTCACTCGTGTAAGATGTAAAGAATAATGTAATTATCATTATTTTTATGCGAAAGAGTATAAGGTTTTAGAACATGGGAATTTAGAATGTATGTTATTATATTTCAGTATATAATGATGTATGTTGGATGAATGATGTACTTGTGACAGTACGAAATCCGGGTGTGAAGATAGACCAGAACTCAGGGCGTTACATATAATATATATGTATATACAAACTGAAATAAAACCACGGACCGAAAGTCCGGGCAAACGCAAGCAACACGACTCTCAACGTGAAGAAGGGTGTGTACAAAGATGAAGAGAAAGACTCTAAAGTGTGTGAGAAGGATTACAGTGGGCTGCCAAAGAAGACTTTTATATCTTTAAAGTTGGTAAACACAGGCTTTTGTAGGTACAAAAGTAGCTATATATGAGCTCACATGTGTTTAAAATGAGAAAGTACTCCGTATAGGGTGAGTACAGAGCAAATTAGGCAGAGCTTCCTCGCCGTTTTCTCTTGCAAAATGGGCACCCCAAGCCCTCTATTTATAAAGGGTGGAACCCCAGGTTTACCTGCAGCTACCCGGGTTGCCCCAGATTTTTTGGGTCGGGTTATCTCGTAGTACGTGCACTCGAGCACTGTAATGTCCGCTTGAACTTTTAAAAGTACAATCCGGGCATCCGATTGAGGTATACAAGACCTATTTCGGACCGCCTTTGTCGAGAGTTGTACAATGGCATGGGATTAGAGTTTGTAGAAATGTGTGTATGAAATGTTGAGATGATGTGGCGTGGCATCGCGTTAGCGAGATGACAATTTTGCCCCTCGCCGGTGTTATCGCCGGTTTGGTCTGATAAAGCATACGTTGCTCAGGGCTTCGCTGAGTTGGACTATTGCAATTGTTAAAGGTCCTCAATGTCATCTTTGAGGTGTGCATGTCCTCCCGGTGTTATCTCCGGGTTGGTACAGAGCATCTCGTTGTGAGCACTGACATTGAAGCTGGTTGCATTTGAAATAAGTATTTTCGGGGTTATCTTCGAAACTTCATTCATTGGGGTGATCTCCAAGGTTGGTGGCTATTCCCATGATTGGGACTGAGACTGGATACCTCGGGGTTATCTTTGAGATTAATCGGTCTTCTTCAGTGTGTGTTCCGGTATTGGATCTGCACGCCTCTGGGTTATCTCCGAGGTTGGATTTATTACTCCAAGTGTGTGTTCCGGGGGATGATGCTGAACTTCTGGTAGTATCCAAAATGGACTGTCTTCCAGGGTTCCCTCTTGAAAGATGAATCTGTCCTCTTGCAATGTTAGTGACAAGTGTACAGAAAATTTTGAGTGTCTACACTTGCAGGACTAAATTAAAAATGAAGAAAAAGAGGAAGGTATTATACTGTAATATTTCGAGCCTAAAAACGTACAATTTTCAAAACTATATTTTCTTATAAATAGAGGCTCATTCTTCCTTCATTTCTCACCAATTCACTAAAGCTATAGAGTAATTACTATAGAGAAAATTATAGAGAGGAAGAAGAAGAGAAGTCTGGTACCTCATTACTTTAATATCCATTTTTTCTAAGGTAAGGGGTATTATTTCTTTCGTATTCATGAAGAGAGCTTCTGTTATTCCATTCTTTATTATTATGTTGGAATAACCTGTCTATGTGAAGTTCCGCATACATGGTAAAATTCTTCTGTTATTCCATTCTTTATTATTCTGTTGGAATATCACGTCTGTGCGGATTACATATGATATGGTTCCCTTCTTTATTATTTTGTTGGAATATCTTGTCTGTACAGATTACGCATGACCTGGTTCCATTCTTTATTATTCTGTTGGAATAACCTGTCTGTACAGTCTATTACATGCCTGATGAATTCTGTTGTTATTCCATTCTTTATTATTCTGTTGGAATAACCTATCTGTGTGGAATATCGCATGCATGATGAATGATCCTTTGTATTCATTCCTTATTAAATTGTGGAAATGATCTGCCTACGTGGATTACCGCATGGCGGGTGAAAATCCATTTGCAGTTTCATATATTCTATTATACTCGTATGAGATATCATTTCTTTTGTACTCGTCATGAAATATAATTTTATTTGGTATTTTTTTACGAGTTACTATTCACGGGTTAATATTCACCCAGTTACTATTCACTTTAGTATTATTCAATCGGGTATTCGGGGCACTTTTCATGTTGGAGTACTATTCACGAGTTACTATTCATGGGTTACTATTCACCCAAATTACTACTCACCTGAATATTATTCACTCGGGTATTTGGGGTACTATTCATGTCGGGGTACTATTCACGTGGTACTATTTCCGAAGTACTATTCATCGGGTACTATTTACCCAATATATATATATATATATCTTTTCTGTCCAAATTATTTTTGGTATATGAATATTATTCTTGAATTTTACTCTACAAAGTAGTATCATTATGACAAATTTGGACATTATTGATTTCTGGATAAATTAAGTTATAAATCTTTAAAATTTATCCTTGAACTTATTTTATTAAATTATTATGTTATTATCATCATCCTCATGCTTATATTGTGATGAAAGTCATCTTTGGCTTACGTACCGAGATGGACTTGGTATGATTATGACCAAGGATTATTCGGTATAATCATGACCGTAATGTGACGAATGATGTGGTGAAAGTCCTCATTGGCTTGTAGTTCATTGATGGACAGTTGTTGTTATGATTATGACCAAGGATTATTCAGTATAATCATGACCATTGATGATTATATGAATATCCTTGGCCGTGGTGCATGGATGATTTGATTTGATTTATTAAGCTGAATCTCAGCGATAAAGTTGATGAAAAACTTTTAAATCATAGAAGATAGAAGATTTTATGCTCTACTTGACTCTTCTAATGGATTGCTTATTTCCGCTGCAGTTGTTGATCTAAAACTTGTTGTCTATTGTATTCTATCAGTTGTTATACTGTTGAAGGCTAAGGATAATTTATTCTGCATTATCTTAGTCATAATATTTCTTATTGGGCTAGTTGAGCTCACCCTTTCTTTCATTGTTCTTTTCAGAAAATGAGAATATAGCTGGGATGAGTCGGGAAATGTAGTGATGGTCCAGGATAAATGGCTTTAGTAGTCCTCACTATTCTACAGAATAATGTGATAATAATTGTAATGAGGACACCATTGAATGTGGATATTGTCTAGATGACAATATTCTTGTTTAAACTCTCAAATATTTTTTGTCGTATTTTACAGACTGTTGTATAATTAAGTTGTATTTGAATTTATGTACCATGTATCTGGCGACTCAAGATGGGTGATGTATACCAATTTTGGGGGCGTCACAATTTATTAGTTGAACAAGATTCCTATCTTGAATTTCTTTGAATATGTTATACCAAACCTAAACTTGAATTGTCAATTGTTGCAAAGTTATCACTATAGCTTCAGCATAACTAAGAAATGAATTGTTTATTCATATGATATTGTTTATTGAGCATAAACTGTTATGTCAAACCAAATTATTTTGGTAACACATCCTATCCTGAGTTGTGTGTCCCGAAAAGGGATAAATGTTGTGTCAATTAAATATTGACACTTTGTGCATGTGGGCACGATTAGGATGAGATGCATACTCCTAGGATGTTGAATAGGATGATTCCCTATCTCATATCTAACCAAATTTTCTAAGTCTTTGTGACTGACAGAAATAAAAAGTCCAGAAATGGTTGAAATAGAAATTCTAGAAATGGTAACAATAATCAGTTGAGTTTTGAACTGTTATACTTCTTCAAATCATATATTTTTATAAATATAAAACCTTCTGAGCATGTCATAGCTCACCTTTACAAATTAGTCCCTTTGCAGTATTAGATGATAACCATGGCACATTTGGAATAAATAAAGGGAAGCGTCCCTACATAGATTAGTTTATATTACTGTCTAGCTGAATGTAATACTTTGTAATAAGAAATTATTTATGTAGAATTATGTAATTGAACTTTAATATATATATATATATATATATATATATATATATATATATATATATATATATATATATATATATTAAAGTATAATGTCAACGATGGACTGTTAAGAGTCGCCAGTTGGTTTTTTAAATGGTTGTACCAACACAACCGAGAAAAGGTTTGTGCATTGACCCAGTGATGTGACACTGCAAAATGGGTCAGTGAAATCGAGATTCATTAGGGTTTGGGGACTTGGTTATGCGGAGGGAAGGTGTTAGGCACCCCCCCGACATTCATGTTACCACGGTGACCGCCTATTTTCAAGAAACTATTATCTGAATGTGTGTATGTGTGGGTCAAGGTGCTGTTATTTGGAAGTAGTGCGAGGCCTCGTTCGCACATATATACACAGGGTTTGAATTTATGTAAAAATTTAGTTTATAGCAAGATATGGCAGTGATGTTTTATAAAAAAGGTTTTTCAAACCCTGATGCTTAACAGTAATTGAGACCTTTTGATACTTCCATTTTATTAAGTATCCGACTTGATTGATTTTATTTTCGAAATACGAAGCATCTGTAAGAAAATAATGTAAAAAATAATGCTGATTTCATCATGGGTATGAAAACAATTTGAGGAAATTCAGACACCGCAGAATAATTTTCAAGCTGCTTACAGCTAAAAATGTCCATCACGGGAACCGAATCTATATCCAATAGGCTGAATATGTGATCACATGATTCCTAGGCGGACATGATACCGCAGGTATATATATAAAAGCTGTAAATATATATATATATATATAGACATGATCACCAACCACGAAGAACCTCCATGGGGGATCATAAATGTAAATAAAGCTATAAAAAGCTATAAACCACCACTGAGGAAACTCCAGGTGGGATAAAATGTAAATAAAGCTGTAAAGCTATCAACCACCATGGAGGGAACTCCAAGTGGGACAAAATGTAAATAAAGCTGTACAAAGCAATCAACTGCCACGAAGTGAACTCCAGGCAAGACGAAACGTAAAGAAACCTGTAAAAGCGATCAACCACCACGAAGTAAACTCCAGGTGGGATAATATGTATATACTAGCTGGGTCCCGTGCCTCCGGCACTGTATGGACAATATGATTTATCTCAAACTTTGAACGACCAAAATAATTTATTGAGTGAGCGGAAAATTTAAAGTCATTTGTATTTTATTAAATTATTATTAGATTATTAGATAGATAGATGTATTTTATTAGATAGATGTATGAACGGTGGGATTTATCCCAAACTTTGGACGGCCCAGATGATTTATTAAGTGAGCGGAAAATTCAAAATCATTTGTATTTTATTAGATAGATTTATTAAATTATTATTAGATTATTAGATAGATAGATGTATTTTATTAGATAGATGTATGAACGGTGAGATTTATCCCAAACTTTGGACGGCCCAGATGATTTATTAAGTGAGTGGGAAATTCAAAATCATTTGTATTTTCTTAGATATATATATATATATATGTATATATATATATATATATATATATATATATATATATATAGCATTAAACGCACCGGATGTAAAATCCAGGCTCATCAAACAGAGTTCGACAACTGTTCATATATATAAGTATATATATAGAAATCGAGTAAATGCACCAGATGTAAAATTCAGGCTTATCGAACAGAGTTTGACACATAGTTAATATATATAAGTATATATATTACAGCAAGTAAACGCACCAGACCGAAGTCTAGGCTCATTGAACAAAGTTCGACACACAGTTCATATATATATATATATATATATATATATATATATATATATATATATAGGCAAATAACCGCTCCAGACCGAAGTCTTGGCTCAATCGAGGCATAAGTCGATAATGTTAGTCCATATATAAATACTAGTAATTGCCCGTGCCTGAAGGCACGACGTAACGAGAAATTAGATTAAAATTCAAAAAATACTACTTTACATAAATGCTTTTTGCAACCTAAAATAACTTACAATCACAAATAACAATTATTAAAATTCTCCACACCACCACAATAATTAATTTTCCTTTAAAAATAGATATCCAGAAAAATTTAGACCTATCAACAAAACTTATAAAGTTATACTAATAATTGTTATTATTATTGTTACTATTATCATAATAATAATAATTATTATTATTATTAAAGTTATACTAATAATTATTATTATAATTATTATTACTATTATAATTATTGTTATTATTATTAATAATAATAATAATTATAATAATAATTATTATAATAATAATTATGATAATAGTAATAATAACAATAATAGTAAAAGTAATAATAATTATAATACTAATAATTATAATTATTATAAAAATGGTAATAATAATTATAAAAATAATAATAGTACTAATAATTATAATTATTGTTATTATTATTATTAGTACTATTTTATAAAAATAATAATAGTCTAATAATTATAATTATTGTTATTATTATTAGTACTATTATTATTATTATTATTATTATTATAGTAATAGTAATTATTATTATTATTATTATTATAGTAATAGTAATTATTATTATTATTATTATTATTATTATTATTATTATTATAGTAATTATTATTATTATTATTATTATTAATATTACTGTTATTATTATTAGTATTATTATTATAATAGTTGTAGTAGTAATAGTAATTATTATTATTATTATTATTATTATTATTATAGTAGTAGTAATTATTATTATTATAGTAGTAATTATTATTATTATTATTATTAATAATATTATTATTATTATAGTAGTAGTAGTAATTATTATTATTATTATATTGTCATTCCGAAAAATAAGAATTAACCAATTTTCTAATTGTAAGCGAATATTATATGTCACATCTAGTATTTTAACTTTAGATATCACATCATGCCAATAATTAACCAATTTTTTTATTTGTTAATATTTGTTCTATTTGATAAATTAATTTTTTGATTTTATAATTGTTTTTTTACTATTGATATTTTTTATGTATTATATATTTTAAATGTTTGCATACTCTAAAAAATTATTATAATTTAAAATAAAATATTAAAATAATAATTAATTAAGTAAATAGAGGAATAGGAGAAGAGAGAGACGGTAGAGGAGGTAGAGGAGAGAGAGAAAGATGAGAGAGGAGAGAGAAAGAAAGAAAGGTAAGAGAGGAATAAGAGGAGAGAGAAAGAGAGAAGGCGGGGGAGAGAGGAGAGAGAAAGGGGGAAGAAGTAGATGAGAGAGAAGGAGGAGAGGAGAGAGAAATTAGAAAAAGAGAAGAAAATTTAGGCGGTTTTTTGTAGTGTAGGATAGAACATGAGTCATTAGATCAAGTGAGATCAAATCTTAGCCGTTGTTTTGGTTTGTCAAATGATAAAATTTGAATTGGGTCTTGTTTTATAATATAGATATAGTAGTAATAATTATTATTATTATAGTAGTAGTAGTAGTAATTATTATGATTATTATATTAGTAGTAATTATTATTATTATTATAGTAGTAGTAATTATTATTATTATTAAATTAGTAGTAGTAATTATTATTATTATTATATTAGTAGTAGTAATTATTATTATTATTATTATTAATATTATTATAGTAATAGTAATTATTATTATTATTATTATAGTAGTAGTAATTATTATTATTATTATTATTATTATTAATATTACTATTATTATTATTAGTATTATTATTATAATAGTTGTAGTAAATATTACTATTTAGGCGGTTTTTTTTAGTGTAGGATAGAACATGAGTCATTAGATCAAGTAAGATCAAATCTTAGCCGTTGTTGTGGTTTGTCAAATGATAAAATTTGAATTGGGTCCTGTTTTATAATATAGATATATATATATATATATAATATATATGTATATACAAACAGAAATAAAACCACGGACCGAAGTCTGGGCAAACACACGCAACACGACTCTCAACGTGAAGAAGGGTGTGTGAAAAGATGAAGAGAAAGGATTTAAAGTGTATGAGAAGGCTTATAGTGGGCTGCCAAAGAAGACTTTTATATCTTTAAAGTGGATGGAACTCGGCTCCCGCCGGTACAAAAGTAGTTATATGTGAGCTCACAAGTGTTTAAAATAGGAAAACACTTAGTATATTGCAAGTACAGAGTAAATTTGATAGGGCTTCCTCGTTCTTTGTCTTCTTAAAATGGCCACCCCAAGCCCTATTTATAGAGGGTGGATCTGCGGCTGGGCCGCAGGTGTACCCGAGGCTGCCCGGGTTGCCCAGGGTTTCTCGGGTTGAGTCGTCTCGTAGTACATGCACTTGGGCACTGTAATGTCCGTTCGAACTTTCAAAATTATAATTCGGGCATCCGTTTGAGGTATACAAGACCTATTTCGGAACCGCCATTGTCGAGAGTTGTACAATGGCATGAGATTAGAGTTTGTACGAAGTCATTAAAGATGGGACGATGCCCTCCGGTCTTCAATCTTCAAATTCTATCTGTTACCCCGCACAATAGTCACTCGAGATTAGTTTTCCTTGATTCTTGTGGGACATCTTTGTGTAGAGATGTGTGTATGAAATATTGAGACGACGTGATATGGCTTTAGAGTGGCGAGATGATGCCTTGCCCCCTCACTAGAGTTATTGCTAGTTTGGGTTGATAAAGCAGACGTTTCTTAGGGTTATTGCTGAGATTAGACTGCTGCAAGTGTTGAAGGGCCTCAGTTTCAACTCTGAGGTGTGCCTGTCCTCCCGGTGTTATCTTTGGGTTGGTATTAGGTGTCTCATTGTGAGCGCCGAGATTAAAGCTTGTTGCATTTGAAACAAGCATTTCTGGGATTTTCTGCAGAACTACATTCCTTGGGGTGATCACCAAGGTTGGTAGCTATTCCCATTATTGGGACTGAGACTGGATACCTCGGGGTTATCTCCGAGATTAATCGATCTTCTCTGGTGTGTGTTCTGGTATTGGATCTGCACGCCTCGGGGTTATCTCTGAGGTTGGATTTATTACTACCAGTGTGTTCTGGGGTTGATGCTGAACTTCCGGTAGTATCCAGAATGGATATGGACTGTCTTCCAGAGTTCCCTCTTGAAAGACGAATTTGTCCTCCTAAAATGTTAGTGACAGGTGTACAGAAAATTTCGAGTTTCTACATATATCTATCTATATATTTATTTTTGCAACCGTGTTTTCTTTACATAAATAGATGTAATTAGAATTTTCAATCTAGTTTGAGATCCTTGGGAACTATTTATCTATGTGAGGGTAGTGACAACATGACCTGGTTTCCCTCTTGTGTAGAGGATTCAACATGTACGGGTATTTTTTTTGACCCTGCGTAGACTGGTGTAGTTCTTTGAGTAGAACAACTAAATATGTAATTTGCTTGCTTAATTCGTTGAATACTTTGCGAGAAACTGGATTAAGGTCAGTCTAGTCAGATGATGACATAATTCACTGTAGGCCTGTAGCCTTTTTAGATTTTGACCAGGTAGTAGTTCCGACATGGATTGTAATGTACAAACCTATAAAGGCCGACTGGTAGCAAAAGGTTTCAACCAAATTCAAGGTGTTGACTATGATGAAACCTTCTCTCCAGTGGCAATGGTTAAATCCATCAGGATCTTACTTGCTATTGCAACTTTTTATGATTACGAAATCTGGAATATGGATGTCAAAACTGCTTTCCTTAACGAAAATCTCCTTGAGAATGTATATATGACAAAACCTGAGGGTTTTGTCACTCCAAAGGATGCTGGAAAGGTATGTAAGCTGCAACGATCCATTTATGAATTGAAGCAAGCCTCTCAGAGTTGGAATCTTTGATTTGATGAAGCAGTCAAAGAATTTGGCTTTATTAAAAATGAAGATGAACCTTGTGTATATAAGAAGGTTAGTGGGAGTCACATTGTATTCCTAGTATTATATGTTGATGACATATTAATTATTGGGTATGACATTCCTTCCTTATAGGCTGTAAAAACATGGTTAGGAAAATGTTTCTCCATGAAAGATTTAGGCGATGCTGCCTACATTTTAGGTATCAAGATCTATAGAGATAGATCAAGAAAAATGCTCGGCCTAAGTCAAAGTACATATATTGATAAAGTGTTGAAACGATTCAGCATGCAAGAGGCGAAAACAGGAAACTTACCTGTGACTCATGGTGTAAAGATCTCTAAGGCCCACTGTCCTAAATCACAAGATGATGAGGAGCGTATGAGAAAGATCCCTTATGCTTCGACAATTGGATCTATCATGTATGCAATGATATGTACTCATCCGGATGTCTCGTATGCTTTGAGCATGATGAGAAGATACCAGTCGAATCCAGGTGAAGGTCACTGGACAGCAGTCAAGAATACCTCAAGTACCTGAAAAGGACTAAGGATTCATTCTTGGTATATGGAGGTGAAGACGAACTAGCAGTAAAGGGTTACACAGATGCTAGTTTCCAGACTGACAATGATGACTATAAATCTCAGTCAGGTTTTGTGTTTTGCCTTAATGTTGGTGCTGTTAGCTGGAAAAGTTTGAAGCAAGAGACAGTAGCTGATTCTACAATAGAGGCTGAGTATATTGCTGCTTCTAGTACAGCCAAGGAGGCTGTATGGATTAAAAAGTTTATCACTGAACTTGGTGTTATTCCAACCATCGTTGATCCAGTTTCTCTATACTGTGATAATAATGGAGCCATTGCACAGGCTAAGGAACCCAGATCTCACCAACGATCCAAGCATATACTTAGGCGGTACCATCTCATTCGTGAAATCATTGATAGAGGAGATGTACATATAAGAAGAGTGCCAACAGATGATAATGTTGCAGATCCACTAACCAAGGCTTTGTCGCAGCAGAAGTACGACGGTCACACTGGTTCCATGGGTATTAGATACATGAGTGATTGGCTCCAGTGCAAGTGGGAGACTGTTTGAGTTTATTCCCTATAGGCCAATTATTTGATATAATTGCTTAACATTTTGATATTATATTTGATTGAATAAATATATGATTTTATTATGGTTTTATTTAGTGCATAATATAATTGTTAACATAATTAAATTCCTTAGAATAGTGATACAAATTATATAGTTTCAAGTATGTGACTTGAACATGAGATTATATATTACCATTAGTATCAGTGTTCTTAAATGTCCCTAGTCGAGTATCATTGTTGATGGGACAACAATGATGCATTGAGACTAGTATATGGATTGACTGATGACCAAATATCATTGGTCATAAATATATGAGATATTAAGTTAATGCATAGGTACATGTTAGAGAACGATGTACTGGACAGACCCACTATGAGAATTCTATATAGAGCATTATGCGAAGTGTCATTAGCAATTCTCATAGTGACAATGATGTAATGGTCCTCCGAACTGAAATCGCTATATTACTACACAAGAATTTATGTACTTTGATATCATCAAATGTCACCTTTAATAGGGTGGACTATAAAGGTGATTATTGGGTTCATCATTAATCATGTGAGAAATATGAGTGATCTAGATGGAATTTAACCATCCTATATATTATGGGTGATATCCATAGGCCTCTTGATTGAGTAGGACTATGAAATGCATGGCCATGCTCAAATAGTGATTTGTTTCATATAGTCTACTCATTGATCAAGAAAACTAAGATTAAATTATGAAGAGTATGACACATTCCATGACTCGAGTTTAATCTAGGATATTAAGGTTAAAAGGATTAAATTACATTGAAACATTGGTCACGAAAAGGTTGCATCGAATCATTGATCTTATTATTACTTGGGTAGCAGTGATGTATTACTAGATGCCGCTCACTGTTTATAATTTATAATACGATTTTAAAATTATTGCCAACGTAATAATAACCTATAGGGTCACACACATAGAAAGTTATTTAAAAGGGAATTAATTTAAATTTTAAGGATTTAAATATATTAATATGATTAATAATATTTAAATCACGAATTTAAATTAAAAGGATAATTTGTATATATGTATATTAATTAAGTAAGACTTAATTAAGATATATATATATATATATATATATATATATATATATATATATATAAATTCGGATTTTATGAAATTTGGTTTTGATTTGATTAATTCCTTTTAACTACTATACATATGATATATAGCAGCTACTTAGGGATATATCATAATTGAAAAACCCTAGCCGCTCTTAGAGAGAGACTAGAGAGAAAACAGTTTCAGAAAATCCATTCCTTTTGGTGGCTAGTACCGCAAGTCCTTCTTATTATAGAATCGTTCGACGGTTCATGCGGCGTTCGTGTGGATACCGTAGAGGCGCAATCAGTTTGTATTGCATTTGAGATTCGAGGCGCAGTCGGTTTCAGATTTTCATTTTTTTTCATATCTGGTATAATCTGTAAACCTCTGAATTAATTAATTTTTCGCATGGATCCTGTTTTAGGGTATCGAAAATTGCTTTAAAATTTTAATTTCCGCTGTGCGTTTCTATGCCGAAGCCCAACACACACACACATATATATATATATATATAAGTAAATAAACGCTCCAGGCCGAAGTCTAGGCTCAATCGAGGCATAACTCGATACTTTTAGTCCATATATATATATATATATAATATGTATATACAAACTAAAATAAAACCACAGATCGATGTTCAGTCAAACACACGCAACACGACTCTCAACGTGAAGAAGGGTGTGCGCAAAGATGAAGAGAAAGGCTTTACAGTGTGTGAGAAGGCTTACAGTGGGCTGCCAAAGAAAACTTCTATATCTTTAAAGTGGATGAAACTCGACTCCCGCCGGTACAAAAGTAGCTATGCAATGAGTATATTGCAAGTACGGAGAAAATTTGACAGGGCTTCCTCGCTCTTTCTCTTCTTAAAATGGCCACCATAAGCCCTCTATTTATAGAGGGTGGAGCCGCAGGTGTACATGCGGCTGGGCCATAGGTGTACCAGAGGCTGCCCGGGTTGCCCCGAGTTTCTTGGGTTGGGTTGTCTTGTAGTACGTGTACTTGGTCATTGTAATGTCCACTTGAACTTTTAAAATTACAATTTAGGCATCCATTTGAGGTAGACAAGACCTATTTCGGACCGCCGTTGTCGAGAGTTGTACAATGGCATGGTATTAGAGTTTGTACAAAGTCATTGAAGATGGGACGATGCCCTCTGGTTTTCAAGCTTCAAATTCTATCCTTACCCCTCATAATAATCACTCGGGATTAGTTTTCCTTGATTCTTATGGGACATCGTGGTGTAGAGATGTGTGTATGAAATGTTGAGATGATGTGATATGGATTTAGAGTGGCGAGATGATGCCTTGGCCCCTCACTGGAGTTATTGCCAGTTTGGGTTGATAAAGCAAATGTTGCTCAAGGTTATTATAGAGATTGGACTGCTGCAAGTGTTGAAGGTCCTCAGTGTCAACTCTGAGATGTGTCTGTCCTCCCGGTGTTATCTCCAGATTGGTATTGGGTGTCTCATTGTGAACGCCGAGATTGAAGCTGGTTGCATTTGAAATAAACATTTTCGGGGTAATCATCAGAACTGCATTCTTTGGGTGATCACCAAGGTTGGTAGCTATTCCCATGATTGGGACTGACACTGGATACCTCGGGGTTATCTCCGAGATTAATTGGTCTTCTCCGGTGTGTGTTCTGGTATTGGATATGCACGCCTCGGGGTTATATCTGAGGTTGGAATTGTTACTCCCAGTGTGTGTTTTGGGGTTGATGCTGAACTTCCGATAGTATCCAGAATGGATATGGACTGTCTTCCATGGTTCCCTCTTGAAAGACGAATCTGTCCTCCTACAATGTTAGTGACAGGTGTACAGAAAATTTCAAGTGTCTACAGATGCTTCTCTTTATCATACTCATGTAATGTAATGCATGTGTAGGATAAAGAATCCTAGACACTTGAAATTCCATAAGATAAACATGATACTATATGTAGCAACATGATGCAAATGTATTATTCATGTGTACGGGGGTGTTGCCCAACATGCTGGGGATGATTGCTGGCTCCATGTTGCTTCAACTGGGGATTGACAATGATGACCAGATTTGATGTGTAATCCGAATCTGTTAGGATGTTGATTTTGGGGTTATCACCAAATTTTTGGATCCTTGATAACGACTTGATCCTAAAGATGTACCTCTTATGTGTAAGAGATCTACAGGGATAAAGCTTGGTTTGTTTGAGGATGTGTATAACATATTCCATCATCGATCTTCCTTGATGGCGTTGACCTTTCCTGGTTGGTATCACCAGGACATGTCAAGATTCTGTTGGATTTACTGCCAACAGCAAATGACGTAAGGGATGATTGACTTTTGTTGACGTGTACTTCACTGGCATTTGAATTAACGGATGAACACCCTATGGGGAACATTGTAAATGCTGCTTGACGTTTGCTGATGTGTGAATCAATGACAAAACAAGCTGTAACCCCCGTCGGGGATCCGCTGGGGAATGTGAGAAATCGAGCATGAAATCCTCGAATAGCTCTCGAGCTTTGATAGGTTTAATCGCCATCGGCTGAGATAACGTCAAGGCTACATGACCTTCATTAATATGTGTGTCAACTATTGAACATGCGTTATAACCCCCGCCGGGGCTTCACGTTGTAACCCCCGTCGGGGATCCACATTGTAACCCCCATCGAGGATCACTTTGATCTTTTAGGGTAATAACCAGAGTTTGCGGCATTGGACCTATACAAGGTATTCTCGGATGTGATTTGTAACAAATAAAATCATTGGCAGGATATACCTTGTGTACGGTTGACTACCAATGAGTGATGTACAGACTCAAAGTTCCATCTGAGAAGACCAGGATTGTAGGCTATTTTGCTCAATAATGTAGCGTTCTTATTCCCAATTTAACTTTTTCAGTACGCATGAACTCCTTTGTACCTCGATATGGACCGAACCGGAGGGGTGGGGCCCATATAGGGATGTCGCAGGTACATCTGCTTCAGTCGTAGATGGACCTGTGTCCAACCGTGGACGTTATAATCCAGCAGGTTGGTCTCATAAGTAATTTTCAACTTGTCTTACAAAGAAAAACTGAGACCCTCCTTCAGATCTGCTGAGTTCGGGCTATTTTCTACAAATTCTGTCACCGTACAAGTGTTCTGCACTATCCTAGTAACGTATTCATGTATTTTTTCCAGTTTTTATCCATTGGAAAATGAGTTATCGCAAGAAATTCATCTAAACACATAGTAGTGATTATGTTTACACAAATGACTTGATAAAAAATATGCAATATAGTAAATGTTAGTATTAAATCATGCTGAACATAATGATGTGAAAAAATTTAACTTTTGAGACGGTCAAATTGGAACCTTTTTCTGCTAGTTTTTGTCCTGTTTGAGGTCCAATGAGCAAAAGGTAGAAAGGCAAAGTACTCCTAATATTGAGGTTAACCTTATGCATTGATGATTTTGATTTTTAATGCATAAATTATTTATATGACTTTGGGGCAGGTGTGCTACTGAATGGCCACATGGTCATGCCTATGTGTATGTGGATAGTCCTATTTTCAAAGAGGACTATGGCAAAATTTTCCAAAATGTAGGCTTTTAATTAGTCATGCAATTTTAACTCCACTATAGATGTATGTTAAAGTAATGCATGCATCCATGTAGTCATAAAATGCATTTTGAAAAGCTCTAGGTAAGGAAATACCACACCCTTTCTGAGGTATTTGGATACTTGTTGTCCAGATATTATGGATCGGGATCAGCCGAGTTGTTCCCGCAGGACCACTTTTGGTATACGGCGGAGGGCTTCTGAAGTGCCTCAACCTCGTTCTGTCAGACAGCCTCGTATATTGGTGGAGGCCATGATTCGCCAAGTCTAGGCTGACGTGCCAGACGTTGAGGACGAGGATGAAGATATTCTGATTGAGGACCCAGCTCCTACTGCACATGTTCCCCGTAGTGAGCTCCCTTATATTCAGGTGGCAAACCCAGAGCTTCTGGGTGACTTGAGCAGACATCCCTTGATGTTCTTGCATGCTAACGAGGTATGGCATTAGATCTTGTTCTTCCTTCTTTCCTATTGATGAGGATCAAAGGGTTTTGATGTTGATCTGCATTTCATGCAGGTTCCTGGTTTCACACAGCCTCGAGGGAATTGGTTTAGTATACACTCCATGTATCAGGCTCTTCATCCTGATTACAGAGCGGTAGTGCATGATTGGGGATTTGGGGTATTCTTCTCCATCCTTCCCCGTCATTGTCCCTGGGGTTACCTCAGGGCATTGTCTAAGTGATGGTTTCATCAGACTCAGTCACTCCATTTGTTAGACTATGAGGTGATAATGAAGCTGATGGATTGGCGATTTATCACAGGTATAGAGTTTGGAGGGGAGCCAGTGCCTTGCATGACGAATATTACCCCTACGGCCGTCAGATCCTTGTTAGGAGTTCCGACGGAGGCGCTTAAGGGAAGGACTGTCTGTGAAGGTCCTTTCAATATAGATGTTATGAATGGGCTTTTGAGTGAGACCATGCCTGATGATGCCAGAATCAGGGATCACATTCTTCGGCGATTGTTCCTAATGATCATTAGAGGCTGCATCATAGTAGATAACTCTTATACGGTGTCGTTCGCTTTGACCAGCGCCACGCGTCATGTGGACCGTATTGGAAAGTATGATTGGGGTTCCTACACCTTTGCCTATTTCCTCCGGGGCATGTGTATGCGCTCACAGGGTTTGATTGAGGCTTGGCTAGGACTCTAGCCATTTCTGCTGGTGCATATTTCTCTTGTCATTTCTCATTTATAGGTTAAGAGTGTTTACTAACCACAGATTTTTTGCCATTGTTTTGGCAGTTTTGGGCCTATGATAGGCTCCCATACATGTGTCCTGTGAGTGTGTTAAGTTTAGATACCTATCCATGAGGACGACGATGACATCGTTCCATTTTGACGGAGGTCCATGTAGCTGAGGGTTTCACTCACTATCGCATATAGCTGGAGTTGTTGAAAGATGATACCATCACATGGATTCCCTATTCCAGGGAACATTTGGTTATCAGTTTTGAGGATGGGTACCCGACTGGCGTCGAGTATGTGATCTCCACCCGGAGAGTTCCTTTCTTTACAGATGGAGGATGGGAGCTTTATTTTGGATAGCGTGCTATTAGGAGCACTGCATTGGAGATTCGTATGCCGATCTTGCCTCCTTTTAGGCGTCATTGGCCTGTATCGCAGTCACCTATCACTGATATCCCATTGTTGGGTTTTTACGGCTTTACATTATCAGAGGATCCTTGCACTCAGGAGACGTTTCAGTGTTTGTGGTTCCCTCGTACCATTGGAGCCTAGTCCCGCGCCACTCAGTCCATGGGGGATATGGTTCTAGGATCCGTGATGGTGACGGATGTGATAGCCTGTGTCTGATTTTCGACTCATGTGACACAGATTGATAGTTTGACCCGGTGACTAGACCAGGCACATTTCTTTATCCAGCATTTTGGCAGATATCCAGCAGAGGCAGATTCGTTTGATTATTCCAGCTCAAGCGCTGGCCCCTCAGACGACCTATTTCGTTTTATCGGCTCAGATCCTCCTTTGTATAGGCTTGACATCCCTGTTGATAGAGATCCAGTGACTCAGGAGGAGTTACATCAGGTGGACAGGATTGATGATGTAGACATTGACACCATTGTCTTCTTCTGATGTGTATTCTCGTTATATCTTTTGATAGGCCTTTATTAACTATTGGGTGGCTGTGCCCCATTCTCGCTATATCTTTTGAAAAGCCTTTATTAGAAGTAGGGCGTCTGTGCCCCATTTCCCTGTATTTGTAGCTGTACAAAGATGATGTATTAGATGTTGATATACTTAAGAATGTATCCACAGTTTTTCATTCCCTATATCATATTGCCATCTATTATCTGCAATGCATGTATCATGTTATGCATATGTATGTATGTCTAGAGATATTCAGCATTGACCCCTGGATGGTCTTATGACACGGTCCGTACAGATGTCTTCTTCGACCGTTAGCCGTATTGATCATACCCCACCATCGTTGGTGGCGTCGGGTATGCAATCGTGGTATGATAACATGTCACCATCAGACAGGGTGATCGTAGATCATTTGTTGTAGCATACTATTACCCTGTTGATGTTTCAAGTTCCTACAGGATTCGTGGATGGCATGCTGGAGCATTGTGTATCGGAGAGGCAGGTTTTCCGATTTGGGACCCATGAGTTGACTCCTACTCTGGAGGAGTATGCATGGTTGACGATACTGCCGCTGGACAGACCTTGCATTCATATGGCTTTGGGAAACATGAGTCGACGGTTCATGACCTTCACTGGATTGATGGGCAGAGTGGTGCAGGATGACCTTACATCGAGCCACGTTATATTTCAGCATTTTTTGTTGGACAGATTTGGCTCTGAGGATAGTTATACACGACATTCTGGGGATTTTACCACACCGGAGGATCATTGGCGTCTAGCCAGGGTTGATGAACTGCTATTATGCGTGGTGTCGTATGTCTATATGCCACGAAACATGAATGAGATAGACATTGGAGTCATAATGGCAGTGAGAGCTCTCAGGGAGGGTCGTACCTTTATACCCATATTTATAGTAGAGACCCTGCGGTCAGCCACCTACTGCTGCACTTATCCGACAAGAGTTTTCACGGGCAACTCGGTCATGCTATATGTGTGGTTTATGTCACATTTGAGACCGATTGTCACTCTTAGATGGAATGGGTACTGGTTCACCCATGATATAGCCATGTCGTACTCCTTTCAGCCATCGGAGTGTACAGATGCTATGTCTTGGTCCATATTCTTGGCTAATATCAGAGATCCATTTGTCATATTATTGTGCTCGGGGCTCAGCTCACTATACAGCTTTAGTACTCATGCTCCAGGCATGGATTATCTCCCTCTGGCTATTTTGAGGGGTGTGACTACTTATAACCCATTGGCCGTAATGTCGCAGTTGGACCAGTTTCAGGACTTTCATCCTTTCGAGGGGGTGATAGGTCAGCGTTCAGCTTCTCACTATCTTTCAGCAGAGGACCGATCCCGTGTGTATACTTGTTGGGATCAGCGTAAGATAGCTGATGGAGACAAAGATTTTATCGGCTGCGGTAGTATCCATAGTACCGGATCGTGATTCAGACAATGTAGAGCCCATGGAGGACATTGATTCCCACATCAAGGAGGAGCCAGCTGCTGGGTTGCCAACATTTCCTCTAGATTCTCCCAGTACCAGCACTATCGTTATACAGCATTCAACACAGTACTTTGAGCAGAGTCTCCATCTGATGACCTTCGAGATAGACCAGTCTAAAGCCATGATGTTGACTTCCCTTGATGGGAGAGACGCAGCTCTGTTAGAGAGAGACAAGGCATTAGCTCACAGAGACACCACTGTGGTTGAGCGGGATGAGGCTAGATCAGCTAGAGATGTAGTGATAGTTGAGCGGGATAATGCTATATCTGCCCGGGATATAGCAAACACAAATAGTACTGCAGTGAGGTCCTTTACCACTGGCATGATTGCAGAGATGAGCACTTACATCGATGAGCATATGGTCACCATGCAGATGGTTGCAGATCTGTTGGGTCGTGTGGATATTCTCGTACAGGAGACCACAGCTTTGCCTCCTTCTTCTTAGAGGGATGCCATGTTGGGCTTGTTAGCTCGCATATATCCTGACTTGTAGATGAGCTTGTATTTTCCTGCACAAACTAGCTTAGCCATTTTGTCATGTACAGTTTACATTGTGTATATCAAACAACATTATATATATATCAGGGAAATATATTTTTGATCACTTCCCTTTTAGTTATGCTTTTCTACTTGCTTTATATTTTTTCTGATGCTTCAGGGCTTTTGATCCTGATGTATTTTGAATTCCTCCTTGAGGGATGGACATTGAGATGTCTCTGGACAGTTCAGAATGGATCATGGATATGTGTGTATCCCTACCATCTTTGGTGTCTTGTGATTGGTTTTTGCATGTAAATGTGGAGAGTGGTGTGGCTTTCCTCTCTGAGAATGACCGCACCAAAGTTGTTCGCCAGTACTTCTATTAAGGAGAAGCCTAGTTAATTCCATCTCTTATTGATTGGTATATAACTTCTATATATTTAAGGTAATATTTACATTTCCCAAGATCTATACCCATTACAAAGGTTCTTTGTCGTAATATCAGTTACATTACAACAATAGACCTATACTATTATAAGACAGCTTAGAAATCTGCCTTACCTTTTCCCTTATCCTTTTTAGATCCTTTGGGAAGTTCAATCTTAGCTGCATTCATATGGTTCAAGCAAGAGTGAGCATAACTAGCTAAGAAAGTATAAAAATTTAATAACAACATGCTTGACACATACAAATCGTATATCTTCAATAACTGAACAATAGTTATGAAGTACTATTGATAATTCAAAATAGCACTTCATCTTTTCTTTCAAAATGTTTTACAATAATAATAATATCTAGTAAAACATTCACTCTGGTTAAAGACCTCGAGTAATCATACATTATTGGAAAAGGATAACCCGGAAACAAGTCCGTAAGCCTGATATTACTTACGAGCACTTCTAGGTGATCAGCCTATTGTAATCTATGTTGATCAACATTACATCCATTAAACATATACACGTTTAAGCATTTAGCAACCTCACGTGCCTGTCATTTTACCGACAAAACATTTGTTTAACATTTCAATCTTCTATTGAAAACCATATCAAGTAGTTGACAAAAGATTGCAACATTTGATAATAAATGAATAGATTATCAATACATCAAGTCTAGCTAAAGGAATTGGCTTTAACTTCAACATACCTCAATTCATGCGAAAGAATACATGAACTTCAAAAACTTGTTCAGATTTAACTGAGATAAGAGTTAGAATACTTGCCTTTAGCGTCTGCTACGGTATATTAACTTTATGTTCAAGTCTTTCAAGTCTCTACAATACATGATCACATAATGCCTTACATTAGGTCAATATAATCAAGTATGTATATGACTATATCATACTTTCATCTCAATCTAACTGTGTATTGGATTCAGATACTATTTTTTCCAGTTTATCATTATCCTTACCTTTATATTCGACTAGGTTATCTCAACCTTTATACAACATCCTTAAGGTTTAAAAAAGTTTAAACAATGTTACATTTCCTTCCTTAGGTTGTGTTTACTTTTAAATCAATTAGCTTTCCCTTCTTTGTACTTAGAAACCTTCATTACTATCCTTGTTCTGAGACTGGCGCTGCGGCGCTAGTCCTTATTTATTGGGCCGTACTGCGGCGCCACACTCTAGAGGATTTTCGTATTGTATATGGCGCTGCGGTGCCACAAATTGTACTACAGTTTGCACTGCGGTGAACTCTTGCAGTGTGCTCGGACACTGTTACACGCTTCGAATAATTCACATATTGGTTCATTTTTAACGAAAACGATAAACGTTCGTGAACGTTCAATGCTCGTTTCTTCGTTCTATTTCAGAATCCGGTAATTTTTTAGTCCGAAACTCTTAAATGCCAAATATGACTTGTCTCCATTGGAAAACAATGGTTCAGAGTTCAAACACAAAATTTGACTTCAATTCTGAGAATTTTACGAATTCGACGATTATCGTCCAATCGTGCAATTTTTGGCAAGTCTCCATTCTTATTCTTCATGAGCTTATAACTTGTCAAATTATAAACTACTTAAGATTTTATTATTCATGACTTATGACAATTAAAGTTTCTTAATCATCATACTTTAAATGTTCTTCACATATAACTTTAGTTATGTATACATGATACATATGATCATATAAGTTCTTAATTCACTTCTCTTCATAAACTCATTACAAGTTTATAATTTTCATACTTAACATTCAAGGTTAACTTATAATAAGTTTATAACTTTTATAAGTTCAAATGACTTATTGCCAACTTATGTGGCTTAAGTTCATGACTTACACATTCTTCTTGCTTCTTATCATTCATGTTTCTTAATCCATCTTTTCTTATCAACCTATCATGGTAGAGATAGAAGATAATTTAAAGAAGAAGTCTTACTTTTGAATTCTTGGTAAGGTAGCTTTCTTCTTCTTCTTACAAATGAAATGACTTATTTTTAGTTTATTCTCTCTAACACTTAAGCACTTTATAATATGTTGGATTATTTGAACAAGTGTTAAATGGCTTGTAAGCTCCTATATTTATAGAAGTTGCAAAGCTAGGGTAGCTTAGTCATTAAATCTCCACACCTCTTTTAAGCCACCTCCTTACTATTCATTACTTGTTAATCACAACACTTATCATATGCTTGGCCATTACTTCAATGTCTTGGTCACCACATTCACTTGGTCACCACATTGAACCATATTAATATGGTGTGCCCCATGGGTCAACCAATTCATTGCACTCTAGCTTGGGCTTGGACGACTAAATCTTTGGGCTTTGCATTAATAAACACTAATTGGTTCATTGATTAATGATTGGGCCTTTACATTTTATTCACTTGGACTTGTAGTAATTCTAATCAATCTTTCCAAGTCCATTAACATTACTTAATACATATACATATAGTTTATGTATCATTTTCGTAATCTAATTCATATATAACTTATATATGATATTTCATCCTTCATACAAACTCGTATAATAATTCGTATTATACTTGTTTTCATTACTTTGTACAATACCCAAGTATCATACCATTATTAATTATTCATTACTACTTCACCTTCCATAACATTTATAAATTAAGTCCACAAGTGAAATATTACATTTTTCATAACTGGATTTTTAATACATAATCCATCTTACCTTGTTATTCCATCATTATGCATTTCTCAGAAATAAAAAAATATATCCCAAGAAAATATCGATGACTAGTGTTTTTCAGAAAATTTCTCAGAAAACTTTTATTTTCGTCTTGGAAATTCAAACACTTTAATTCATCCACGTAGCTCAAATACTACAACATTCTAACATCAATAGGTTATACAATGACAACCATCTTGATAACACATAGAATAAGATTTTTTTATTATTTAATTTAATAAAATCATTTTACAATAAGATCCGAATTTCTCGGTCGTTACATTCTTCACACCTTATAAAGATTTTGTCCCTGGAATCTCGTCTTGCTTTTAATCAGATAGATGGGGAAAATTTTTCTTCATCTTTTCTTCTAATTCCCACGTTGCTTCCTCAGCATCGTGGTTCTTCCATACTACCTTTACTGATGGTATTACATTGTTCCTCAGAACTTGTTCCTTTCTATCAATGATCTGCATCGACAATTTTTCATATGTTAAGTCTTTCTCGATATAAATCGGCTCATACTCGATTACATACTTATAGTCCGAATTATATGGACGTAATACAGATACGTAAAACACGTTATGTATTCGTTCTAGGTCTGGAGGTAATTCTATCACATAAGCTACCTCTCCCACCCGTTTTAATACTTCAAAAGGTCCTATAAACCTTGGACTTAACTTTCCTTTCTTTCCAAAGTGTATCTTTCCTTTCCAGGGAGATACCTTTAGAAACACATATGAACCCACTTCAAACTCTCGACTTAGTCTATGCGAGTCCGCATACTTCTTTTGTCTGTCCTGAGCTGTGACAAGATGCATCCGAATTAACTTTACCACATCTGATGTCTGCTGCACCAATTCTATTCTAGCATTCAGCGTTCTCCCACCTCATCCCAACACAATGGTGTTCTGCATTTCCTTCCATACAAAGCTTCATACGGCGGCATGCATATGCTTACATGATAACTGTTCTTCTACGCAAACTCTACTAGTGGTAGGTGATCATCCCAACTACCCTTGAAATACATGTCGCAAGACCTTAACATGTCTTCTAACGTCTGAATTGTTCTCTCGCTCTGCCCATCGGTTTGTGGATGATAAGTTGTGCTTAACTTCAGCTGCGTTCCCAACTGTTCTTGCAAACTCCAATAAAAGTTCGATGTGAATCGTGGATCACGATCTGACACAATCGATATCGGCACTCCATGTCTGGAAATGATTTACTCAACATAAAGTTTAGCTAACTAGTCTAAGTTATACTTGACCCTAATTGGCAAAAAGTGAGCCGACTTTGTCAACCGGTCCACTATTACCCAAATCGAATCGTACCCTTTATTTGTCGTCGGAAGTCCCACCACAAAGTCTATTGTGATATGCTCCCACTTCCATTCCGAAATCTCCAATGATTTTAATAAGCCACTGGGTCGTTGATGTTCGGCCTTAACTTTTTGAGAAGTCAAGAACCTACTCACATACTCTGCTATTTCTCTCTTCATGTTTGGCCACCAAAAACTCTGTCGAAGGTATTGATACATCTTGGTACTACTAGGATGTATCGAGTACCTCGAACTATGAGCTTCTTGTAACACTTGCTCCTTTAATTCCGTCTCATTTGGAACCCAAATCCTTCCTTCAAATCTTAATAATCCCTCATTATCAAGACTATACTTAGTATCTACCTTCTCGGATAACCGCTTCTTCATTTGGTTACCCTCTTCAGTCTTGAGTTGTACTTCCTTGACTCTTTCTACGATGGTGGACTGCATCTTCGTCGTAAAGAGTATCTACCTCGAATCACTTGGCATCCTTACTTCTATAGATAACTTTTCCCGACCCTTCCTACTTAAGGCGTCGGCGACTACATTGGCCTTTCCAGGGTGATACAGGATTTCACAATCATAATCTTTTATCAACTCTAGCCATCTTCTCTGTCTTATATTCAACTCCTTCTGAGTGAAGATATACTTTAGACTTTTATGGTCCGTATATATCTCACATTTTTCCCCATAAAGATAATGTCTCCATATCTTTAGGGCAAATACTACTGCGACTAGTTCCAGATCATGAGTAGGATAAACTTTCTCATAATCCTTTAACTACGGAGATGCATACACAATGACTTTGTCATGCTGCATAAGCACACAACCAAGTCCTCTATGCGAAGCATCACAATACACTACAAAATTTCCTGTGTCATCTGGCAATGACAAAACAGATGCTTCACTTAATCTTTTCTTCAGGTCTTGAAAACTATCTTCACATTTATCCGTCCATACGTATTTCACCATCTTCCTTGTTAAATTAGTCAACGAGGTAGCTATCTTCGAAAAATCTTGGATAAATCTTATATAGTACCCTGCTAACCCTAGAAAACTCCGCACCTCAGTCGGTGTTTTCGGTTGTTCCCAATTCATTACTGCTTCCACCTTCGCTGGATCCACTGAAATCCCTTTTCTGTCAATGGCATGACCTAAAAACTGCACCTTTTCCAACCAAAATTCACATTTGGTGAATTTCGCATATAACTTCTCCTTCCTTAGTGTCTCCAACTCTAATCTTAAATGTTCATCATGATCTTCTGGCGTCTTAGAATAGACTAGAATATCATCGATAAACACGACTACAAACTTGTCCAAATATAGTTTGAACACTCTGTTCATCATATCCATAAATGCAGCAGGTGCATTCGTCAACCCAAATGACATCACCAGAAACTCGTAATGACCATAACGAGTCCTGAAGGCAGTCTTTGGTACATCTTCCTTCCTAACCTTCAACTGATGATACCCCGTCCGAAAATCTATTTTAGAAAATACTTTCCCCCTTTCAATTAATCAAAGAGATCATCGATCCTGGGCAATGGGTATTTATTCTTTATCGTTAACTTGTTCAACTCCCGATAGTCGATACAAAGCCTTAACGATCCTTTTTTCTTCTTGACAAACAACACCGGTGCCCCCCACGGAGAAACACATGGTTGAATGTACTTTCTGTCCAATAGTTCATGTAGCTGATGTGACAACCCGAAAATTTGGGCAATTTATGAAAATCTCAAATGATTGATTTATGGTCAAATAATAGACATGGACAGAAAATAAGTGTATGCGTTTGAGGTTATTGGGATTGAATTTTGAGAATTTCAAAATTCTGTAAAGGAAATAGGTGAATTATTCAGGATTAATGGTTTATGTGATTATGTTCTGTGTTTATGGTTAATGATGTGTTTAGAATATGGTTAAGGGTTATGGGTTGATCAGATAAATTACATCTGTGACAAACCCTAAGAATATATTAAGAACGAAAATGTTCGGTTAGAAAATCTTAGCGTTTAGCAAAAAACCCTAGAAATCGGTTCTGGAAACCCTAGTTTCAGTTCCGGGAAATCCGAAACCCTAATTCGGTGTATGAAACCCTAAATTGGGAACTTAATGGCATAAGTGTAAATAATAATGCTTATGAGGTATTGATCAAGTACTAATTAGGGTAAAAGTTAATTAATTTACAAACCCTAATTTCAATTTTTGGAACCCTAATTGTTCCGTCAGAAACCCTAATTGTTCAGTGGTGGAATTTAATTGCTAAAATTAACAATGTTAATTAGGAAACCATAATCCTAATTATTTCAATTTTTGTGTAATTAGAAAACCCTAATCTAATTACGAATATTTAATTTCTAAATTAGAAAATTAATTTTTTTTATTAGAAACCCTAATTCAAGGGTTTTAAACCCTAATAACCATTTTGAACCCTAATTTTTGCAGTGTTGGATTTAATTGCTTAATTAGAAATGTTAATTTGGAGATATAAATCCTAAATGTCAAGTTATTAGAAACCCTAATCGGATTAAGAAATCTAATTTCTAAGATTGAACTATTATTTTTCTATTTAAAACCCTAATATGTGGTTTTGAAACATAATGTGCAATTGTGGGCCTAAGTGCTAAATTAGCGATTTTAATTAGGATAAATTAGTCCTAATTAACAAGATTGTTATGTGATTAGGAAATTATGATATAATTAGGAAGCCCTAATTATAATTTAGAAATCAAAATTTTCTATTTTTAAATTAGAAAATTTTGATAATCCAAGTTGCTAAAATTTGAGGATTTAAAACCTAAACCCTAAATTTGTTCAAACCCTAAACCCTAAGGGTTTCATGAATTGCAAAATCTAGAAGAAAATGGAAATGACCATAATGCCCTTTTAGTGCATTATTTTAAGTAGCTTGCAATCTTGGCAAAATCCATGGTTGTTCACCAACCCTAGACCTAAATATAGCATAGCCATGTGACTAAATCTCAGCAAATTCATGAATGCCAGCCGAAAATGATCAGATCCAAGCAACATAAGAGATTATATATAAGATTTAGAGAGAGAAAGTACATAAAGTTAGTCATTTTGCAACCAAACTCTCACCAACTCTCTCTCTCACTAAACCCACAAATTATACAAGTGAATCAGTCCCAAAATCCAGCCCTACATTGATCATAACAACATCAAAGGGCAGAAATCAAAAATCGGAAGCAAAAAGAGGTATAAAATCTCTAATTTTTGAAATCCTTCAATTCATGGTTAATTGTTGCAATTGATTGTTGAAAGTAGTGTTAATAGGTGTCAATTGATGTTCTGGGTTGCTAAATCAGGAACCCATAACATCAAAGTGCACGGATTTAAAGTTTTTCAAAATCTGGAAATTTGCGTTTTTCAGCCGAATGTCGAGGCTTATAGATCCGTGTGTGTGACGTGTTTTTGATGTCTAAAACTTGTAACATGTAGCCTGATATGTGTTCTTTAAGTTACAAAAAGAATCAGACCTAAACCTAATATAGATCGCATGATATTCGCGGTCAAAACTCGTTGACCGAACTGCTATAAGTCGCGAACCCAGAATTTGAGAAGCAGTGGTCCGTGTCCTAGTTTGACCGGCCATATCTTGTTCATGCTTTGATGTTTTTGTGTTATTTTGCTTTATAGTTGTATTACTACATGTTATCTACAACCTGTAATTGATAGATCGCATAAAGGTTGCACGATCACCAAGTTATTAAGCGTCAAAGTAGGTACCTAAGGTTGTTCTTCAAATCTGGAAAACCCAGAATTTGAAGAACAGGCCTGGCATCAGTTTTAAAAGCTTAGATCTTGCTATTCTGTTGTTGTTTGGCCATGAACTTGGTTTCATGTTGTAGTATTGAAAAAGTACTACAATCTGAGAGTTTTAGCAAGCCAGAAAAACGTAAGGAACACTGTTTTAAGTCCTGTCAAAGTACCAACCTAGCCACTGCCGGAAAATCTAGGCAGCCATCAAGAACACCTATAGCGACAGAAAGTGTCGCTATAGGCCTTTACCGACGGTTTATTTATTATTTTTTCGGAAATTAAATTAAAATTAGAAAAAAAATAGTTTTTAATTATTAAAAATACATAATAAATTATGAAAAATTATTTTAAAGTCTGAAAAATAGTTTTTAACTATTTTGAGTATATTTTGAAAATATTTAATATTTTTAGAATATAAATGGTATTTATTTATTTAATTATAATATTAAATAAAATATTTAAAAATAGTTTTTAATTCATGAAAAATCATGAAAAATAATATTATGATAAAAGAAAATATTTTAAGTTATTTTCCATAACTTTTGATATTTTGTGATGAAATTCATTAATATTTTAATATTAATGGTAATTAATTTATTTAATTAATATATTAAATAAATTAAGGAAAATTAGAAATAATGCTTTATAAAACATATAAAAATGATTTAAGTGTTACAAAAAAAAATTGAAGTTATAAAATATAACTTTTGATATTTTGGTATGGAAATATTAATATTTTAATATTAATAGCAATTATCAGATAATGAAATTAAGTGTTTAAACATCATATAATTATGATTTTAAAGTATTAAAAATACTTTGTGGCATTATAATTATATTATAATATTACGTAAGGATTTACATTTATATTTTATATTAAATAAATATTAATGATTAAGAAATTATGTAGTATTTAATTCATTTAAATACGGTTTTAATGATTAGAAAATGTTGATAAATGGTAATAATTATCCGAAAATTATTACGAGCCTAGGAAAAATATTTTATCTGATTAGAAGTTATCTGTGATATTGTTAAGTATTAAGTCAGAGTTTAATTGAACTTAAACTCGATAAAAGTCCGACTAGACCGTCGGGATGATAGAATGATGTCGATTTCAACTCAGACTTAAATAGTCTGACTTAATATTAGGTCTTATGTATTTTATGGACTAATAGGTTTAAGTGGTAATGTGTTTAGGTTATTTTGTGGATATAAATATAACAGTATTATATTGTGATGATATTATTCTAATATTGAATATCTATATTACTAATATTAGGTCTTCGGGTAAAGCGTTATAAATTGCGTTGCGGTAATCAACGGTTCAGGCAAGTTTTCTTTTACTTAACTCTAATAAGAGTAGTTTCTTCAAGCTTATGGTTAATCATTACTGATTGCCATGAAAATTGTATTCTGTACATCTTGCATGTATAAGTCAGGTATGAAAGGCTGATCACCTTCATTACCAGTTGGTTCAGAAATGTTTGTTCATGTATAATACTTGTTCAGTCAAAAATTTGTTCGTGCTAGTTCTCAATTATATTGATGAATTATAGCAAGCTCTTTATTCATACTCTTCAATCATGATATATCATTATATTGTTGTGTATAAACTTGCTGGGCAACTTTCATGCTCACCCTTGCTATATCATGATAAAACATTGCAGGTAAAGCAAATGCGTCGTATACAGGAAAAGGTTAAGCCAAGTTCAGTTTGGGGGCAATATATGCGGCTATCTAGTAATAGAATAGTTTGATAAATATGGTTGTGTAATAGATATTTTATGAAATGTGTAATAAGTTAAGGTTACTCGATTTTGGGTAATAGTGTGTAATGTATTGTATAAACAACTTATGTTTATATCTTCCGCAAATAGTGATAGAAATAGTGTACCGGATCCGAGGTGATTTGGGGCCCGGATTCGAGGCTACTACATTTGGTATCAGAGCTGTTGGTTATGAAGCTTAGGTAGGAATACCTGAGACCAATAACCGCAGTGATTAGGATAAGACTAAATCAAATAGAGTTAGTTGGTCAGTAAGATTCAAAGATGAATCTCGGCAAGTGTAAAGACACAGAGTTCCCTAACTCTGGTTATAGTGGTGAACAGTAGTGGTGAACAGAAGTGCAGGGATAGGAGATCGTAAAACAAAACGATCATAGTGAATGGAAATAAATCGTAATATATACGATAAGATCACCCCGTGATCTAATAAGGTTATGATATGGAAAAAGAAGCAATCTTATGATTGAAAAGTTTACAGCAAGATGTTGTGTGAAAGTTGTACTATGAAATGGTACTATGAAAACTCATAAATGAGTTATGGATTATGGATACGGATTAAATAAAATTCGTATGAAAAAGGGGGTTAAGGTTAGGTGGGGATTTCAATGAGGACTCGTGGCAGCAACTGAGTTGTATGATTCCTTGTATGGGAGGGGAATTGTACTACTTAGTTGGTGGCATTGGTAATAGTTGAAATGTTGTGTCACGCTAGTTATTATATATAGATAAATAGGTCATAGGTAGAGAATATAAGATTAAGTACGAGTTCTTAGAACTCATACTTATGTGACATTCTTGACGCATAGTTATATGAAATGTTTATGAGCCCCTCAGCGAACGGTCGCTAAAAGGTCAGGGTAAGTTTGTAAACTCATATAATTGTGGCCAAGTTATGAAATCATAAGGGTGGTTTTATGAACTGGGTATAGTTATGTGTGAATGAGGTATTGAGGATAATAGGAACAGATAGAATGTTTAAGCAAATGATCATTAGTAGGAGAATTTGGTTTTCCTAAACCCCTATCTATGCTAGATTTTAAAATTTTGACATCAGCTAAATACGCACTATGTGCCTTTTTAAAATAAAAATTGTTTTTATTTATCACTTATGTACCATGTGACCTGGTGCAGAGATGATAAAAAATGATGGAGTCATCAATGCAGTATTACTTAGTGTGAATTTGACTTAAAGTCACTATTCCACTATGGTATGATGTAGCATGATAAAATCACCAAATGACGAAATATTCAACGGACTGTTATATACAGTGCGGCATCATGACGTCATTCTCGAAAATGTTTTCAAAAACTCCAAGTGTTTATTGAAAGAAATTTTCCGAACCAAAATTATTTTGCTGCGGAATCAAATAAGACTGAGGTATTAAATTTTGTGCGCCTAAGGCGGATAAGAGCAACAAATTGTTCCGACCAACAGTACTTGGCCAGTACAGGGCATATCGGGCTGATCACCCTTGTGTCCATAAGTTATGACGGTTTGCGGATGAATTTCCATAAAACCTTTGCGAAAATGAAAAACAACCAGTCTATTCGATTTCTCAGCACAGTTTTAAATTTTTTTTTACCCTTGTGAGTGGTGTATTGGGTAGCATATGAAATATGTGTGAATGGTGTAAAGTGCACGGTGTAAGGTGTAAGGGGTAAGGTGAATTTCGGGGACGAAATTCTTATAAGGAGGGGTGAATGTGACAACCCAAAAATTTGGGCAATTTATGAAAATCTCAAATGATTGATTTAAGGTCAAATAATAGACATAGACAGAAAATAAGTGTATGCGTTTGAGGTTATTGGGATTGAATTTTGAGAATTTCAAAATTCTGTAAAGGAAATATGTGAATTATTCAGGATTAATGGTTTATGTGATTATGTTCTGTGTTTATGGTTAATGATGTGTTCAGAATATGGTTAAGGGTCATGGGTTGATCAGATAAATTACATCTGTGACAAACCCTAAGAATATATTAAGAACGAAAATGTTCGGTTAGAAAATCTTAGCGTTTAGCAAGAAACCCTAGAAATCGGTTCTGGAAACCCTAGTTTCAGTTCCGGGAAATCCGAAACCCTAATTCGGTGTATGAAACCCTAAATTGGGAACTTAATGGCATAAGTGTAAATAATAATGCTTATGAGGTATTGATCAAGTACTAATTAGGGTAAAGGTTAATTAATTTACAAACCCTAATTTCAATTTTTGGAACCCTAATTGTTCTGTCAGAAACCCTAATTGTTCAGTGGTGGAATTTAATTGCTAAAATTAACAATGTTAATTAGAAAACCCTAATCCTAATTATTTCAATTTTTGTGTAATTAGAAAACACTAATCTAATTACGAATATTTAATTTCTAAATTAGAAAATTAATTTTTTTTATTAGAAACCCTAATTCAAGGGTTTTAAACCCTAATAACCATTTTGAACCCTAATTTTTACAGTTTTGGATTTAATTGCTTAATTAGCAATGTTAATTTGGAGATATAAATCCTAAATGTCAAGTTATTAGAAACCCTAATCGGATTAAGAAATCTAATTTCTAAGATTGAACTATTATTTTTCTATTTAAAACACTAATATGTGGTTTCGAAACATAATGTGCAATTGTGGGCCTAAGTGCTAAATTAGCGATTTTAATTAGGATAAATTAGTCCTAATTAACAAGATTGTTATGTGATTAGGAAATTATGATATAATTAGGAAGCCCTAATTATAATTTAGAAATCAAAATTTTCTATTTTTAAATTAGAAAATTTTGATAATCCAAGTTGCTAAAATTTGAGGATTTAAAACCTAAACCCTAAATTTGTTCAAACCCTAAACCCTAAGGGTTTCATGAATTTCAAAATCTAGAAGAAAATGGAAATGACCATAATGCCCTTTTAGTGCATTATTTTAAGTAGCTTGCAATCTTGGCAAAATCCATGGTTGTTCACCAACCCTAGACCTAAATATAGCATAGCCATGTGACTAAATCTCAGTAAATTCATGAATGCCAGCCGAAAATGATCAGATCCAAGCAACATAAGAGATTATATATAAGATTTAGAGAGAGAAAGTACATAAAGTTAGTCATTTTGCAACCAAACTCTCACCAACTCTCTCTCTCACTAAACCCACGAATTATACAAGTGAATCAGTCCCAAAATCCAGCCCTACATTGATCATAACAACATCAAAGGGCAGAAATCAAAAATCGGAAGCAAAAAGAGGTATAAAATCTCTAATTTTTGAAATCCTTCAATTCATGGTTAATTGTTGGAATTGATTGTTGAAAGTAGTGTTAATAGGTGTCAATTGATGTTCTGGGTTGCTAAACCATGAACCCATAACATCAAAGTGCACGGATTTAAAGTTTTTCAAAATCTGGAAATCTGGAAATTTGCGTTTTTCAGCCGAATATCGAGGCTTATAGATCCGTGTGTGTGACGTGTTTTTGATGTCTAACTTGTAACATGTAGCCTGATATGTGTTCTTTAAGTTGCAAAAAGAATCAGACCTAAACCTAATATAGATCGCATGATATTCGCGGTCAAAACTCGTTGACCGAACTGCTATAAGTCACGAACCCAGAATTTGAGAAGCAGTGGTCCATGTCCTAGTTTGACCGGCCATATCTTGTTCATGCTTTGATGTTTTTGTGTTATTTTGCTTTATAGTTGTAGTACTACATGTTATCTACAACCTGTAATTGATAGATCGCATAAAGGTTGCACGATCACCAAGTTATTAAGCGTCAAAGTAGGCACCTAAGGCTGTTCTTCAAATCTGGAAAACCCAGAATTTGAAGAACAGGCCTGAAATTAGTTTTAGAAGCTTAGATCTTGCTATTCTGTTGTTGTTTGGCCATGAACTTGGTTTCATGTTGTAGTATTGCAAAAGTACTACAATCTGAGAGTTTTAGCAAGCCAGAAAAACGTAAGGAACACTGTTTTAAGTCCGGTCAAAGTACCAACCTAGCCACTGCCGGAAAATCTGGGCAGCCATCAAGAACACCTATAGCGACAGAAAGTGTCGCTATAGGCCTTTAGCGACGGTTTATTTATTATTTTTCCAGAAATTAAATTAAAATTAGAAAAAAAAAAATTTAAGTTATAAAATATAACTTTTTATATTTTGGCATGGAAATATTAATATCAATTATCGGATAATGGAATTAAGTGTTTAAACATCATATAATTATGATTTTAAAGTATTAAAAATACTTTGTGACATTATAATTATATTATAATATTACGTAAGGATTTACATTTATATTTTATATTAAATAAATATTAATGACTAAGGAATTATGTAGTATTTAATTCATTTAAATACGGTTTTAATGATTGGAAAATGTTGATAAATGGTAATAATTATCCGAAAATTATTACGAGCCGAAGAAAAATGTTTTATCTGATTAGAAGTTATCTGTGATATTGTTAAGTATTAAGTCAGAGTTTAATTGAACTTAAACTCGATAAAAGTCCGACTAGACCGTCGGGATGATAGAATGGTGTCGATTTCAACTCAGACTTAAATAGTCTGACTTAATATTAGGTCTTATGTGTTTTATAGACTGATAGGTTTAAGTGGTAATGTGTTTAGGTTATTTTGTGGATATAAATATAACAGTATTATATTGTGATGATATTATTCTAATATTGAATATCTATATTACTAATATTAGGTCTTCGGGTAAAGCGTTATAAATTGCGTTGCGGTAATCAACGGTTCAGGCAAGTTTTCTTTTACTTAACTCTAATAAGAGTAGTTTCTTCAAGCTTATGGTTAATCATTACTGATTGCCATGAAAATTGTATTCTGTACATCTTGCATGTATAAGTCAGGTATGAAAGGCTGATCACCTTCATTACCAGTTGGTTCAGAAATGTTTGTTCATGTATAATACTTGTTCAGTCAAAAATTTGTTCGTGCTAGTTCTCAATTATATTGATGAATTATAGCAAGCCCTTTATTCATACTCTTCAATCATGATATATCGTTATATTGTTGTGTATAAACTTGCTGGGCAACTTTCATGCTCACCCTTGCTATATCATGATAAAACATTGCAGGTAAAGCAAATGCGTCGTATACAGGAAAAGGTTAAGCCAAGTTCAGTTTGGGGGCAATATATGCGGCTATCTAGTAATAGAATAGTTTGATAAATATGATTGTGTAATAGATATTTTATGAAATGTGTAATAAGTTAAGGTTACTCGATTTTGGGTAATAGTGTGTAATGTATTGTATAAACAACTTATGTTTATATCTTCCGCAAATAGTGATAGAAATAGTGTACCGGATCCGAGGTGATTTGGGGCCCGGATTCGGGGCTACTACAGCTGAACCATTAGTTCTTTCATTTCCACATGCGCCATACGGTACGGTGCCCTTGAGACTGGTGCCGCTCCTGGCACAATGTCTATCACAAATTTGATCTCACTATCCAGCGGTAAACATGGTAACTCACTTGGAAATACATCCATGAACTCGTTTACTATAGGTATTTGTTCCATAGTTGCTCCCACTCTCTAGGTATCAACAACATGGCATAGGTAACCTACACAACCCTTCCTTAAAAGTTTTCTAATTTGTGTCATCGTAAGGCAACAAGGACGTCCCAGCAATTTACTACCGTAAAATACTATAGGAGGTTGATTCAACGTCCTGATACTCAAACATTTCTTTTGGCAATCTATAATTGCTCCAAGGTTAATCAACCAATCCATTCCGAGAATTACGTCGAATTCTCCTAACTTTATCGGTATTAAATCTACCGATAACTTACGACCACGTACATCTATGCAACAACTCCTATGAATATCTTCAACAAGAATTATCTCTTCGTTTGCTACCTTAATATTCAAAGGTATAGGCAATTTTTCGGGAAATAATTCTAGTCGTCTAGCAAAATCACATGCTACAAACAAATAAGTAGCACCCGAATCAAATAGCATGTATGCATTTATATTGTTGATCAGAATAATACCTGCAACTACATCCCCTGATGCCACCGCATCTTGGACCGTCATATTAAAAGTGCGGGCCATTGATTTCCCCGACTGAGCTAGACCACTAATAGCTAACTTACCGCTATTAGTTCCCTTATTTCCTTCTGTCACCTTCTTCGGGCAGTTCTTTGCTATGTGGTCAGTTGATCCACATATAAAACATCCGTGATTTTTTTTCAGATTTGGACAGTTATGCAAAATGTGCCCTTCCTGTCCATAATTATAACATACCGCCTTTCCTTTGAGATAGACTCCCAAGTGAGACTTCCCGCAGGTTTTATAGGCCTCCATCCTCCTCTTAGAGTCCCCTTGTTTTACTCCGAAATTCCCAAAGTTAAAGCCCTTCCTCTTTTGACTGTTGCCACTTCCACTGGCTCCCTCGGTCTTGATTCCTCCATCAACCTTTCCCTTATTTTTCTTATCCTTGTGGTACTGGCTAAGACCCTCATTCCCACCTTCGGCAATTATTGCCTTTTCTAATATGGTTCCAAAAGAAGTACTTTGGAACATAGAGATTCGGCTATAGAGCTAGGGTTTCAAGCCTTGTTCGAATCTTCTAGCCTTTCTCACTTCAGTGTCCACTTGCTGTGGAGCGAATTGTGCCAGTTCATTAAACTTTGCAGCATACTGGGGAATCTGTCATCTCCCCTTGTTTCAATTCAAGAAACCTCATTTCCATCCTCCCTTGCATACTCGTGGGAAAATAGTTCTTGAAGAAAATCTCCTTGAACCACTCCCACGTTAGGTTCCCTATGTCGGCCCTAGGTTGGTTTGCCTCCCAGCAGAAGTTGGCCTCTCCTTTCATCAAATAGGTTGCAAAGGCAACCTTTTCACCCTCCTCAACATTTGCTATTATAAATTCTCTCTCGATTACTTTTTCACAAATCTGGTCTTCTATAGGGTCCGTAGTTCCTTTGAACTCTGGCGGACCTACACTTTTAAAATCCTTAAAAGTAGTAACTCGTAATACTCCAGGAATCATGGGTACATTAGCCCCCGTTATATTGAATGCAGCCGTTAAAAGATTAACGATCTCCTGCATTGGATTAACCGGACCACCCTCTGGTTGGTTAACATTAGTGCCTTGATTTCGTTGACTACTTCTTAGCGGCATTTTGTTGTTAAGAAAACAACACATAATTATTACTTTAGTCTTGTTGGTTTGTAATTATTTGTAATACAACAATAACTCATACTCATTACTCAACATATTTCATAAAAATACTTATATTGATTCATAACTTGTAGTATAACAATACATTGTTTACATTACTCAGCCTTAGCTGATTACATTACCATCCCGCAATTACTTTCCAAAAATTGGGATTTACAAAATACTACCCTTTGTTATCCAAAAGAGGGTTTTACGTCACTACTAGATACATAATATTTATATATCCAATCTACTCTAGCTATTGCTAGACTACATCTGAGGTAGGGCATTCTCAAAATCTTTGCTGGCCAGACCGACAATAACATCTCTACTGATAGTGTGTCGGGTCTGTCATGTTTCTATCTGATACCCAGCTACCTGCTACCTACCTGCTACTAGAAATCTACATGAGAACTCCAATGTATATAGGACATCCTCTCCAACTTCTGTTGTTTAGTCTTCAGCTCCAGCTTGAGCTCAAAGACTTCACATTTCAGCTCTCGAACCTTGTCCTTATCTAGAACTCTATCATCATGCTCCTCTTCCCACGTTCCCTCCATGCTGGCCTTGTCCTCAGGGACAGCTTGGAGTTCCTCTTTCAACTCCTTAACCTCTTGACAGTAATGGATATTCCTATCCAATACTGACATAAATAGTGCTTTCATTGATTCCCCCGTAGACAACTCCTCTGTAGGTGGAACCTGGTCAAAGGACATCACGTCCACCTCCTCCTCTAGCATGCCATTAAATATAGACATGTAGTCTAAATCGTCCTAGTCTCTAGACTCGATTGTCACCAACTCTGGTTCTACTGCTACGGGATTTGGTAGAATCTCTACCCGATTAACCGAATCCTCGCTCAGTACATGTATATCTCTATACATATCATTTTCTCTTGACATCTACAATAAAATAATATAGTTTGATTAGTACACGTCAGTAAAATAATAGAAATACATAACATAATATAATGCATTCTTATAGGGTTATATTCCATCTTTTACTTATTTATTCTTTCTTAAGGTTATGAGTTAAGGTTCTACTTTCCCCCTTAAGTTTTATAACCTAGGCTTTGATACCAACTTGTAGCGCCCCCAAATCCGGGTATCTTCCAACCCGACAGATGGTGCTATGCTGTACAACATTCATACATTCATTCAATTAAAAAGTCTCAAAGAACGAACATAACTTCTATATATTTAAGGTAATATTTTCATTTCCCAAGTTCTATACCCATTACAAAAGTTCTTTGTCATAATATCAGTTACATTACAACAATAGACCTATACTATTATAAGACAGCTTAGAAATCTACCTTAGCTTTTCCCTTATCCTTTTTAGATCCTTCGGGACGTTCAGTCTTAGCTGCATTCATATGGTTCAAGCAAGACTGAGCATAACTCGCTCAACAAGTATAAAAATTTAATAACAACATTCTTGACACATATAAATCGTATATCTTCAATAAATGAACAATAGTTATGAAGTACTATTGATAATTCAAAATAACACTTCATTTTTCTTTCAAAATGTTTTACAATAATAACAATATCTAGTAAAACATTCACTCCGGTCAAAGACCTCGAGTATTCATTCTTTATTAGAAAAGGACAACCCGGAAGCAAGTCTGTAAGCCCGATATTACTTACGAGCACTTCTAGGCGATCAGCCTATTGTACTTTATGTTGATCAACACTACATCCATTAAACGTATACACTTTTAAGCATTTGGCCACCTCACGTGCCTGTCGTTTTACCGACAAAACATTTGTTTAACATTTCAATCTTCTTTTGAAAACCATATCAAGTAGTTAACAAAAGATAGCAACATTTGATAATAAATGAATAGATTATCAATACATCAAGTCTAGCGAAATGAATTAACTTTAACTTCAACATACCTCAATTCATGCGAAGGAATACATGAACTTCAAAAACTTGTTCAGATTGAACTGAGACAAGAGTTAGAATACTTGCCTTTAGCATCTGCTACTGTATAGTAACTTTATGTTCAAGTCTTTCAAGTCTCTACAATACATGATCACATAATGTTATACATTAGGTCACATATAATCAAGTATGTATATGACTATATCATACTTTCATCTCAATCTAGCTGTGTATTGGATTCAATTACTATTTGTTCCAGTTTATCATTATCCTTACCTTTATATTCGACTAGGTTATCTCAACCTGTATACAACATCCTTAAGGTTTAACAAAGTTTAAACAATATTACATTTCCTTCCTTAGGTTGTGTTTACTTTTAAATCAATTAGCTTTCCTTTCTTTGTACTTAGAAACCTTCATTACTATCCTTGTTCTGAGACTGGCACTGCGGCGAGAGTCCTTACTTATTGGGCCACACTGCGACGCCACACTCTAGAGGATTTTCGTAGTGTACATGGCGCTGCGATGCCACAAATTGTACTATAGTTCGCGTTGCGGCAAACTCTTGTAGTGTGCTCGGACACTGTTACACGCTGCAGCACGACTCATTTAGCCTAGGGTTGGCACCGCGGCGCCAACTCTGTGCACCAAAAAAAAACCAGTCTTTGAATTTTGTGAACTTCCTGGACGCATAACTTCTTCGTTATAAGTCAGAATTGGTTGTTCAAAAGCTTATGGTTCACAAATTATGTAATCTACACGTTCATGCAAGAATTTTATCTATTTGACTTCGTTTCCTAAAAATTCACCTATAGGTTCATTTTTAACAAAAATGACCTATAGGTTCATTTTTAACATAAATGATAAACGTTCTTGAACGTTCAACGCTCGTTTCTTCGTTCTAAGTCAGAATCCAGTCATTTTTGAGTCCGCAACTCTTAAATGCCAAATATGACTTGTCTCCATTGGAAAACAATGGTTCCGAGTTCAAACACAAAATTTAACTTCTATTTCGAGAATTTTACGATTTCGACGATTATCGTCCAATCATGCGATTTCCGGCAAGTCATTATTCTTATGATTTGTTCAATATTACAAATGAACTCCATTCATCATGTGAACATCTTAACATACTTATTACAATAACCTATATTTATTGTTGGATTTTTGACTTATTCTTCATGAGCTTATAACTTGTCAAATTATAAACTACTTAAGATTTTATTATTCATGACTTATGACAATTAAAGTTTCTTAATCATCATACTTTACAAGTTCTTCACATATAACTTTACTTATGTATACATGATACATATGATCATATAAGTTCTTAATTCACTTCTCTTAATAAACTCATTACAAGTTTATAATTTTCATACTTAACATTCAAGGTTAACTTATAATAAGTTTATAACTTTTATAAGTTGAAATGACTTATTGCCAACTTATGTGGCTTAAGTTCATGACTTACACATTCTTCTTACTTCTCATCATTCATGTTTCTTATCAACCTATCATGGTAGAGCTAGAAGATAATTTAGAGAAGAAGTCTTACTTTTGAATTCTTTGTAAGGTAGCTTTCTTCCCCTTCGTACAAATGAAATGACTTATTTGTAGCTTATTCTCTCTAACACTTAAGCACTTTGCAATATGTTGGATTATTTGAACAAGTGTTAAATGGCTTGTAAGCCTCCTATATTTATAGAAGTTGCAAATCTAGGGTAGTTTAGTCATTAAATCTCCCCACCTCTTTTAAGCCACCACCTTACTATACATTACTTGTTAATCACAACACTTATCCTATGCTTGGCTATTACTTCAATGTCTTGGTCACCACATTCACTTGGTCACCACATTGAACCATATTAATATGGTATGCCCCATGGGTCAACCAATTCATTGCACTTTAGCTTGGGCTTGGACGACTAAATCTTTGGGCTTTGCATTAATAAACACTAATTGGTTCATTGATTAATGATTGGGCCTTAACATTTTATTCACTTGGACTTGTAGTAATTCTCATCAATCTTTCCAAGTCCATTAACATTACTTAATACATATACATATACATATAGTTTATGTATCATTTTCGTAATCTAATTCATATATAATTTATATATGATATTTCATCCTTCATACAAACTCGTATAATAATTCGTATTATACTTGTTTTCATTACTTTGTACAATACCCAAGTATCATACCATTATTACTTATTCATTACTACTTCGTCTTCCTTAACGTTTATAAATTAAGTCCGCAAGCGAAATATTACATTTTCCATAACTAGATTTTTATTACCATCTTACCTTGTTATTCCATCATTACGTATTTCTCGGAAATTCAAAAATATATCCCAAACAAATACCGATGAATAGTGTTTTTCAAAAAAATTCTCGAAAAACTTTTATTTTCGTCTTGGAAATTCAAACACTTTAATTCATCCACATAGCTCAAATACTATGACATTTTAACATCAATAGGTTATACAATGACAACCATCTTGATAACACATAGAATAGGATTTTATTATTATTTAATTTAATAAAATCATTTTACAATAAGATCTGAATTTCTTGGTCGTTACAGTGGAAATTTATCGCTGTCAATTTCTTGCAATCTAAGGGCGCCTCCTGTCAATACTTCCTTGACAACAAATGGGCCTTCCCAGTTAGGAGCAAATTTTCCCTTAGATTGATCTTGGTTGCCAATGATCTTCTTCGAAACCAAGTCATGTTGTTTAAACTGTCGTAGCTGGACTTTTTTATTGTAGGATCTGGCGATCCTTTGCTGATATAACTGACCATGGAAGATATTTGTGGTTCGCCTTTCGTCTATTAGAGACCATTGGTGATACATGTCTTGTACCCATTGGGGGTTGCCCCAATGAAAGTACGCATTGATGTTCTGTAGGCTAACAAAGTAAGAGGCAATAAGTCAGGCCAATCTTTGTGGTTAGCACACATCTTTTGCATAATCTTCTTGATGTTTTTGTTAGCCGCTTCAATAGCACCATTCATCTTCAGACGATAGATGGCAGAGTTAAGATGTTTGATGTGGAATTTGCTGCATAATTCCTCCATCATTTTGTTGTTGAGGTTATTAGCATTGTCTGACACAATCACCTCTGGTTGTCCATATCGAAAAATGAAATTGTTTCTGATGAAAGGAACGATGACTTCTTTGGTAACCCTGGGGAAGGAGGCATCCTCTACCCACTTGGTGAAGTAGTCGATCATGGTGAAGATAAATCGATGTCAATTACTAGCTTTAGGCTCAATGGGGCCGATAACGTCCATTCCCCACATTGAGAAGGGCCAAGGTAAACTCATGTTGTGGAGTTCCCTTGGAGGGGCGTGTATTGCATTCCCATGAATCTGGCACTGATAGCATCTCCTGACGTGGTCATTGCAATCAGCTTTGAGAGATAGTCAATAATATCTTATCCTAAAGACTTTCTTGACAAGGATGGGGCCACTCATATGGGGGCAACAGACTCAACCATGGATTTCATCCATAAGCCTTTGTGATTGATCTTTGTCTAAACATCTGAGGAGACCTAGTTAGGCATCTCTTTTGTAGAGCGCATCTCCACTCACGTAAAATTTCATAGCAAGTTGATGGATCCGCCTTTTCTCAGACGGGCTCACTTCAGCTGGTGTAGATCCATCTCGTAGATATTCCTTGATATGTTGATACCAAGGATGCTAGGATGGGAGTTAGCTCATCCGATACTTCTCAAACATAGTTCCAATAGGCTGGGGCCTTGTGCAAGAAAATTATGACGTTTGGCAAGTGTTCCTTGTCTGATATGGGAATCAAGGAGGCCAAAGTTGTTAACGCGTCCGCAATGTCATTCCTATTATGAGGAACGTGTAGAAAAGATATTTCTTTGAACTCCAAAACCATCTGTAAAACTTGCCGATGGTAAGACAACAAATGGTGCTCTTTGGTTAGATAGATTCTGGTAGATTGTTTGATTACCAACTCCGTATCTCCAAAGACAGTTAACCGCTTGATGCCCATTGAACGGGCAAGTTTTAGCCCCATAAGACAGCTTTCATACTCAGCTGTGTTGTTGGTGCTGACAAACTGCAATTTGACGGCGATGGGATACTGCTCCCCCATACCGGATACTAGAACTGCACCAGCTCCAGAACCTTCTATATTAATAGCTCCATCAAAATACATCTTCCATGATTGGCGCGTATCGTACTGATGGTGTTGCTGAACTATCATTACTCCTTCATCGAGGAAGTATATCTCCAAGGGTTTGAAATCCCTTGAGGGTGTGGCGGTCAGTTGATCTGCAATTCCTTGACCTTTGATGGACTTTTGAGTCACATATATGATGTCAAATTGTTGTAGGATCAACTGCCATCCGGACAGCCGGTAATTTAACATGGGTTTATTGAACACGTACTTGAGAGGATCCACGCGGGATATAAGATGAGTTGTGTGACCATGGAGTTAATGTTGTAACCTCATGGATGCCCATGCTAAAGCACAACAAGTTTTCTCAATCAGAGCCTACTTGTGTTCACTGCTGCTGAATCTTTTGTTGAGGTAATAGATAGCTCGTTCTTGGCCTCTATCGTCTTTTTGTCCCATCATGTATCCCATGGCATTATAACTTATGGATAGGTACATGAACAGTGGAACATCATCCCTGGGTGGTACCAAAACGGGAGCTATGACTAGTTGTTTCTTGATTGTGAGGAAGGCATTTTAGCACTCATCATTCCATTTCATGGAGGAGTTCTTCCTCAATAGCTTGAAGATTGGCTCACAGATTGCTGTTAGTTGAGAGATAAACCTACTAATGAATTTTAATTGGCATTTCTGTGATGGACTGGATTTTGGTAGGATCCAGCTCAATTCCTTTGTGGCTGACTAGAAATTCTAGCAACTTACCTGATTTCACGCCAAAGGCGTACTTGGCTGGATTCAACTTCAAGTTGTACTTACGCAACCTGTTGAACAACTTTCTGAGATGGTCTAAGTCGTATTCCTCCTTCCGAAATTTGACAATGATGTCATATATGTAGATCTCGATCTCTTTGTGCATTAAGTCGTGGAAGAGAGCCATCATAACTCGCTGATAGGTGACTCCGACATTGATGAGGCCGAATGACAACCGTCCATAGCAAAAGGTTCCCCAAGGCGTGATGAAAGCAGTTTTCTCACAATCTTCCTCAGCAACCATGATCTGATGGTACCCCATAAAGCAATCAGCAAAGGAGTACATGCAGTATTGCGTAGTATTATCAACAAAAATGTGGATAAATGGCACGGGAAAGCTATCTTTTAAGCAAGCTTTGTTCAAGTCCCGGTAATCCACGCAAACTCGCACCTTCCCTCTGAGTTTAGGCATGGGAACAATGTTAAATATCCACTCAGGATATGTGAACACCATGATGATGCCAACTTGAAATTGTTTCATAATTTCGTCTTTTACCTTTAGACTCCACTCAGGTTTCAATCGCCTGAGCTTTTGCTTAACTGGCTTAAATTCATCTTTAATGGGAAGCCGATGAAGAACAATGTCAGAGGACAAACCCACCATATCTTCAGGAGAACATGCAAACGCATCCTGGAATTGCGTTAATAGTGTAACCATATCATTCCTTTGGTTTGGGTTAAGGTCTGAACCAATATGGATTAACTTAGGGCTTTCTAAGGTTCCGAGATTGAAAGAAGTTATTTGGTCAAGGTTGGGTTTAGGTTTGTCTTTGACCCATTCTTGAATTTTTGGAGGCACCTCAATGTCATCCTGTATTTCCATCAAGGCTGAATTCATCTCTACATCAAAGGTACAATCCTTGGGGAGAAGAGGCACCGTATCAATAAGTACATGCAAATCTAAATTTAGGGTCCAGAAACAAAATATGCTTTCACTTAGTATATATGAAATGTTTTGATCATACACAATGTTAGCATATACTAGCAAAATAAACTGCTAATATTGTACATAAAAGTAAGCAGTTATGATATCTACATGGAAGAAAGAGTTCTACCCATTTTACCATTGTCGACCAATGCAAGGAGTGTTGTTCCAATTGGCAAGGGCAAAATCTGGGTGGACTGCAGTGATGGAGGGGTTATCATCATCCTCCCTGTCCCGAATGATGGACATTACGTCTGGGCAATCATCGTCTGGGGTGTATCTGTTGGTATGTTCATCATGAACGATGATGCGTATGCCCGACATCATCCGGATGATGTCTTGCTCGATTCTTCGTTCCTCCTCTTCTATTACGGGATCTGGAACAAAGACTTATTTCTCCTTCACAGGTACCGGCTTGGGAAATAACATAGCCATGATACTGGATGGCACCTTTACAGGAGGTTGTGCGGACTCAGAGTTTGAAGGATAAAATAAACACTGAGCGTTTGAAGCTGAAGGAATTTGCTGATGCTTATGAGGATTCCTAGGACTAGAACTGGCAGAATAGGCTAGTCCAGCTGTTCTAGTTTGCTTGGTTAATTGAATTGGGTACTTGATACCCTGGCGATCTTTACCCAACCCTTGTCTCGGCTTATGACCCAATGACATCATTTCTTGAGTAGCCGACATTACCTCGGCAGAAATCTTGGGTATGGGAAATGGATTTCCAATAACATGGTATTGGGTATTGCTTACTTCCAATGCATGAAAACTGACCGGTTCAACATCTGCATTGGCATTGATGAATGTCATGTCCTCTATGTTGGGGACACTCTGGTTCAGTGTTGCCCGTGGACTAGGCTATTGTTGATAATGTATTTCAACTGTTGATGAAGGGTGGAGGGGACTGCCCCTGTCATATGGATCCATGGTCGTCCCATGAGAAAGTTGTATCCCGAATCTATCTTGAGTACGTGGAAAGATACGCAGAATGTGTGGGGACCAATTTCGATTGGCAGTTCAATTACTCCGACCGAATTCCGGCGGGTTCTGTCAAAAGCTTTGATGACAGTATGGCTATTCTGGATTCGGTTGAGATTGATGTTCATCTTCACCAAGGTAGCATATGGACAGATATTGTGACTCCCCCAAAATAGGATTACAACACCCATTCTGAGTCGCCTAATACATGGTACAGAAAGCAAACTACAACTTCAATAATACAATTGTCTTGCAAAATACGACAACACATACTGTGAGTTTAAATACAAATATTGTCTTCTAGACAATATCCACACTCAAATAAGTCCTCGTTACAATTATTCAAACACTATTTTACAAAAATAGTGAGGAGTGCTAAAACATCTTTCTAGAACCATCACTCCGTACCCCGACTAGTTCCTGCTATGTTCTTACCTCCTGAGAACAATGGAACAAAAAGGAAAAGGGTGAGCTCAACTAGCCCAGTAAAGAATATTATGACCAAGATAATATACAACAAATTATTGTTAGTCTAACAGGGAAAATCTGATAAAATATAATAGCCAACAAGTTTTAGATCAACAACTGCAGCGGAAAAAGCAATCCATTAGAAGAGTAAAATAGAGAATGAGTTCTATTATCTTCTAAGATTTAAAAGTCCATCATCAATATTGTATCTCTGTAATAACAATCAATATACATCTTTAATCAAATATTCATCTTTGCACTACAGGCCAAATATATTCATTTGTATCACCAGATGGTAATGTTCATCTCAACACCTGTTCATCTTTGCACTACAGGCCAAAGATATTCATCAGTTAATCATTTATCTTTGCATTACAGATCGAAGATATTTAGTAATATCATCATTTAGAACTAAGGATGATGAAAAATATTTTAAAGAAAACGAATCCAGTGAAACAGAAGAACAAATAGTAGGGATTCGTATAACAGTTTATCCAAGATCAATAATTCTTCATAAATACAAATTTTGAAGCAGAATTTAAAAATAAAGATCAAAACCTGGATACAATCAAAGAGAGTAACCATAATAGACATCTTAGACAAAAAAAAGAAAATTTGATTTTTCGGTGAATAGTGATGTATTCGTGAATAGTGTCGTATACATGAATAGTAACCCCGACACAAAAAGTTCCAAATTTGATAAAAATTCATATCAATACTTCGGCATAATGATATTGAAGAAATAATATCATATATGAAGAAAATAACATCCCTTACCTCAAAATATCATTACTTCTGATCGGAATATCGGTATAAGGATGAAAGAAACCTGCACTGATGAATAGAAACTCACAAAGTATCTAAATACACACAAAATACACTCAATAATCTAGAGAGATAAAGAGAGAAAACTTGTTTCTGGTGTGATTTTCAATCCTAACTTAGCCCTCTATTTATAGGAAAATGTTAGCAGACTTGACCTGCAACCTGATGGTTTTACCTGCTACTATTCCCACCCACCACATTTGAAATAAATTCAGCACATTTCTTCACCAACCATAAGTGGGGCCCACTCAATTCTAGAATTTTCCACCAAAATCATTTATAAACCTAATTTCTAAATCAGTCACCTCTTAAAATTCATAACAAATCATACGTTCATTTTGAACGGTTCAAAATTTGTGGACATATACTCAATTTATATATGTATAACATATCCAAAAATTACAACGATCCAACGGTCGGATTAAAAATTATAACTCACACAATAAATCTCAAAAACACTGTTTTAATTTTTAATACCTTCATTCCGACAAAAATACTGATAAAAGACCTCAACATTAACTCCTTCATTTTTAACCACAATAAATATATCCAACATTTATATCCACATAAAATAAATATTTCCTTATCATATGAATCAATAATTAATTATTCACAAATAATATTACAGAATCACATTTATGACAACCATGCAGTTCCCAGGAAAGAGGGGGCTTTCCAATAAGAATTTCTCCTTATTGGAGCGCAATTAGGTGACCAAACCTCTCCTTGACCGAACTTTTTAGACATTGCCAATAATTCTATCTAATAATACTATTCAAATAATATGAATTATTGATCTGATAATAGGAAATACTGTACAGTGACAATTATTAAAACAACAATAATATAAAATATCAACGCAGCAATTATTGAATCAATAAAATAAAATATTGAACAGTAACTACTGTAACATTTATTGAGTAGTGTCTTCTTACGTAAGGATCAATAATTCATCAATACTATGCATCCACACGTATTACTGTATTTTAACCACCGGGTATTTCAACAGTGTTAACGGTAACAACTACGTCGTTATTTATAAAAATTCAAACTTGTCATTTTCTTCATCCGACAGTTATTCTGTTATGGGGCCCATAAATGACTGCGTCATCGTACGAATATTCCCCGACAACAATGATTATTTTATAACCACTTGTATATTTTGCAAAATTTGCACATTTCACCCATAACCAGAGAATTATATCAAATTAATACCTTTTTATTCACAAATATAATTAGATGAAATTTAATTTTATTTATAATAAGTTGGGCTCTTACAACCTCAACTCCTTATGAAATTTTGTCCTTGAAATTGACATACGTAACTGGTGTTTCGAAAAGGTGAGGTTACCTCGCTTTCATTTCTGATTCCAACTCCCAGGTCATTTCTTCAATAGCATGGTTTCTCCATAAAACCATAACTTGTGGTATAACCTTGGTGCGTAGGACATGCTCTTTCCTATCCAAGATCTTAATAGGTACTTCTTCGTACATTAAATCTTCGGCTATCTCGTCTGGTTCTAACGCAATAATATGGTTCGGGTCTTTCACATATTTACGAAGCATGGATCTGTGAAAAACATTAGGAACACGAGACATACTTGGAGGTAATGCGAGTCTAATGGCCACATTTCCTATTCGGTCAAGAATCTCAAATGGACCAACAAATTGTGGATTGAGCTTTCCTCTCTTTCCAAATCTCGTAACTCCCTTCCATGGTGAAACACATAACAATACATGATCCCCAGTATTAAATTCCGCATCTTTTCGATGAAGATCCATATAACTCTTTTGTCGATCTTGTTCCGTTTGTATACGTTATCGAATCATTTGGATCTTTTCTGTAGTCATGCATACTAATTCTGGTCCCAACAACGTTGTTTCTCCCACCTCGTCCCAGCATACTGGAGAATGACACTTTTGTCCATACAATGCCTCAAATGGAGCCATGCCTATACTTGCTTGATAACTGTTGTTATAGGAGAATTCCACCAGTGGCAAGTACTTATCCCAACTTCCTTTAAAATCTAGGACACAAAGTCTTAATAGTTCTTCAAGGGTTTGAATAGTCCTCTCTAATTGTCGGTCCATTTGAGGATGGAATGCCAAACTAAATCGTAAATCCGTGCCATAGCTTTCTGCAAGCTAACCCAAAATCGTGAAGTGAATCATTGGTCACGATCCAAAACTATGGATACTGGCATGCCATGCAATCTCACAATCTCATTCACGTACATGCGAGAAAGACCTTCAAGGGAATAAGTCTCACATATCGGTAAGAAATGGGCAGACTTGGTTAATCTATCAACGATAACCCAATTCGCATTTATTCCTTGTGAAACTTTGGGAAGACCTGTAACGAAATCCATAGTAATGTGTTCCCACTTCCATTTCGAAATCTCAAGTGGTTGTAATGGATCCTTTGGCACTTGATGCTCCGCCTTTACACGTTGATTAGTTAAACACCTCGAGATAAACTCCACGATCTCTCTCTTCATATTGTTCCACCAAAATGTATGTTGAATATCATGATACATTTTGGTACTCCCAGGATGGATTACAAACGGGGTGTTGTGTGCATCCATCATGATTCTATGTTTCAAGTTAGAATCGTTAGGAACACAAAGTCTGGAGTTGAATCTAAGTATTCCTTCTTCATCGATTCTCTCTTCTGGAATAGCTCGTTCTTGCACTTTCTTCTTCATACGTATCAGCTCCAGGTCCGTAGCTTGAGTAGCTTTAACTTTATTGATTAAAGTCGGTTCTACTCGTCTATTCGCCATCATCATGTGGTTCCCTGGAGTCTTTAATTCTACCTCCATCCTTTGTAAGTCATACAGAATGGGCCTTTGCATTAACAATATCGCACTCGTACTCGCATATGATCTTCTACTCATTGTGTCAGCTACTACGTTCGTTTTTCCAGGATGATATTGAATAGTGTGATCATAATCATTCAATAGTTCAAGCCAACGTTATTGCCGCATGTTGAGTTCTTTTTGGGTGAAGAAATATTTGAGGCTTTTCTGGTCCAGTATAAATCTCCACTTTCTTCCCATACAATTAGTTTCTCCAAATTTTCAACGCGAATACGACCGCTGCCAACTCTAAATCATGAGTAGGATAATTCCTCTCATATTCTTTGAGTTGTCGTGAGGCATAGGCTATGACTTTCCCATGTTGCATGAGAACGCATCCTAACCCTTTGACTGAAGCATCGATGTATATAACAAATCCATCCGTACCAGATGGTATTGCCAGAACAGGTGCCGAAATGAGTCTCCTCTTGAGCTCTTGGAAACTCTTCTCGCATTCCTCGCTCCATAAAAATTTTGTATCTTTCCGAGTCAACTGAGTTAACGGAGTAGCGATTCGAGAAAATCCTTCCACGAATCTCTGATAAGAACCAGCTAAGCCCAGAAATCTATGCACTTCGGTCACCGACTTTGGTTGCTCCCAACTTTGTACTTCTTCAATCTTCGCCGAGTCGACAGATAATCCAGGTTTTGACATCACGTTCCCAAGGAATGCTACTTCCTCAAGCTAGAACTCGCATTTCTTCAGCTTGGCATAAAGTTTGTTTTCACGAAGCCTTTCAAGTATCAGCTTCAAATGGTGCTTATGATCTTCCCGGCTTTTGGAATAGATGAGGATGTCATCAATAAAGACAACAACAAAGTGATCCAAATATTCTTTGAATACACGGTTCATCATATCCATAAAAGCAGCATGAGCATTATTCAATCCAAAAGACATGACTAAGAATTCATAATGCCCGTACCGAGTTCTAAAGGCAATCTTCGGAATATCCTCAGTTTTAATCTTCAACTAATGATATCCATAACGAATATCGATCTTTGAAAAGAATTGTGCTCCTTGAAACTGGTCGAGGTAGCGGATACCTATTCTTGATGGTGACATGGTTTAATTCTCGGTAGTCAATAAAAAGTCGCATACTCTCGTCTTTCTTCTTTACGAATAAAACAGGAGCACCCCAAGGAGATGTACTAGGATGAATGAAAACTATGTCTAATAATTCCTGTAGTTGAACTTTTAACTCCTGAAGTTCAATAGGAACCATTGGATATGGGGTTTTAGAAAAGGGTTTTATACCCGGCTCAAGGTCAATAAAGAGTTAAACATCACGTTCTAGGGGTAGACCTGGAAGTTCTTCAGGAAATACATCAGAAAATTCTCTAACAACATAAATATTATTCAAATATTACTTGTCTTTGTTCAAATCCATAACATGGGCTATGAATGCTTAACATCCGTTTTTCAATAAACGAATAGCTTTATGGCTTGATATGATAGTGACTGATTTTAGTGGTTAGGAATATGAAAACTAACAACCTTACGAAAACAATCAATTTTGGCATGATGAGTGGTTAACCAATCAATTCCTAAAATCACATCAAAAGCAAGTATATTTAAAGATATAAGATCAACAGGTAATGTGATAGTGCCAACTTGGATCATGCAAGATTTATAAACTGTAGATGTAATGAAGGTTTCACCCAACTGAGTTTCAACAAATAAGTCAAAGTCCAATTTCTCCGGAGTCAAGTTTAAACTGTTGAGCCAAAGTAGGAGAGATAAAAGAATGGGTAGAACCAGTATCTAGTAAGGTATAAACTTCACAAGAGTTCAAGATTAGCTTACCTGTAATCACCTCGTTTGGGTTCCTCGCGTTTTGGCCAGTCACGACAAACGCTCTTCCAGGAATAGCTGATTTCGACTTATTCGGGACAACCCTTGGAGTCACCATCCCTGTTGAACTTGGTTTTGCTACAGAACAATCCCGAGCTATGTGGCCTTCCTTTCCACAATTGTAACATACCTTGGATTGTTGTGAACTGTTTGGGCTGATATGTCCCTCTTTCCCGCATTTGTAACATCTAACTGGCGGTCGTTCTCCTCCCCTAGAATTTGTTGTTGGTGATGATGCTGCTGTTGATGTCTTCCCCTCATTGTTGAATCTCCTCTTTCTAAAATTTCCACTTGACTCACCTCTCCTATTATCATGGCCACGATGACCACCCGAGTGGTTATCGCCTTTGTTTGTATCTTTCCCTCCTCGTTGGTTATCATCACTCTGATGACTGCTGTCACCGGTATGACCGTGGTTGTGGTCCATTGGTTGAACATACTCATTATCTCGCTCTAATAATTGAACCATGTTTACAACATCTGAATATAAAGAAAATTTATGAGATATAAGATATTACCGAATCTCGGGCTTTAGACCTCTCAGAAACATCCTCATCATTCGTTCCTCATTTTCGACCAAATGAGGTACAAACCAGGATAACTCTGCAAACTTCGCCTCGTACTAGGACACCGTCAGTGTTGTTTTGTTCCAGTCTGATAAACTCCACCTCCTTCATGTGACGAATACTTTCAGGAAAGTACTTGTCATTGAATAATTTCTAAAATGTTTCACATGACATACTGAGTGCAGCTGGCTGGGTACGCTTCACAGACTCCCACCAGTAGTCTGCCTCACCGCGGAACATAAAGGTGGTGAATGGAACCTTCTGTTCCTCCGTGCATCCCAAGACATCGAATATCTTGGTAATTTGCTTGACCCACATTTTCGCCATGATCGGATCCGGCTTTCCTTTAAATTCTGGTGGTCCCAACTCCTTGAACTGCTTGGCTGTGACAAGCCGCGCATTTCTATCATTTCCACCCGTATTTTGTGCACGAGTCTCCCTCGTCTGGTTTTGCATGAACTACAAAAAGCTCCTAAACATTCCATTATTTATCGTTTACTCGGTAGTGTTGTTTACAGGAGGAATATTGCCTTCCTGTTGCACGTTCTCCTGGTTTATAACTAAAGGTTGTTCCACATTCTCATACACTCCATTGTTAACGTTCTCAGCGGCCATTCTTAAAAATTGTCATAAAACAAGGGTTAATTAAACAAATTAACATATCACATAATATCCCTATATTATGACTGACCAACAAATAAGCTTAGATAAGACACACTAGCGAAAGATTTATTCATCTCTCCCCTCCTAGTTCTATTCCCCGATCTCTGCCAGAGACCATATCCCTAAGCTTTGATACCAACTCTGACGCCCCCAAAATAGGTATACAACACCCATTCTGAGTCGCCAAATACGTGGTACAGAAAGAAAACTACAACTTCATTAATACAATTGTCTTGCAAAATACGACAACACATACTGTAAGTTTAAATACAAATATTATCTTCTTGACAATATCCACACTCAAATAAGTCCTCGTTACAATTATTCAAACACTATTTTACAGAAATAGTAATGACTGTTAAAACATCTTTCTAGAGCCATCACTCCGTACCCCGACTAGTTCCTGCTATGTTCTTACCTCCTGAGAAAAATGGAACAAAAAGGAAAAGGGTGAGCCTAACTAGCCCAGTAAAGAATATTATGACTAAGATAATATACAACAAATTATCGTTAGTCTTCAACAGGGAAAAATATGATAAAATATAACAGCCAACAAGTTTTAGATCAACAACTGCAGTGGAAACAGTAATCCATTAGAAGAGTCAAGTAGAGAATGAGTTCTACTATCTTCTAAGATTTAAAAGTCCATCATCAATATTTAATCCCTGTAACAACAATCAATATAAATCTTTAATCAAATATTCATCTTTGCACTACAGGCCAAAGATATTCATTTCTATCGCCAGTTGGTCATGGTCATCTCAACATCTGTTCATCTTTGCACTACGGGCCTAAGATATTCATCAGTTAATCATTTATCTTTGCACTACAGGCCGAAGATATTTAGTAATATCATCATTTAGGACTGAGGATGATGAAAAATATTTTAAAGAAAACGAATCCAGTGAAACAGAAGGACAAATAGTAGGGATTCGTATAACAGTTTATCCAAGATCAATAATACTTCATAAATACCAATTTTGAAGCAAAATTCAAAAATAAAGATTAAAACATGGATACAATCAAAGATAGTAACCATAATAGACATCTTGGACAAAAAGAAAAAAAATTATTTTTCGGTGAATAGTGACGTATTCGTGAATAGTGCCGTATACGTGATTAGTGCCCCAACACAAAAAGTTCCAAATTTGATAAAAAATTCATATCAATACTTCGGCATAATGATATTGAAGAAATAATATCATATATGAAGAAATAACTTCCCTTACCTCAAAATATCAGTAATTCTGATGGGAATATCGATATAAGGCTGAAGGAAACTTGCACTGATGAATAAAAACTCACAAAGTATCTAAATACTCACAAAATACACTCAATAATCTAGAGAGACAAAGAGAGAAAACTTGTTTCTGGTGTGATTTTCAATTATAACTTAGCCCTCTATTTATAGGAAAATGTTAGCAGACTTGACCTGCAACCTGATGGCTTTACCTGCTACTATTCCCACCCACCACTTTTGAAATAAATTCAGCACATTTCTTCACCAACCACAAGTGGGGCCCACTCAATTCTAGAATTTTTTACCAAAATCATTTATAAACCTAATTTCTGAATCAGTCACCTTTTAAAATTCGTAACAAATCATATGTTCATTTTTAACGGTTCAAAATTTTTGGACATATCCTCAACTTATATATGTATAACATATCCAAAAATTACACCGATCCAACGGTCGAATTAAAAAATATAACTCACACAATATATCTCAAAAATACTGTTTTAATTTTTAATACCTTCATTCCGACAAAAATACTTATAAAACACCTCAATATTAACTCCTTCATTTTTAACCACAATAAATATATCCAACATTTATATCCACAAAAAATAAATATTTCCTTATCATATGAATCAATAATTAATTATTCATAAATAATATTACAGAATCACATTTATGACAACCAGGCCGTTTCCAGGAAAGGAGGGACTTTCCAATAAGAATTTATCCTTATTGGCGCGCAATTAGGTGACCAAACCTCTCCTTGACAGAACTTTCTAGACATTGCCAATAATGCTATCTAATTATATTATTCAAATAATATGAATTATTGATCTGATAATGGGAAATATTATGCAGTGACAATTATTGAAACAACAATAATATAAAATATCAACGCAGCAATTATTGAATCAATAAAATAAAATATGGAACAGTAACTACTGTAACATTTATTGAGTAGTACATTCTTACGTAAGAATCAATAATTCATCAATACTGTGCATCCAAGCGTATTACTGTATTTTAACCACCGGGTATTCCAACAGTGTTAACGGTAACAACTATGCCGTTATTTATAAAAACTCAAACTTGTCATTTTCTTCATCCGACAGTTATTCTGTTATGGGGCTCACAAATGACTGCACCGTCGTACAAATTTCCCCGACAACAAGAATATTCCATGACCAAATGAATATTCCCCGACAACAATGATTATTTTATAACCACTTGCATATTTTGCAAAATTTGCACATTTCACCCATAACCAGAGAATTATATCAAATTAATACCTTATTATTCACAAATATAATTAGAGGAAATTTGATTTTATTTATAATAAGTTGGGGTCTTACAGATATTTAGAGATGAGCTTCCATCTATCAAGACTCCAGCTAGCATGTATCCGGAGGACAAGATCGCAATGTGCAACGACTTGCAATGACTGGTCTCCTCATGCGGTATGTCAGCATCACTGAAGGATATCATATTGTTGTTAAAAATGTGATCAACCAAATGTTGAAATTTTTCTGTATCAACTGATGTTGGTAGATAGGCTTCTTCTAAAACCTTTAGCAAGATCGTCCGGTGATCCTCGAAAGTTAGGACCAAGTCCAAAATTGATATTTATTGTTGATCTTCTTTTAAACTTAAAATCACCTTGGCTTCGTTATGACCCATAGTGCAGAGGAATTTTTCAATCTTCTCCATGGGTATTTTCCCCTTTGATTTAATGGTAGACTGCATCACCCGTTGGGGAAGATATATTGGATTTTCCTTCGACACTGTAGCAGTTGTATGTGAGGTGGGTCCTTCACCTTCTCCATAATTCAATGGAACCTTGCGCAAGCTAACAATAGGATATTGTGCTCTGCACGGCAAGTAGATTGGCTCGGGAGCAGCCACTTTCAAAGGATTGTTGCTTCCCTTGAGTTGAATTGTTGGCATTAATTATGAATGATTTATTAGGCCCATCAGTTTCAGTGGATATGACTGCTACCAAACTCTTCCACTTAGTAGGACATGTATTCTTATTTGCACGTAACACAGTATCATCGTCCGCTAGATGCAGGACACCACAGTCAATTAGATTTTGGATGAGGTGGCGGAGTGCCCAGTATTCTTTTGTGTTGTGACCGCGAGATTGGGAGTGATATTGATATACTCCATCAGAATTGTACCGTCCTGAACGGGGGTTGATTGGAGGTAGAAGGGAATTGATCCTTCCTTCATTGATTAACATCGGAAGGATTTCCTCCATAGGTTGGCCTAAATAGGTGAATTCCCTTTTATTGGCAAAATCCCGAAGGGCTTTGGCATTTGCTCTCTTTGTCACTTTGTCTTCCAGAATTTCGTTTTCTGAAAGTGACGAGGGAATATTCATGACAAGAGGTAAGAGATTGGCATGCTCCTAGCTGATTAATTAACGTGTCACTTGATGTTGATAAGTCACCAATTCTGCCAATTGCTCAATTTGCTTGCATAGAGCTTTCATCTTTCGATCCATTGTGAACTTGAACTTGGCATAATCCCATTTGTCAACACCGTCTTTCAGGGTCTGGGAGGATTCTGTGACAACTCGAGAAATTAGACAATTTATGAAAATCTTTAATGATTAATTTAAGGTCAAATAATAAACCTAGACAGAAAATGAGTGTATGCGTTTGATGTTATTGGGATTGAATTTTGAGGATTTCAAAATTCGGTGAAGGATATAGGTGAATTATTCAGGATTAAGGATTTATGTGAATATGTATGTGTACTAAATGTGGTTAAGGGTCATGGGTTGACCATACTAATTATATATGTGTCAAACCCTAATCGTATATTAAGAACGACAACGTTCAGTTCGAAAACCCTAACGTCTAATAAGAAACTCTAAAAATCGGTTCTGAAAACCCTAGTTTCTGTTCCGGGAATCCGAAACCCTAAGTTCATGATATGAATATGGTGATTAAGTTAGAAAACTCTAGCGATATGTTCAGAAACCCTAATTTCAGTATCGAGAATTTAAACCCTAATTTGGGAATCCTAATACGGAGTATTAAACCCTAAGGGTTAAAAAGTTGTGTGTAAAGAATATGAAAATTATGTGATGGTTTATATTTGTTTATTATATAAACAAACAAAAAAACTAGTGTAACCCTAATTATATATTAGAAATGAAGGATTTAATAACTTAAGGGTTATGGAAAAAGAGAATTGTGGTATTTAGGATACTTACTAATTCTAGGATATTTATTTTATATATCTCAAATGATTAATTTTATAACCTAATTATAGCAAGTCTAATTGGGTTAAGAAAATTAGTGTGCATGAGTAAGGATTTGTGTTATAATTGAGGAAGTAAAAAGCCCTAATTAAATTATTTGGGTTGGATAAGAATTTAAGGTATTGGATTATATATATTTTATACCCCAAGTGTTGGCCAATGAAATTAGTTAGAGGCCCAAGCAATACATTAATTGAGTAGCTCGAATATTGTTATTGATAAGCCGAATTGAAGGAAGGGCATGATGGACATCTGATATTAGTAGAAGTGTTGGACTATGATTGATTTACATGGTCAGTGGATAGAGAAGGAAAAAGGAGGAAAGATTGAGTATGTGACTAAGATTTATTTTGGTATTTTATTTGTCTAAAGTTGGTTACCAACTCTTCCACCAACTCTCCACCAACTATCCACCAACTCCCACCTACTCCTCTTATGTGTCATCTTATTATTTTGCCAATACTTATGGACATTCTTGCAAGCAAAGCTTTAGTGGTTAGTGTGGCAGAGAAAGAGCAAGAATTAGTAAGATCTAGTAATGCTACATGGCCGGTTATGGAAGGGAAGAAAAGAAAGGGTGGCATGTAATAAATTGAGCCACAATTTGTAAAGATATGTACAAGAATGCTAGGTGTCAAATGCATTAAGAAGCCACCTTATTTCACCAAGATTTCAAACAATCTAAGAGATATTGGAAGATATTGGGTCAAGTGGCAAGACTAGAAATAAAAGGAAATGTCATTTATACCATTTTGTCACATTTTTAGTAAGTTGAGTGTAGATCTTGTCATGATCTTGGGTGGGTGAACTAACCCTAACCCTAACCTAAATCCTAAGAGTTTTTCAAACCCTAAATCCTAGATTGCTCAAAACCTAAACCCTAAGGGTTTACAATAAATGGAAATTCTAAAAATAAAAGGAAAAGTTCAAAATGACCCTCTTGTATTTAATTAAGTTGGAGTGCAAATCTTGCATTACCTTTGGTTTTTGACCAAACCTAAACCTAAACCTAAACCTAAACCTACCTTGGCATGTGACTTTTATATCTAGCATGCCACCTTGCAATGTATAGATACATTGTATCAATTTAAAAGACTAGAAAGAGAGAGAAAAGCTCCATTTTATTTTGTAAAACAACCAAGTCCCATCTCTCTCTATATTTCGGATCTTGGATTGTGAAATTGTGAGAAACCAAGTTAGAATCGTGTAAAAACACATCAATAACAGATCATGCGGATCAGAAATCAAAATCAAGAGGATTATCACAAAAGGTATAAAATCCTAACTAGTTTATGTATTTGATTTTTGGTTATTTTGAACCATGAAGTTCATGATCTTGAACATGAGAACTATAGATCTACTTGTTAAATGGTGTGTTATGCTTAGATCTAACTATTTTGAGTATTAAAAGTTTAATCAAAACAAGAAAAGCAAAACAGTTTTCAAACCTTAAAGAAAAAAAATCTAGTGGACTGCTGTCTCTAAAAGGAAAATTCCGGATTTTTTAGGGTGCTCTAAAAATTCTGGACTTGTGATATGTTGTAGTACGCTAAATAAGCTTTCCATAGACTCCGGAACGGACTAATTCCGACTCCGGATGAAGTAGTTATGATGTTAAGAAGAAGCATGATCAAAACTGCGAAAAACAAAATTTTTGGAGAAACCATGCATGATATGGAAATGATCTTATCTCTCATTCTACTTTGAATTTTCGAGTATGGTCAGTTTTTGGAGCTAGATATATGTGTTAGGGATAAAATCCCTTTGGAATTACTTAATTAGGTTGAATATTGAACAAGTTATGGGATTTCTCCCAAACTACACAAAGGTAATAAAAACTGGTAAAAGGACAGTTTTGTAACAGCCACTTCCGGGCTAATTCCGTGAGCTTAACATGTCCAAATATGGATTTTGATATATGAAAACTTTATATCGGAAAGATAGGAACCTAACAAAATTTACGGATCATTAATCGGAGTTATAGATTTCGTTTTATTCAAGTTTTGGTAAAGGACTCCAAAACTGCCAAATGACAAAAAGTTGCTGCCCAAAATTTTCTGGGGTCTGTTTCGGTAATTTATTTAATGAGAAAAATTTCAGGCTTTTGGAAAATGAAAATATATGGTATTATGTAGCTCATGTCCAAAAATGAGCTAATTCCGAGTTAAAACGACCAAGTTATGATCGTTCCAATTTTTGTGATTTTCTGACGGAAATCGCTATAATCGGAGTTCTACAACTCCGATTGCCACGAAATTTAAAATGGAGCATCACGTTAACATATATAAGGTTATCCCAAGAGGTGGGAATGTTTGGAGTTAAGCACGAGGTAGCTAATTTATTAAGCTACGCACTAGAATTAATTTTTGAAAAAATATCAAAGGAAGTTGGAAAATTATGAAAAAATACTTTTTGTATATGAAATACATGTATATATGTTTGGCCAAAGGATTGGAAAATAATAAGTTGATTTGGAATTTTCGTGAAGAAGAATAGTGAATTCAGGTTGCTAAAATGATTTGGTCTGCTGAAATAGTAACTTCAGGATACTGAAATGAAATCTGATTTAATGAAATGATATTTCAATTTAATGAAAGGTTATCTTGCTTACTAAGATATCATGAAAAGGGAAAACTTATATGTATAAGTTATGAAGTGATGAAAAGATTATCAAAGTATAACAATAACATTAAGACTTAAGCGTAATGACTAATACTTAACTACATGTTTAAATGCTAGACACTTTAATATACGATGATAAAATTGTGTCGGTATCAACTCAAACTTAATAGTCTAATTTGATGTTAAGTCTTATGTGTATTATAGACTGATAGGATTGTGTGCTATGTGTTTAGGTTATTCTATGGATATGTATATATAACAATATTATACTGTGATGATATTATTCTAATATTAGAGATCTATATTACTAATATTAGGTCTTCGAGATAAAGCGTTATAAATTGTGTTGCGGTAATCAACGATTCAGGCAAGTTTCTTTTACTTAACTCTAATAAGAGTAGTTTCTTCAAGCTTATGGTTAATCATTGCTGATTGCCATGAAATTTGTACTCTGTACATCTTGCATGTATAAGTCAGGTATGAAAGGCTGATCACCTTCATTGCCAGTTGGTTCAGAAATGTTTGTTCATGTATAATATTTGTTCATTCAAAAATTTGTTCGTGCTAGTTCTCAATTATATTGATGAATTATAGCAAGCTCAATATTCATACTCTTCAATCATGATATATCGTTATATTGTTGTATATAAACTTGCTGGGCAACTTTCATGCTCACCCTTGCTATATCATGATCAAACATTGCAGATAAGGCGAACGTGTTCGGATACAGGAAACGATTAAAGCCAAGTTAAGCTTGGGATATAAAGTACAGCTAGTTTGTAATAACGTATTTGATAAATATTGTTGTGTAATAGATATTATTTTAGTAAATGTGTAATAAGTTAAGGTTACTTGACCTTGGGGATAAGTGTGTTAAGTTTAATGTATAAACAATTTATGTTTATATCTTCCGCAAATAGTGATAGAAATAGTATACCGGATCCGAGGTGATTTGGGACCTGGATTCGGGGCTACTACAGTTGGTATCTGAGCTGTTGATTATGAAGCTTAAGTAGGAATACCTGAGACCAATAACCTCAGTGATTAGGATAAGATCTAACTCATATAGAGTAAGTTGGTCGGTAAGATTCAAAGACGAATCTCGGTAAGTTGTTAAGATACAGAGTTCCCTAACTCTGATAATAAAGTTGAACAGTAATGGTGAATAGATCGAGTCTAAAAGACTAAAAGTGCAGGGATAGGATATCGTAAAACAAAATGATCATAGGCATAGAAATAAATCGTAATATATACGATAAGATCACCCCGTGATCTGATAAGGTTATGATAGCCAGAAAGAATCAATCTTATGATTGAAAAGTTTACAGCAAGATGTTGTGTGTTAGTTGTACTATGAAATTGTACTATGAAAACTCATGAAAGAGTTATGGATTATGAATACGAATTGAATTCGTATTGAAAAAGGGGGATAAGATTAGGTGGGGATTTCAATGAGGACTCGTGTCAGCAACTGAGTTGTATGATTCCTTGTATGGGCGGGGAATTGTACTTGGTGTAAGAACTACTTAGTTGGTGGCATTGGTAATAATTGAAATGTTGTGTCACGCTAGTTGTTATATACAGATAAATAGGTCATAGGTAGAGAATATAGGATTAAGTACGAGTTCTTAGAACTCATACTTATGTGACATTCTTGACTTATAGTTATATGAAATGTTTATGGACCCCTCAGCGAACGGACGCCAAAGGTCAGACTAGGGTAAATTCGTAAACTCATATAATTGTGGCCAGGTTATGAACTCATAAGTGTTGTTTTATGAACTGGGTATAGTTGTTTGTGAATGGAGTGTTAAGGATTATAGGAACAGATAGATTGTTAAGCATATGATCATTAGTGGAGATTTAGGTTTTCCTAAACCCCTAGCTTTGCTAAACCTCAATTTTTGACATCAAGCTAAATACGCACTATGTGCCTTTTAAAAAAAATTGTTTTTATTTATCACTTATGTACCATGTAACCTGGTGCAGAGATGATAAAAATGATGGAGTTATCAATGCAGAATTATTTGGTGTTGGATGTGATCTAAGGATCGTCAGCCCACTACAGTATGATGTAGTATAACAAAGTCACAAAATGACGAAATCCTCAACGGACTGTTAAATACAGTGCGGCATCATGACGTCATTCTCAAAAATGTTTTATTGAAAGAAATTTCCCAAACCAAATTGTTTTACTGTAGAATCAAATAAGACTGAGGTAAAATTTTTGTGCCTTTGGCAGTGATGGGAAAACAGATAAAATCAGTACTTGGCCAGTACAGGGCATATCGGGCTAATCACCCTTTTTGTCCGTAAGTAATGACGGTTTCCGGATGAATTTCCATAAAACCTTTGCGAAAATGAAAAACAAACAGTCTATACGATTCCTCAGCATAGTTTTAAAATTTTTACCCTTGTGAGTGATGTATTGGGTAGCATTTGAAATATGTGTGAATGGTGTAAGGTGCACAGTGTAAGGTGTAAGGTGAATTTCGGGGACGAAATTCTTATAAGGAGAGGTGAATGTGACAACCCGAGAAATTTGACAATTTATAAAAATCTTAAATGCTTAATTTAAGGTCAAATAATAGATCTAGACAGAAAATGAGTGTATGCGTTTGATGTTATTGGGATTGAATTTTAAGGATTTCAAAATTCGGTGAATGATATAGGTGAATTATTCAGGATTAAGGATTTAGTGAATATGTATGTGTACTAAATGTGGTTAAGGGTCATGGGTTGACCATACTAATTATATATGTGTCATACCCTAATCGTATATTAAGAACGACAACGTTCAGTTCGAAAACCCTAACGTCTAATAAGAAACTCTAGAAATCGGTTCTGGAAACCCTAGTTTCTATTTCAGGAATTCAAAACCCTAAGTTCATGATATGAATATGGTAATTAAGTTAGAAAACTCTAGCGATATGTTCAGAAACCCTAATTTCAGTATCGAGAATTTAAACCCTAATTTGGGAATCCTAATACGGAGTATTAAATCCTAAGGGTTAAAAAGTTGTGTGTAAGGAATATGAACATTATGTGATGGTTTATATTTGTTTATTATATAAACAAACAAAAGAAACTAGTGTAACCCTAATTATATATTAGAAATGAAGGATTTAATAACTTAAGTGTTATGGAAAAAGAAAATTGTGGTATTTAGGATACTTACTAATTCTAGGAGATTTATTTTATATATCTCAAATGATTAATTTTATAACATAATTATAGCAAGTCTAATTGGGTTAAGGAAATAAGTGTGCATGAGTAAGGATTTGTGTTATAATTGAGGAAGTAAAAACCCTAATTAAATTATTTGGGTTGGATAAGAATTTAAGGTATTGGATTATATATATTTTATAGCCCAAGTGTTGACCAATGAAATTAGTTAGAGGCCCAAGAAATACATTAATTGAGTAGCTCGAATATTGTTATTGATAAGCCGAATTGAAGGAAGGGCATGATGGACATCTGATATTAGTAGAAGTGTTGGACTATGATTGATTTACATGGTCGGTGGATAGTGAAGGAAAAAGGAGAAAAGATTGAGCATGTGACTAAGATTTATTTTGGTATTTTATTTGTCTTAAGTTGGTTACCAACTCTTCCACCAACTCTCCACCAACTATCCACCAACTCTCACCTACTCCTCTTATGTGTCATCTTATTATTTTGCCAATACTTATGGACATTCTAGCAAGCAAAGCTTTAGTGGTTAGTGTGGGAGAGAAAGAGCAAGAATTAGTGGGATCTAGTAATGCTACATGTCCGGTTATGGAAGGGAAGAAAAGAGAGGGTGACATGTAATAAATTGAGCCACAATTTGTAAAGATATGTACAAGAATGCTAGGTGTCAAATGCATAAAGAAGCCACCTTATTTCACCAAGATTTCAAACAATCTAAGAGATATTGGAAGATATTGGGTCAAGTGGCAAGACTAGAAATAAAAGGAAATGTCATTTATACTATTTTGTCACATTTTTAGTAAGTTGAGTGTAGATCTTGTCATGATCTTGGGTGGGTGAACTAACCCTAACCCTAACCTAAATCCTAAGAGTTTTTTAAACCCTAAATCCTAGATTGCTCAAAACCTAAACCCTAAGGGTTTGCAACAAATGGAAATTCTAGAAAGAAAAGGAAAAGTCCAAAATGACCCTCTTGTATTTAATTAAGTTGGAGTGCAAATCTTGCATTACCTTTGGTTGTTCACCAACCCTAAACCTAAACCTAAACCTACCTTGGCATGTGACTTTTATATCTAGCATGCCACCTTGCAATGTATAGATACATTGTATCAATTTAAAAGACTAGAAAGAGAGAGAAAAGCTCCATTTTATTTTGCAAAACAACCAAGTCCCATCTCTCTCTATATTTCGGATCTTGGAGTGTGAAATTGTGAGAAACCAAGTTAGGATCGTGTAAAAACACATCAATAACAGATCATGCGGATCAGAAATCAAAATCAAGAGGATTATCACAACAGGTATAAAATCCTAACTAGTTTATGTATTTGATTTTTGGTTATTTTGAACCATGAAGTTTATGATCTTGAACATGAGAACTATAGATCTACTTGTTAAATGGTGTGTTATGCTTAGATCTAACTATTTTGAGTATTAAAAGTTTAATCAAAACAAGAAAAGCAAAACAGTTTTCAAACCTTAAAGAAAAAAAAATAATCTAGTGGACTGCTGTCTCTAAAAGGAAATTTCCGGATTTGTTAGGGTGCTCTAAAAATTCTGGACTTGTGATATGTTGTAGTACACTAAATAAGCTTTCCATAGACTCCGGAATGGACTAATTCCGACTCCGGATGAAGTAGTTATGACGTTCGGAAGAAGCATGATCAAAATTGCGAAAAACAAAATTTTTGGAGAAATAAAGCATGATATGGAAATGATCTTATCTCTCATTCTACTTTGCATTTTCGAGTATGGTCAGATTTTGGAGCTAGATATATGTGTTAGGGATAAAATCCCTTTGGAATTACTTAATTAGGTTGAATATTGAACAAGTTATGGGATTTCTCCCAAACTACACAAAGGTAATAAAAACTGTTAAAAGGACAGTTTTGTAACAGCCACTTCCGGGCTAATTCCGGGAGCTTAACATGTCCAAATATGGATTGTGATATATGAAAACTGTATATCGGAAAGATAGGAACCTAAAAAAATTGACGGATCAATAATCAGAGTTATAGATTTCATTTTATTCAAGTTTTGCTAAACGACTCCAAAACTGCCAAATGACAAAAAGTTGCTGCCCAAATTTTTCCGGGGTCTGTTTCGGACATTTATTTAATGAGAAAAATTCCAGGCTCTGGAAAATGAAAATATATGGTATTATGTAGCTCGTGTCCAAAAATGAGCTAATTCCGAGTTTAAACGACCAAGTTATGATCGTTCCAATTTTTGTGATTTTCTGACGGAAATCGCTATAACCGGAGTTCTACAGCTCCGATTGCCACGAAATTTAAAATGGAGCATCACGTTAACATATATAAGGTTATCCCAAGAGATGGGAATGTTTGGAGTTAAGCACGAGGTAGCTAATTTCTTAAGCTACACACTAGAATTAATTTTTGAAAAAATATCAAAGGAAGTTGGAAAATTATGAAAAAATACTTTTTGTGTATGAAATACATGTATATATATTTGGCCAAGGGATTGGAAAATAATAAGTTGATTTTGAATTTTCGTGAAGAAGAATAGTGAATTCAGGTTGCTGGAATGGAATTCAGGTTGCTAAAATGATTTGGTCTGCTGAAATAGTAACTTTAGGATACTGAAATGAAATCTGATTAAATGAAATTATATTTCAATTTAATGAAAAGTTATCTTGCTTACTAAGATATCATGAAAAGGGAAAACTTATATGTATAAGTTATGAAGTGATGAAAAGATTATCAAAGTATAACAATAACATTAAGACTTAAGCGTAATGACTAATACTTAACTACATGTTTAAATGCTAGACACTTTAATATACGATGATAAAATTTTGTCGGTATCAACTCAAACTTAATAGTCTAATTTGATGCTAAGTCTTATGTGTATTATAGACTGATAGGATTATGTGCTATGTGTTTAGGTTATTCTGTGGATATGTATATATAACAGTATTATACTGTAATGATATTATTCTAATATTGGAGATCAATATTATTAATATTAGATCTTTGAGATAAAGCGTTATAAATTGTGTTGTGGTAATCAACGATTCAGGCAAGTTTCTTTTACTTAACTCTAATAAGAGTAGTTTCTTCAAGCTTATGGTTAATCATTGCTGATTTCCATGAAATTTATACTCTGTACATCTTGCATGTATAAGTCAGGTATGAAAGGCTGATCACCTTCATTACCAGTTGGTTCAGAAATATTTGTTCATATATAATATTTGTTCAGTCAAAAATTTGTTCGTGCTAGTTCTCAATTATATTGATGAATTATAGCAAGCTCATTATTCATACTCTTCAATCATGATATATCGTTATATTGTTGCATATAAACTTTCTGGGCAACTTTCATGCTCACCCTTGCTATATCATGATAAAACATTGCAGATAAGGCGAACGTGTTCGGATACAGGAAACGATTAAAGCCAAGTTCAGCTTGGGATATAAAGTACAGCTAGTTTGTAATAACGTATTTGATAAATATTGTTGTGTAATAGATATTTTATGAAATGTGTAATAAGTTAAGGTTACTCGACCTTGGGGATAAGTGTGTTAAGTTTAATGTATAAACAATTTATGTTTATATCTTCCGCAAATAGTGATAGAAATAGTATACCGGATCCGAGGTGATTTGGGACCTGGATTCTGGGCTACTACAGATTCACAGTTGAAATTGAAATTCTGTCCATTGCTCCAATTGATCATGTTGACCTCTTCTTCTTTGTGTTGAGGAAGAGGGTTATCTTGAACGTGAGGCTGATCTGGTTTGGTGACCATGATTTTCCTATTGTCTATCAGCTCTTGGATCTTGTGTTTCAAGGCCCAATAATCCTGAGTATCATGTCCAGGTGCTCCGGCATGATAAGCACATTTCCGAGCAGCATTGAAACCCCGTCCATTAGGGCTGACTGGTGGAAGAAGATGCGTTATTTTCTTATGTGTTGTCAGAAGAGTGAGAATATTCTCGAGGGTGTCCCCTAAGGGTGTGAACACTCGAGGGCGTTTGACTTCTCCACCTTTTGGTATTGAAGGGTTCGAAGATTGTGCTTGAAAGGGAGTGGAGTTTCTCCTTTGAATAGGCATGTTCTGATTTCCTTTTTGACCCTGTAGTATCAGGGAAACATCTTCCACTTTCTTTTTATTGACCCTCCGGGGGTTGTTTCCATAATTTCTGGATTAGATGTGATCACCAATATCTTTAAGGGCTGCTAGGTCTTGAATCTTTTCGGACTTCAATCCCATCTCAGCCATCTCCCCATGTTTGACCATTTCAGAAAATGGTTTGCCGATTCCAGCTAAAACTCTTTCATAGAAATGAGCTTCTTGTATGTCTATGAAAGTTATGATCATCTCTGATTCTGTCATGGAAGGAATAACTTGGGCAGCCAGGCATCTCCACCTTTGAGCATACTCTCTGAAAGACTCGTTAGACTATTTCTTGATCTTGGTAATTTGATATCGTTTAGGAGCAATCTGAGACTGAAAGCTATATTGAGTGAGGAAAGCGTATGCTAGCTCTTCCCAGCTATGGATCTATGAGTTGTCTAATCTTGTGTACCACAAACCGGCTTCTCCAGTTAGACGCTTCTGGAACAGTTGCATTCTTAGATTTTCGTCCTCTGCATAAGATCCAAGTTCTCCAATATAAACACCTTCAAATGTGTATAAGGATCTCCTAACTCGTCATATTTTTCAAAGTCAGGAGTTTTAAACTTTTATGAATAATGAACACCAGGGAAAATGCAAAGGTCAGCATATGAAACACTCCTGTGTGTTCCAATTCCTTTGATAGCACGAAAGGTCTCTTCCATTTGGAGGACTTTCTTTTTGATGTCGCCGGTGTCTGAATCTCCTGTGAGTTGGGCAGCATCATGAGTTTTGTTGGTCGTATCCAACTGCAGTTCAGGTATTATAATGACCTGGATTCCCCCTTGTGTAGAGGATTCAGCATGTACGGGTATTTTTTGACCATGCGTAGACTGATGTAGTTCTTTGAGTAGAACAGCCAAATATGCAATTTGTTTGCTTAATCCATCCAATTCTTTGTAAGAAACTGGATTAAGGTTAGTCTGGTCAGATGACGACATGATTGACTGTAGGCCTGTAGCCTTTTTGGATGTTGACCGGGTAGTATGTTCGATTGGTTCCCTGTGAAAGACTTTCATAGTCTAGTCTTTAGGGAATGTGTATAATAACATACTATGTGATGTGTCTATTTTAGTAATTTTATCCTACAAAGCGGATGTCAGCTTTTTGTAGCATGTTAATTTAAATATGTATGTGTACACATTTCTTCATATTTCTCATTTACATGGAGATAAATATTGATGAAATTACAAGTAATTTGTGCTTACAAGTAATTTAAAATGGGAAAGTATGAAGAGACTTTCCTCCATTTTGGGTTTATCAGAGGCTGACCTATCTTAGGTTACTCTCGCGGCTTTTTGGCATGAAGGTTCCCAAATCATCGCAATTTACTCAACGGGAAATTAATCTGGTCTTTCAACTGGAGCGAATTTATGTGGTGCCTTTCCTGAGCCTCGGGGAATTAGTCTTCCTACAAGTCCAGTAATCAAACACCGACGGGATAGCCTCCTGGTGGAGGGACCACACAACATACATTCACATACATCGCATCTCACCGTATGAAAATGATGACATGTGCAAAGCACTAATATCACAAGCAGTTATGGTGCGAGGCACTAAGTGCTATAAGTAAATGCATTCGTACACATTCATCATAAAGGTAAATGAAACATCTACACACAAGTAGATAACAGTTTTGAAAAGATTGTAATAGCGGCTTAAGTCCTCTTACTGGAGTCCCCAGCAGAGTCACCACCTGTCGACGTCGGGATTTTAATTATCCCTTTCCGTTACTTGTTCTTTGGTGTTCTCATTTTAGGTGAGATTTGTTTGAAAAAACAAGTGAAAAAGGTCTGACGCGTATAATGTCGATGATGGACTGTTAAGAGTCGCCAGTTAGTTTTTTAAATGGTTGTACCAACACAACCGAGAAAAGGTTTGCACATTGACCCAGTGATGTGACAGTGCTAAATGGGTCGGTGAAACCGAGATTCAATAGGGTCCGGGAACTTGGTTATGCGGAGGGAAGGTGTTAGGCACCCTTCGACATTCGTATTACCACGATGACCGCCTCTTTCCAAGAAATTATTATCTGAATGTGTGTGTGTGTGGGTCAATGTGTTGTTATTTGGAAGTAGTGCGAGGCCTCATTCGCACCTATATACACAGGGTTTGAATTTATGTAAAAATTCAGTTTATAGCAAGATATGACAGTGATGTTTTATAAAAAAGTTTTTTAAAACCCTGATGCTCAATAGTAATTGAGACCTTTTGATACTTCCATTTTATTAAGTATCTGGCTTGATTGATTTTATTTTCGAGATACGAAGCATCTGTAAGAAAATAATGCCGATTTCCTCATGGGTATGAAAACCATCTAAGGAAATTCAGACACTGCATAATAATTTACAAGCTGCTTACAGTTGAAAATGTCTATCACGGGAACCGAATCTAGATCTAATAGGTTGAATATGCGATCACATGATTCCTAGGCGCACATGATACCATAATTTGTATGAACGCATTAAGCAGGTATATATATAAAAGCTGTAAGTATTTATATACAGACATGATCACCAACCACGAAACACCTCCATGGGGGATCAGAAATGTAAATAATGTTATAAAAAGCTATCAAACACGACGGAGGAAACTCCAGGTGGGGCAAAATGTAAATAAAGTTGTAAAGCTATCAACAACCACGGAGGGAATTCTAGGCAGGACAAAATGTAAATAAAGCTGTACAAAGCAATCAACTTCCACGAAGTAAACTCCAGACAGGACGAAATGTAAAGAAAGTTGTAAAAGCGATCAAGTACCACGAAGTAAACTCAAGGTGGGATAATATATATATATATATATATATATATATATATATATATATATATATATATATATATATATATTCATGTAGGGAACTCCAGGCAGGAGAAAATGTAAATAGAGCTGTACAAAACAATCAACTGCCACGAAGTGAACTCCTGGCAGGAAGAAACATAAAGAAAGTTGTAGAAGCGATCAACCACCATGAAGTAAACTTAAGGTGGGATAATATATATATATATATATATATATAAGCAATAAACGCACTGGATGTAAAATCCAGGCTCATCGAACAGAGTTCGACAACAGTTCATATATATAAGTATATATATAGACAAACGAGTAAACGCACCGGATGTAAAATCCAGGCTCATCGAACAAAGTTCGACACACAGTTAATATATATAAGTATATATATATATTAAAGCAAGTAAGCGCACCAGTAAAAACCCAAAACCATAATAAGACTCCTATGTATAAATCTCGTTATATAAAATTTCTCTGTTCTGAATATGTTACGTGTTATTATATACTTGGTTTGTCGAAATTGACCGAATAAATTTTTATCCGAAAAACGTCGTGCTTGACACCTCGTGCTTAAATATTTTTTTTTCCATAATTGGACTTTTCGGTAAAATTATTTTGACAAGTTGCTTTATCCTGCTTACACTGACAAAACCCTTTGTCATGCTTATCAGGATTAGTGAGTTAACCCTAATTAGCAAAACCCTAACCCAAATTAGCAAAAACCTAACCCTAATAAACCCTAATTAGATAATCTAACTCGAATTAGTTTATGCTAATACTTAATCATGGTTAGTAAACTTCTATTAGGTACTAATTAACATTACTTAACATTCCTAATCATTAGAAACAAAACCCTAATCAAGATTAGTGAAGATTTAAGCCTAATTAAGCTACTAACTTAATCAACTAGCTCACAAGTAGGTTGGGAGTCACCATTACAAGTTCCAAAACATCACATGATATGCTTCCAAACTCCTAAACATCAGAAGAATCACAGATCAGATCTTTATGGAGGCAAGTAGGTGAAAAAATGACAAAAAAGCCAAGTTGGAAAATTCTATAAATAGGAACCTTAGGGCTGAGCAAACCTACGAATTCTCAAAGCCTAGATACACTTATAAACCTACCATATCTAGCCTAGGTGTTATCAGCAACAAGATCAGAAGATAGAATCACAAATTTCTCATGAAAAGGTGCAAACCCTAGTTCATAAATTTCTCTTTGATCTTATGTTAGATTTGTTGTTTAGATGTTTAGAATATTGTATTAGGATGTTAGAAAGTATGCTAGAGTGGTAGAACACGTTTTCATAACATCTAGATGCCTTTAATTAAGCTTTTTATGAAATCTGGGAATTTTGAAAAAAATGGTCTGAGGGCCAAATGTCAGGGCTTTTTGAATCATATGTGTTTATGTTTGGTCTGTTAATCAATTGATATTTGTAGCCTGTAAGTAGGTCTTTAATCTGGAAAAGAAAACAGGTTCAGATGAACCATAGATTCCAAGATATAATCTGTCAAAGAGGGTTGACTGTTCACGGAAGCTGGTTTTCTGGGTTACCCAGAAAGCTCAAGAACAGCTGAACCGGCTACTTTTACTGACCTGTTTAATCATCTTCTGATTGTTAATTGTTTATGTTTTTGTTATAAATTAGTACTCTAGTATACATACTACATATCTATGATATTCAATCGAACAAACAACTCATAGGATTACCGGAATTATTGGTCAAAAGTTGTTGACCGAGCATGACCAAGTTTTCTGGGTTTTTCAGAAAACTGAAGAACACGAAGAACAGTTGTTAACTGTACTTTGACCGACATAAATAGAGATCTTAGAATTACGATTTGTTCATGTTAATGTTATATATATGTACCCTGGTATATAGACTACATGTTACAACAAACAAAACATACATCTAATACACCGAATCAAAGTTATTTAAGCCATAAAATCGTTTACCGGCCTTGACCACTGTTCTGGGTTACCCAGAAACCCAAGAACAGCTTTGACAGTAACTTTAAATCTTTATAATTTCTTGTTAGATGTAGATTAAAGCCTGCTTATTGCTTGATCTTGTACTATTACATGAGTACTACAACATCAATACTTGCTCTGACCGAAACTCATTACCAAAACCGAGTTATTTAATGGTCAAACTAGCCACTCGACCCCGAGCAACGGCTGCCCAAATACTCAAGAACACCTCCAGCGACACTTTCTGTCACTATAGAGCTTTAGCGACGGACAAAAATTAATTTTTTAGAAATAAATTATAAATAATTAGAAATAAGTAATAAAAATAGTTTTAAAAATTATATTAAATTATTATAAATTATTTCTGATATTTCTACAAAAATGTAATAATTATTTTATTTTATTTAGATATTATTTATAATTAACTTATTAATAAAGTAATTAGAATAATTACTTTTAAATACTAAATAATTATGTAAAAATAGTATTATTGAAAAAAAAATCATAATAAATGATTATAAATTATTTAATAATATTAAATAATGTTTTTTATAAAATTTTAGTAAATATAAATTATTTATAAATAGAAATAAATGGTTTAAAATTTTTTAAAGGATAAATAAAAATTTTAAAAATACTTTAAACCTTCTAAAATATATTATAAGGATAATTAAATTATTTAAAAATATAACCAAATTTTATAAATAAAATTTAGTTCATTTATCAAAGGTATTAAAAGTCAAACCCTATTAAATCTAACTCGGTATTAAATAAATGGTTTATTTGAGTATTGTTATCAGTACTAACGTGTTAGATTTATATTCTTAAAAGTCATAGGTACTTAATAGCGTTCGAATAGTATAACTTGACTAATCTACGCTCAGGCAAGTCTTTTATACCCAATTTATTACTTATACAAAATTTATCAACCCTGTTTATTCATTGAACAAGATTCTATCTTGCTATACTGTTGATATAATACACCTATGTTGAATTACCTATTATTGAAAAGTTACTGATATAGTTCCAGCATGACTAAGAAATGAATTATTTATTCATATGATATTTTTTATTGAGCATAAACTGTTGTGTCAAGCCAAATTGTTTTGGTAAGGCAATCGTATACTGAAGTTGAGGATCCCGTAAGGGAGCAAAGTGTAGTCAATGAATATATTGACAGTAAATTGTAAGTGTAAATGAGTACTGTAGGTAATATGCATACTCCTAGGAAGTTGAATAGGCTGATCCCCTATCTCATATCTGAAGAGAATTTCTATGTCTTTGTGACTGACTGAAATGATAAAAATTCCAGAACTAGTTGGAATTAGAAATCCAAAAATGGTAACAACTATCAATCAAAATTTTAATTATTATAATTCTTCAAATCCTATATTGTTATAAATATACAACTTGCTGAGCATGTCATAGCTCACCCTTGCAAATTATTCCCTTTGCAATATTAGATGGTAATCCTGGAACATCTGGAGTAGATAAAGGGAAACGTCCCTACATAGATTAGATTATATTCTTGTCTGTATGAATACCTTGTAATAAGAACTCGTTATGAGAATTTTGTAATCGAATCATAACATTATGATATATATAACACATTTTATTTCTGCAACCGTGTTTTCTTAGATATATAGATGTAAAGTAAGATGTCTTCTATTCTAGTGGAGATCCTTGGGAACTATTTATCTGAGTGATGGTGTTAATAGCATGGACTGTTCATGTTGTTATTAATACTCTGAACTTCAGATAGATAGTTACTATCGATACGATAGTATGTATTCGCATGACATAGACTATACATCTGGGTGAGGGTATTGGTAATATGGACTATTCATGCTATTACTGATACTCTGAATTTTGGATAGATAGACTCTAGTCACAGATACAGTTCATATATTCAAGTGAGGGTATCCAAACACAGTAATATTTCTCTTAGGAATTACCATCTGTTATGGGATACTGTGAATCTTGAATCTATGGGAATTATATCTGATAGTCCCTATATCTAATGTAATATTTGGAATCAGATACCATGGGTGTATAGATTTAAATGCATTATGTTAATTCTCTGTAAACACCATACCGGATACCACAGGAGTATAGGTATGGGGGTTTTACAATTTTGGTATCAAAGATGTTAAGGTTATAGATATAAGGAAGAGTATTCTTAGTATATAGTCCTTCGAGTCCGTAAAAATTTGTAAAAGACATATAAAATATAACATTAAAACTATTATGTTGTGTAAACCTTTATACCAATATTTATGGAGTTTTCTTTTATAGATGGCCAACTCCAATGCTGAAGAAAGAGTGATCAATCCACCGCAAATATAGTCTTTTATAGCTAGTGATGAAGAAGAAGAATTGCTTCATGATCAACAACTGCTTGATGTTGAAGAAGAAGAAGATCCAGTGACTGGAAAACTAATGAGAATAGATGAGCATGATGAGGCAATGGCATCACTACTGCAGACAACACAATGTGAGAATAATAAGATGAAGTTTAGGGCATATTTAGCTGAGTGTATGCTAATGGATGAAATGAGTCATAGTCATCAACTAAAAGGACAACTGCACCATGCACATAAGAGCAGGAGGGAAATTCAGTCAAGACTTCTTAAAACATCTCTGGGAGTTCGAGATACTTTTAATGATTTGCAGTGTCGTGTAACTCGGTATCCAGTAGAAGAGAAGAAAACTGCTTATCTTATCGATCGATCTGTGGTTTGTCACATGATCCAGGATTCCTTTGATGATATCAATGAATTATAGAGAGCAGTATAGGAGGTTGGAAGCTTTATATTTGTACAATAAAGAAGCATTCAAAGTTTGTATTGTGATAAGTACTGTGTAATATACTAGTATGTTTAAAGTTGTTGTAAAACTGTGAGTTATAAATAAAAAATATGTTTTGGTTATCTAAGAATCTTATATGAATATTTGTTGTTGTTTTATAGAATCATGCCACCAACTAGAAAACCCCAAAAGGAAATGAATAATGAGGATAATCCAACTCAACAATTAGTAGATATGATGTTAGGAGTAATAAACAGACCTATAAACCAAAATACATAATTTAAAGACTTTAAATTAGTTGGACCACCTGAATTTAAAGGTACATTAGAACCTGTAGATGCCCATATTTGGATTTCTGAGATAGAAAACTTCTTCCTAGTAACCAATGTTAGTAATAACCAAAAGATAACTTTTGCAACTTTCTTCTTGAAAGGTGAAGCAATTTATTGGTGGGAATCAACCAAAGGTCGAGTAGAAGCTGAAATTGTTCCTTGGGATAGATTTAAAGAGTTGTTCTTTGGAAACTATTTTTCCCAATCCCTGAAAGACCGAATGGATATAAAATTTCTGGACTTAAAACAAGGAGATCTTACTGTAACCCAGTATACAGCTAAGTTTAATGAACTATCCAGGTTTGCTCCTCATCAAGTGACTACTGAACTTAGAAAGACTCGTAGGTACCAAGAAGGTTTAAAACCTCAGATTCAGAGTAAATTATCAGTGCTGCAAATCAAAAACTTTCTCTAAAATACTAGAGAAGGCCACTATAATTGAAGGTGAAGATGAAAATCTCGCTAAGTTTCATCAGGGCAAAAAGATTCAGAATGAGAAGGGGAAAAGTAAGATAAAACCCAGTTCAGGTGGGTTTAATAACAAGCGTAATTGGAATAATTCTTTTTTCTAACAATTTAGGGAAAAAGATAGGAAATACTAATAATAATTTTAGTAATAATAATATTAAACCTTGTCCTAAATGTAATAAGAAACATAGAGGAGAGTGTCTTCTTAACAAATTCTTTAATTGTGGATAGTCAGGACATTATCTTTTATAGTGTCCTCTTCCAAAGAAAAATAAATGTTTTAATTGTGGTTCAATGGATCATTTTTCTAAGAACTGTCCCACAAACCAAGGAGGAAAAGGGGTTAGAATACCAGAGAATAATAAATCAATAGTAGCTACAGTTGGGGTTCAGAATCGACCTACCGTGAGAACATTTAATATGTCGGTGAGGGATGGTGTTGCTTCACAGGACGTAGTGATAGGTATCATCCCTATCAACACTTTAAATGCATATGTGTTATTCGATTCTGGTGCTACTTTTTCATTTGTGTCTAGAAATTTCTCAACAAACTTGAATATGCCTTGTAAAAATTTAGACAAAACATTTTGTGTATAAAATGCTAATAATGAAAGAATTTCGGTTAAGACCATATATAGAAACTGTAGTGTAGTAATAAAAGGACATAATTTTAAGGTAGATTTGATACCAATTCAGTTGGGAGAATTTGATGTAATTCTAGGAATGGATTGGTTAATTAATCATAACGCGATGATTGATTGTCATTAAAAACGTATTAACCTTTTGACTGCTTCAAAGTCAAAAGTAGTGTTCAATGGCAGTTGTTCACCTAAGCAATCTCGATGTTTGACTATAATTCAGGTAGAAAGATTACTCAAAACGGGTTATTTAGAATATTTGGCCTGTATAGTTGATACTCGTCAGGAAGGAGTAAAACTAGATCAAATACCTATAGTTAAGGAATTTCCTGATGTATTTCCAGATGATTTACCCGGTTTGCCTCCAGATAGGGAGATTGAGTTTATCATTGATCTTGCACCAGGAATGGCACCAGTTTCTAAGGCACCGTACAAAATGGCACATATAGAATTAAAAGAGTTACTTATTCAATTACAAGAACTCTTAGATAAAAAGTACATAGGATGGAACTATGAGACTTTGTATAAATTATAGGGAGCGAAATAAGTTAACTATTAAGAATAAATATCCTTTGCCAAGGATTAATAATTTGTTTGACCAATTAAAGGGGGCCGAACATTTTTCAAAAATTAACCTTAGAACAGGTTATCATCAATTAAAGGAAAGAAAGGAGGATGTGCCGAAAACAGCGTTTAGGACACGATATGGACATTATGAATTTCTTGTAATGTCTTTTGGATTAACAAATGCACCGGCAGCATTTATGGATTTAATGAATCGAGTGTTTAAACCATGCTTGGACAAATTTGTTATAGTGTTTATCGACGATATTCTGGTATACTTGAGAACACGGGAAGAGCATATTGAACACTTGAGAGTCGTATTGGAGATATTACGAAAGGAACAACTTTATGCAATGTTTTCCAAGTGTGAATTCTGGTTGAAGAGAGTTCAATTTTTAGGTCATGTAATTGACAAAGATGGAATATATGTAGATCCAACTAAGATCGAAACGGTTGTGAATTGGGAACAACCAACAACTCCAACCGAAGTACGAAGTTTGCTCGGTTTAGCGGGTTATTACCGACGGTTTATAAAAGATTTTTTCAAAAATAGCAACCCCATTAACAAATTTAACTCGAAAGACAGTGAAATATGTCTGGACAGATAATTGTGAGGAAAGCTTCCAGGATCTGAAGAAGCAACTGAGCATGGCTCCAGTGTTATCCTTACCAGATGATACAGGAGGCCTTGTAGTATATAGTGACGCATCACATAGAGGATTAAGTGTGTGTTGATGCAACATGGGAAAGTGATAGCTTATGCATCACGACAACTCAAAGATTGTGAGAAGAGATATCCTACTCATGATTTTGAGTTAGCCGCAGTAGTTTTTGCTCTAAAAATTTGGAGACATTATTTATACGGGGAGAAGTACGAGATATATACAGATCATAAAAGTCTGAAATATATTTTTACACAACGGGAATTAAATTTAAGACAGAGGCGATGGTTAGAACTGATAAAGGATTTTGACTGTGAAATCTTATATCATCCCGGTAAAGCAAATGTTGTAGCTGATGTGTTAAGTTGAAAGAATCAAGAAAAATTGAATGTATTAACAACCAATTATAGGTTAATAAAAGACTTTGAAAAGTTAAAAATTGAGGTGGAATGTCCAACTACCTCTACCCAAAAATTATATATTTTAGAAGGAGTTTCATCTCTGCTCGATAAAATTAAAGAGATACAGGAGAAGGATGAAGAGTGTCAGAAGTTTAAATCTAATTCCACACATGATAAGTATAATAAATTTCGAATAGATATGGAATAATAAGATATGAAAATAGAATCTGGATTCCGTTAGATCAAGCTTTAAAAGATGAAATTTTGAACGAAGCACATAACTCTAAATTTGCCATACATCCTGGCAGTACTAAAATGTACAAAGATTTAAGTCGACACTTTTGGTGGTCGAATATGAAAAGGGAAATAGTTGAATGGGTAAGTAAATGTCTCACATGTCAAAGGGTTAAGGCAGAACATCAGAAGCCAAGTGGTTTACTTCAACCCTTACCAATTCCTGAGTGGAAGTGGGAACATATAACCATGGACTTTGTAGTGGGCCTTCCAACTGCACAAAAAGGCCATAACGCCATTTGGGTAATAGTTGACCGTTTAACTAAATCTGCTCACTTTTTACCTATTAAAATTACCCATAACCTGGATCACCTTGCCAAATTATATATTCATGAAATTATCTCTAGGCATGGACTACCTATTTGCATAGTATCAGACCAAGATCCACGTTTTACTTCAAATTTTTGGAAGAGTCTTCAGAAAAATTTAAGAACACAGTTAAAACTAAGTACAACTTATCATCCTCAAACTGATGGACAGAGTGAGAGAACCATAGAAACATTAGAGGATATGTTGAGAATATGTGTCATAGACTTTAAAGGAAGTTGGGAAAATCAATTACCTTTAGTCGAATTTGCCTACAACAATAGTTATCATGCTAGCATAGGTATGCCACCCTATGATGCCTTATATAGAAGAAAATGTAGAATGCCTATGTGTTCGGATGAAGTCGGGGAAAGACAAATGTTAGGACCTGAAATAATTCAACAAACCGCTGAAACTATCAGAATCATACGTCAACGATTACAAGCATCTCAAGATCGACAAAAAAAATACGCTAATCCACATCGTCAACAATGAAATTTTAGCGTAGGAAGCCATATATTCTTGAAAGTATCTCCTTGGAAGGGCAAGATACGTTTTGGCAAGAAGGGAAAACTAAGTCCGAGGTTCATTGGACCTTTTGAAATTTTGAGAAGAATTGGTGAAGTTGCATATGAAATATTACTACCACCTGAGTTAAACCATATTCATAATGTGTTTCATGTGTCCGTTTTACGACCATACAAACCTGATTATAAACACGTTATAAATTATGAGCCGATCCAAATCAAAGAAAATCTTTCTTATGCAGAAGAACCTATGCAGATCGTCGACCGTAAAGAGCAAGTCCTCCGTAAGAAAGTGATAGCATCGGTTAAAGTAATATGGCAAAATCATAACGTTGAAGAAGCTACATGGGACCTTGAAGATAAAATGCGAGAGAATTATCCTCATCTTTTTACTTAACATGTACTGTAATTTCGAGGACGAAATTCTTATTACTGGGGGTGAATGTAAAAACCCAAAACCCTAATAAGACTCGTATGTATAAATCCCGTTATATAAAATTTCTCTGTTCCGAATATGTTATGTATTATTATACACTCAGTTTGACAAATTGACCGAATAAATTTTTATTCAAAAGACGTCGTGCTTGACACCTCGTGCTTAATTTTTTTTTTCCATAATCGGACTTTTCGGTAAAATTATTTTGACAAGTTTCTTTGTCGTGCTTACACTGACAAAACGCTTTATCGTGCTTGTCGGGATTAGTGAGCTAACCCTAATTAGCAAAACACTAACCCTAATTAGCTAATCTAACTCGAATTAGTTTATGTTAACACTTAATCATGGTTAGTAAACTTCTATTAGGTACTAATTAACATTACTTAACATTCCTAATCTTTAGAAACAAAACCCTAATCAAGATTAGTGAAGATTTAAGCCTAATTAAGCTACTAACTTAATCAACTAGCTCACAAGTAGGTTGGGAGTCACCATTACAAGTTCCAAAACATCACATGACATGCTTCCAAACTCCTAAGCATCAGAAGAGTTACAGATCAGATCTTTATGAAGGCAAGTAGGTGAAAAAATGACCAAAAACCCAAGTTGGAAAATTTTATAAATAGGAACCTTAGGGCTGAGCAAACCTACGAATTCTCAAAGCCCAGATACACTTATAAACCTACCATATCAAGCCTAGGTGTTATCAGTAACAAGATCAGAAGCTAGAATCACAAATTTCTCAAGAAAAGATTCAAACCCTAGTTCATAAATTTCTCTTTGATCTTATGTTAAATTTGTTGTTTAGATGTTTAGAATATTGTATTAGGATGTTAGAAAGTATGCTGGAGTGGTAGAACACGTTTTCATAACATCTAGATGCCTTAATTAAGCATTTTATGAAATCTACAAATATTGAAAAAAATGGTCTAACAGCCGAATGTCAGGGCTTTTTGATTCATATGTGTTTATGTTTTGGTCTGTTAATCAATTGATATTTGTAGCCTGTAAGTAGGTCTTTAATCTGGAAAAGAAAACAGGCTCAGATGAACCATAGATTCCAAGATATAATCTGTCAAAGAGGGTTGACCGTTCACGGAAGCTGGTTTTCTGGGTTACCCAGAAAGCTCAAGAACAGCTGAACCGGCTACTTTGACAGACCTATTTAATCATCTTCTAATTGTTAATTGTTTATGTTTTTTTTATAAATTAGTACTCTAGTATACATACTATATATCTATGATATTCAATCGAACAAACAACTCATAAGATTACCGGAATTATTGGTCAAAAGTAGTTGACTGAGCATGCCCAAGTTTTCTGGGTTTTCCAGAAAACTGAAGAACACGAAGAACAGTTGTTAACTGTGCTTTGATCAACATAAATAGAGATCTTAGAATTACTATTTGTTCGTGTTAATGTTATATATATGTACCCTGGTATATAGACTACATGTTACAACAAACAAAACATACATCTAATGCACCGAATCAAAGTTATTCAAGAGCCACAAAATCGTTGACCGGCCTTGACAACTATTCTGGGTTACCCAGAAACCCAAGAACAGCTCTGACAGTAACTTTAAATCTTTATAATTTCTTGTTAGATGTAGATTAAAGCCTGCTTGTTGCTTGATCTTGTACTATTACATGAGTACTACAACATCAATACTTGCCCTACAGCAACACTTTCTGTCACTGTAGAGCTTTAGCGACGGACATAATTTAATTTTTTTAGAAATAAATTATAAAAAATTAGAAATAATTAATAAAAACAGTTTTAAAAATTATATTAAATTATTATAAATTATTTCTGATATTTCTACAAAAATGTAATAATTATTTTAGGTTATTTAGATATTATTTATAATTAACTTATTAATAAAGTAATTAGAATAATTACTTTTAAATACTAAATAATTATGTAAAAATATTATTATTGAAATAAAAATCATTATAAATGAATATAAATTATTTAATAATATTAAATAATGTTTTTTTAAAAAATTTAGTAAATATAAATTATTTATAAATAGAAATAAATGGTTTAAAAATCATTTAAAGGATAAATAAAAATTTTAAAAATATTTTAAACCTTCTAAAATATATTATAAGGATAATTAAATTATTTAAAAATATAACCAAATTTTATAAATAAAATTTAGTTAATTTATCAAAGGTATTAAAAGTCAAACCCTATTAAATCTAACCCGGTATTAAATAAATGTTTTATTTGAGTATTGTTATCAATACTAACGTGTTAGATTTATATTCTTGAACGACATATGTATTTAATAGCGTTCGAATAGTATAACTTGACTGATCTACGCTCAGGCAAGTCTTCTATACCCAATTTATTACTTATGCAAAATTTATCAACCCTGTTTATTCGTTGAACAAGATTCTATCTTGTTATACTGTTGATATAATACACCTATGTTGAATTACCTATTATTGAAAAGTTATTGCTATAGTTCTAGCTTGACTAAGAAATGAATTATTTATTCATATGATATTGTTTATTGAGCATAAACTGTTGTGTCAATCCAAATTGTTTTGGTAAGGCAATCGTATATTGAAGTTGAATATCCCGTAAGGGAGAAAAGTGTAGTCAATGAATATATTGACAGTAAATTGTAAGTGTAAATGAGCACTGTAGGTGATATGCATACTCCTAGGATGTTGAATAGGCTGATCCCCTATCTCATATCTGAATATAATTTCTACGTCTTTGTGACTAACAGAAAAGATAAAAATTCCAGAACTAGTTGGAATTAGAAATCCAAAAATGGTAACAACTATCAGTCAAAATTTGAATTGTTATAATTCTTCAAATCTTATATTGTTATAAATATACAACTTGCTGAGCATGTCATAGCTAACCCTTGCAAATTATTCCCTTTGCAGTATTAGATAGTAATCCTGGAACATCTGGAGTAGATAAAGGGAAACGTCCCTACACAGATTAGATTATATTCTTGTCTGTATGAATACCTTGTAATAAGAACTCGTTATGAGAATTTTGTAATCGAATCATAACATTATGATATATATAACACATTTTATTTCTGCAACCGTGTTTTCTTAGATATATAGATGTAAAGTAAGATGTCTTCTATTCTAGTGGAGATCCTTAGGAACTATTTATCTGAGTGAGGGTGTTAATAGCATGGACTGTTCATGTTATTATTAATACTCTGAATTTCAGATAGATAGTTACTATCGATACGGTAGTATTTATTCGCATGACATAGATTATACATCTGGGTGAGGGTATTGGTAAGATGGACTGTTCATGTTATTACTCATACTCTGAATTTTGGATAGATAGACTCTAGTCACAGATAAAGTTCATATATTCAAGTGAGGGTATCCAAACACAGTAATATTTCTCTTAGGAATTACCATCTGTTATGGGATACTGTGAATCTTGAATCTATGGGAATTATATCTGATAGTCCCTCTATCTAATGTAATATTTGCAATCAGATACCATGGGTGTATAGATTTAAATGCATTATGTTAATTCTCTGTAAACGCCATACCGGATACCACGGGAGTATAGGTATGGGGGTGTTACAGCACCAGACCAAAGTCTAGGCTCATCGAACAAAGTTTTGACACACAGTTCATATATATATATATATATATATATATATATATATATATAGTCCGGATCCAGTCCGGGATCCCGGACTCTACTAAAATACGGACCTTTTTTTTTTTTTTTTTTTGCTTTTTTTTTTGAAACAACAAAAAAGAAAAAAAAATTTATGGAATTGAAATTTTTCCATAATACAGTGTTTTGGGCGTGATTTGGATGCCTATAACGAAATATGTCTGTACAGTCTGGGCAGACTGTACATACATTGGTTGGGGTAGGTGTTAAAAACACACCCAAAACACTTTATTTTGGAAAAATTTCAGTTCCATAAATTTTTTTTTTTTTTTTTAGTTGTTCTACCAAAAAAAAAAAATAAATAAAAATTGGGGTCCGGATTTGATCAGGTCCGGGAGTCCGGACCTGATCCTGGTTGTATATATATATATATATATATATATATATATATATATATAAACTGAAATAAAACCACGGACCGAAGTCCGGGCAAACACACTTAACACGACTCTCAACGTGAAGAAGGGTGTGTGCAAAGATGAAGAGAAAGGTTTTGAAGTGTGTGAGAAGGCTTACAGTGGGCTGCCAAAGAAGACTTTTATATCTTTAAAGTGGATGAAACTCGGCTCCCGCGGGTACAAAAGTAGCTATATGTGAGAATCACTCAGTATATTGCAAGTATGGAGCAAATTTGACAGGGCTTCCTCGCTCTTTCTCTTCTTAAAATGGCCACCCCAAGCCCTCTATTTATTGAAGGTGGAGCTGCAGGTATCTGCGGCTCAGCCGCAGGTGTACCAGAGGTTGTCCGGGTTTCTCAGGTCGGTTGTCTCGTAGTACGTGCATTTGGGCTCTATAATGTCCATTTGAACTTTCAGAATTGCAATTCGGGAATCCGTTTGAGGTATACAAGACCTATTTTGGACCTTCGTTGTCACGAGTTGTACAATGGCATGGGATTAGAGTTTGTACGAAGTCATTGAAGATGGGACGATGCCCTCCGATCTTCAAGCTTCAAATTCTATCTGTTACCCCTCACAATAGTCACTCGAGATTGGTTTTCCTTGATTCTTGGGGGACATCGTTGTTTAGAGATGTGTGTATGAAATGTTGAGACGACGTGATGTGGCTTTAGAGTGGCGAGATGATGCCTTGGCCCCTCACCGGAGTTATTGCCTATTTGGGTTGATAAAACAGACGTTGCTCAGGGTTATTGCTGAGATTGGACTGCTTCAAGTGTTAAAGGTCCTCAGTGTCAACTCTAAGGTGTGCCTATCATTCCGGTGTTATCTCTGGGTTGGTACTGGGTGTCTCGTTGTGAGCTCTGAGATTGAAGCTGGTTGCATTTGAAACAAACATTTCCAGGGTTATCGCCGGAACTGCATTCCTTGGGGTGATCACCAAGGTTGGTAGCTATTCTCATGATTGGGACTGAGACTGAATACCTCAGGGTTATCTCTGAGATTAATCAGTCCTCTCTTGTGTGTGTTCCGGTATTGGATATGCACGCCTCGGGGTTATCGCCGAGGTTGGAATTGTTACTCCCAGTGTGTGTTCTGGGATTGATGTTGAACTTCAGGTAGTATCTGGAATGGATATGTACTATCTTCCAGGGTTCCCTCTTGAAAGATGAATCTGTCCTCCTACAATATTAGTGACAGGTGTACAGAAAATTTCGAGTGTCTACATATATATATTTTTATTTTCTCAATCGTGTTTTCTTTACGTATATAGATGTAATTAAAATTTTCAATCTAGTTTGAGATCCTTGGGAACTATTTATCTAAGTGAGGGTAGTGACAACATGTACTGTTCATGTTGTTGTTGATACTCTGGGTTTCAGATAGATAGGTATTATCAATACGATATTGTAATTCGCATGATATAGACTATACATCTGATTGAGGGTATTGGTAGTATGGATTGTTCATGTTATTACTAGTATTCTGAATTTCTGATAGATAGATAATATTCACAGATACAGTTCATACATCCAAGTGAAGGTATCCAAACACAACAATAGTTCTCCTTGGAATTATTATCTGTTATGGGATACTATGAATATTGGATCTATGGGAATTACATCTTGTTATAATTGTATAATCACTCAATTAGATATAAGAATAGAATCGAATACCATGGGCCTATAGATTTGAATGCGTTATATACATTGACTAGTAGTAAGCACCGTATCAGATACCCTGGGAGTATAGATATGGGGCGTTACACCCGCAATTAATAAGAAAGTTCAGACAAATAGTGGAATGATACTAGATGAAGCACAAACTATTAAGAATATTCCACTAATTTAAAGGGTTTCCACTATTTAATAATAAGGTTATGGAAACAAACAATAAATTCGTACCATAAATAGAGAAATATGATAGAAGACGATATCCCTTGATGAATACAAAAGAAATGACATCTCATACGAGTATAAAAGAATATACAAAATTGCAACTGGATTTTCACCCATCATGCGGTAATCCACGTAGACAGATCATTTCCATAATTTAATAAAGAATGAATATGAAGGATTATTCACCATGCATGCGGTAATCCACGTAGAAAGATCATTTCTACAATTTAACAAATAATGAATACGAAGGGTTATTCACCATGCATGCGGTAATTCGCGTAGACAGGTTACTCCAGCAGATTAATAAAGAATAAATACGAATGGGCATTCATCATGCATGCGGTAATCTGCGTAGACAGGTTATTCTTGCAGATTAATAAAGAATGAATACGAAGGGTCATTCACCATGCATACGGTAATCCCAGTAGACAAGTTGCTCCCGCATATTAATAAAGAATGAATAAAAAGGGTTATTCACCATTCATGCGACAATCCGCGTAGACAAGTTACTCGCATAAATTAATAAAGAGTTAATACGAAGGGTTATTTACCATGCATGCGGTAATCTGCGTAGACAGGTTACTCCTGAAGATTAATAAAGAATGAATACAAAGGGTCATTCAAAATGCATGCGGTAAATTCACGTAGACAGGTTACTCCCGCAGATTAATAAAGAATGAATATGAAGGGTCATTAACCATGCATACGGTAATCCACGTAGACATGTTACTCCAGTAGATTAAAAAGGAATAGACTGACAATCTTTATGAATTTGAAGAAATTAACATCCTTTATGAATACGAAAGAAATAATACCCCTTACCTTAGTAGAAGATTGGATACTGCAATAGTAAAGTAGCAGAATACTCTTCTTCTTTCTCTCTATAATTTCTCTATCTAGAGTTTCGGTGAATTCATAAGAAATAATGAAGGAATGAGCTTCTATTTATAGGAGAATGGACTAAACAGTAACTAATTCACGAACGGTCCAGATTGATTTACTATTAAAACGGACGATACATATTGATTTACTATTATAACTTCAACTAGTGGTCCATACGGATTTACTATTTTAACTTCAACTAACGGTCCATATTGATTCATTATTATAACTTCAACCGATGGTGTAAAAAATTAGCACATCTCCCTATAGAATAATAAGCCAAACTTACAACAAACGCCTCATGACAAATCCCTCTATTAATATCAAAAATTGAATAAATATTTACCACAAATCACATTTTTAATCTTTCAACAATTATTCATCATTTAATATTATAACTCACAATATTGATAACTAGACCGTTCCCAAGAAAGAGGGGGCTTTTCGATAAGGATATCTCCTTACTGGCGCGTAATTAAATAACCAAACTGCTTTCCTCGACAGAACTTTCTAGACATTGTTAATAATGCAAATAATAATATGAATAGATGTGTCATCTCAATTATTGATTTAATAATATAAAATATTATTTAGATGATATTGTGACAATGATTGAATCAATAATATAAGATATTGTTAGTTTCTAGAGGCCACACAATAGATTTAGAAGGGGGGTTGCATATATACTTTTCATTTTCAAAAGTCTTTTCCATTTTAGTTTACATTGCTGAGTAAATAACAAACTTAAGAATTATTTTAAACACAGCAGAATATGTTAAGGTTCCCCTTCATAGATGTTATGTTAACTATTTATCTAGAGTTAGTTTAGTTCTAAGTAGTTATCATGTTAATAGCAGTTATAATAGTTATAGATTCATAATGTAAATGACAGGATGTAAAAGACCCAAAGGATCTTAAGTGGTTCAGAGACTCAAGATCCTAATCCACTCTTCTGTTTCAACAAGCAGGGATTCCACTAAGGAAGTCTTTACATCACCGAATCACTAAGATTCCTTCAAGGCCAACAGCCTTGGAACTTTAGTTCACTAAGAACTCTTCAAGTCCAGCAGACTTGAAACTTCAGTTCTCTAAGAACTCTTCAAGGTCTGTAGCCTTGGAACTCCATTTAGTCCCTTGGATAAGGACCCTTCTGTCCCTGGATCCTTTTTGTTGTTGTTGTTGGTGCTGAGCTGCCAAGATGACTTTAAGCTTGTTTATCCTTGATTCTTGGCAGCTTGTTGCAATCCTCTTTGGATTCTGCATCGAGACTGGATCACCATTGGATATACTGCTATGATGTTAATGAAGCTCAATCTGTTTAAGTACTTTGTAGTTTGTCACTTCTTTCTTGGTGTAGTTGATCTTGTGGTTGGTCCTTTTCTGATCTCAACTTGCACTTCTTCACCACATGAGGTTTGCCAAATCTTTGTATCTTTGGTAGGCTTTGTCTGGCACTTAGCATCCTCTAAACCTTTGTTCCCTTGTGTACATATTTTGTTCTGTATCTGTTCTTCTTTAGCTCTTGGTAGTTCGTGGTGATTCGTATATTGGCTCTTTGAATCTTCTTTCTGATTTGTCAATCTCTTGAATGCTATTATCTTGGCCTTCTCGACTCTCAACTTGGCTGACATTCTTAATGGCATTCTCATTTTTTTTGAGTGAAGCCTTTTTCTATTAAATCTATTCTCTTAACTTGCTTCATTTCTACTTTCGTAGTCTCACTGTCCCTAAGAAATATTCTATTTTTTCTCTGTAGAACTCGTAGAGTTAACAACCTTACTTCAACCAACAACTTCTTCTTTTGAGCTTCTATAGTTAAATAACCTTTCATAAGCATCCCGTTGGATTATAGCCGTTGGGAGTTGTAGCAGCCCCGAATCTGGGCCCCGAATCGCCGCGGACTCGGTACACTATTTCTATCATTATTTGCGGAAGATATAAACATAAATTGTTTATACAATACATTCACACTATTTTACCCAAGTCGAGTAACCTTAACTTAAACACTAATCATATAATATCTATTATACAACAATATTTATCAAATACGCTATTTACAAACTAACTGCACTTTTAACCCAAGTAGAACTTGACTTTAACCTTTTCCTGTATCCAAACGCATTCGCTTTATCTGCAATGTTTATCATGATATAGCAAGGGTGAGCATAAAAGTTGCCCAGCAAGTTTAAATACAACAATAACATAATGATATATCATGATTGAAGAGTATGAATAATAAGCTGGCTATAATTCATCAATATAGTTGAGAATTATTACAAACAAACTTTTGACTAAACAAGTTTTAAACATAAACAACATTTCTGAACCAACTGGTACTGAAGGTGATCAGCCTTTCATACCTGACTTATACATGCAAGATGTACAGAGTACAATTTTCATGGCAATCAACAACAATTAACCATCAGCTTTGAATAAAACACTCTTATTAGAGTTAAGTATAAGAAAACTTGCCTGAACCGTTGATTACCGCACGCAATTTAATAACACTTTATCCGAAGACCTAATATTAATAATATAGATCTCCAATATTAGAATAATATCATCACAGTATAATACTGTTATATATTTACACACGGAATAACCTAAACACATTACCACATAATCCTATCAGTCTATAACACACATAAGACTAGGTATCAAGTCAAATTATTACAGTCTGAGTTAAACCCGACACAATTCTAACATCCCGACGGTCTAGTTGGACTTTTATCGAGTTTAAGTTCAATTAAACTCTGACTTAATACTTAATAATATCACAAATAACTTTCTTATCAGTCAAAACATTTTTCCTAGGCTCGTAATAATTTTTGGATATTTATTACCATTTATCACCATTTTTCAATCATTAAAACCGTATTTAAATGAATTAAATACCACTTAATTCCTTAATCGTTAATATTCTTTTAATATAAAATATAAATAAAAATCCTTACATAATATTATAATATAATTATAATATCAAAAAGTATTTTTAATACCTTAAAATCATAATTATATGATTTTTAAACCATTAAAACCATTATCCGATAATTTCTATTAATATTAAAATATTAATATTTTCATGCCAAAATATCAAAAGTTATAATTTATAACTTAAAAATATTTTTATAACACTTAAATCATTTTAATATGATTTTTAAAACATTAATTCCATTTTTCCTTAATTTATTTAATATATCTATTAATAAACTAATTATCATTAATATTGATTAATTAATGAAATTCACTCCAAAATATTAAAAGTCATCAAAAATATCTTAAAATATTATTTTATACCATAAAATAAATTTTCATGATTTTTCATGAATTAAAAATATTTTTAAATAATTTATTTAATATTGTAATTAAATAAATAAATACCATTTATATTCCAAAAATATTAAATATTTCTGAAATATACTCAAAATAGTTAAAAACTATTTTTCAGACTTTAAAATAATTTTTCATAATTTATTTTGTATTTTTAATAATAAAAAACCATTTTTTTCTAATTTTTAATTAATTTCCAGAAAAATAAATAATAATCTGTCGCTATAGGTCTTTAGCGACACTTGTCTGTCGCCATTGGTGTTCTTGAGTGTTCTTGACAGATACCGAGTAGGTAGGTTTGACCGGAATTTAAACTGTGTTCTTTATGATTTCTGGGTTTGTTAAGATGTTAGCCTTGTAGTATTTATGTAGTACTACAATTATATATCACCATATGAGTCATTAAGCAACATAATCGCAAGATCTAAGCCTGCAAAGTCGATGTCAGAGACCTGCAAAGGTTTCTGGGTTTCCCAGATTTCCAGACAGGTTCAAGTGGCCATCTTATGGCTCGATTAAATCTAGGTTCCAGTAGTGTTTCAGGTAATATTAAGGTCTAATTCTATAGTAGTTACGCCAAGGTACAACAACAATTCACTAGATCATCTTAACAACAAAAGATGAACCAGATTCAAGCCTACATGTCATACTACAGATTTATAACTTACAACACAACAAAACATTAACAAGTAAAGATCTAAGGGCTCTGACATTCGACTGTCAGGCCACTAATTTGTTCATCATTTCCAGATTTCTTAAAATGCTTTATTCGAGCATCTTGATGTTATGGATCTATGATCCAACAACCCAGATCTCTAATTGACACATTATTACACATATTTGAACAATCAATTACAACAAATAACATAAGATCAAGGATTTAAAAATTTAGGGTTCATATACCTATCATGCTTTGATTTTTGTTTTCTGCCTTCATGATCTGCTCTTGGCTTGCTACAAGATGATCATGATCTAACTTCTCACTCCCTCTCACACTAAAATTTCGAAATAGATGAGAGAGACAAGGTTGAAAAAAAAATGAAATAGAGAGTGAGCTTTTCTCTCTCTTTTAGTCTTTTATATCTAGTTGATTCAATGCATGTGGCTGCTGATTTGAGGACTAACTTGCTGGATTGTTATGAGTCACCATACTAGGCTTAGGTTGTAGCTAGGGTTGCTCAACAACCCAAGATCTTGCCAAGATTTGCAAGCTTCTTCAATTAATACACAAAAGGGACATTTTTGTCCTTTCCATTTATTTTCTAGGATTTATAATTGATGAAACCCTTAGGGTTTAGGGTTTGGGGCATTTTAGGGTTTAGATTGTAACCCTTAACTTTGCAAATTTAATTTCTAACATTTCCGAATTTAGATTTTATAATTAGAATTTTCTAATTATATAAAAAATTTCTTAATCATAAATTCATTCTTGCTAATTAGGATTAGCATTTCCTAATTACAATCGCTAATAAATTAATTAGGGTCAAAATGGTCATTAGGGTTCAAAACCACATTTTAGGGTTTTAAATAAAAAAGCTAAATTTTCTCATTTATAAATTAAATCTCGTAATTAGATTAGGGTTTTCTAATTACACAAAAATTAAAATAATTAGGATTAGGGTTTCCTAATTAACATTGCTAATTTTAGCAATTAAATCCAATTGAACATTAGGGTTTCTGACGGAATAATTAGGGTTCCAAAAATTTGAAATTAGGGTTTGTTAATTAATTAACCTTTACCTTAATTATTACTTAATTAATAGCACTTAAGTATTAAAATTGTCCGTTATATTCCCAGATTAGGGTTTCATTTTATCAGAATCTGAAATTAGGGTTTTCAGATCTGGTATTAGGTTTTCAAATAATCAATTAAGATTTTAAATAATTCATTAGGGTTTTCCCTAATTAATTACGTTTAACCTTGTACATATCATTACATTCCTCATCTAGGGTTTTCAATATCCGAATTAGGGTTTCGGACTTCCGGAACTGAAACAAGGGTTTCCAGAATCAATTTCTAGGGTTTCTTGTCAGACGTTAGGGTTTTCTAACTGAACGCTTTCGTTCTTAATATAAACTTAGGGTTTGTCACAGATATAATTTATCTGATCAACCCATGACCCGTAACCACATTCTGAACACGTCATTAACCATAAACACAAAACATATTCACATAAATCCTTAATCCTGAATAATTCACCTATATTCTTTACAGAATTTTGAAACCCTCAAAATTCCATCCCAATAACATTAAACGCATACACTTATTTTCTGTCTAGGTCTATTATTTGACCTTAAATCAATCATTTAAGATTTTAATAAATTATCCAAATTCTCGGGTTGTCACATTCACCCCTCCTTATAAGAATTTCGTCCCCGAAATTCGCCTTACACCTTACACCGAGCACCTTACACCTTACACCATTCACACATGAACCTTACACCTTACACCGTGCACCTTACACCATTCACACATAAAACCATTCACACACATTATCACATGCTACCCAATACACCTCTCACCAGAGTAAAAGTTTTGAAATTGTGCTGAGGGGTCATTTAGACCATGAACACATTTAGTTTTAACGGTAGTGATCATACCGCAAAACAATACATTACTGGGTCTGTTTACAATCACAAAGAAGGTAAACTACCATTATTAGTACTTTAGGTGATCATCCCATTGTACAGTTACGTCATGCATAACGTATTAATCATTTTTAGCGAATATTTACGCTACTAGATTGGATTATTTATCCAAACATTATCGTTCACCTCAGTCTTATCATTGGATTCCGCACCAAAATAATTTGGTTCGGGAAATTCTTTCAATAAACACTTGGAGTTTTTATAACATTAGTCTAGCTGAATCAAATAGCATAGACTCATATCAATAATTCAATTCAATCGAATTATTTAGGTGTAGCCAAACCCCGTTGGCAAATTAAAATTTTTGAAAACATTTTCGAGAATGACTTCATGATGCCGCACTGTATTAACAGTCCGTTGAGGATTCCGTCATTGGTGATTTTATCATACTACATCATACCATAGTAGAATAGTGACTTCAGGTCAAATTCACATTAAGTAATAATGCATTGATGACTCCATCGTTTTTATCATATCTGCACCAGGTTACATGGTACATAAGTGATAAATAAAAACATATTTTGATATTTCAAAACATTTGCGTCTAGCCGAAATAAGTAGCATAGACTGTACTTTAAACCGTTTCAAAAATGGTTACGAGTCTACATTTTTTTTAAAAGGCACACAGTGCGTATTTAGCTTGATGTCAATCATTTCGAAGTTTAGCATAGCTAGGAGTTTAGGAAAACCTAAGTCTCCATTAATGATCATTTGCTTAATAATCTATATGTTCCTATAATCCTTAACACTCTATTCACACACAACTATACCCAATTCATAAAACCACACTTATGAGTTCATAACTTGACCACAATTATATGAGTTTACGAACTTACCCTAGTCTGACCTTTGGCGTCCGTTCACTGAGGGGCTCATAAACATTTCATATAACTATGCGTCAAGAATGTCACATACGTATGAGTTCTAAGAACTCGTACTTAATCCAATATTCTCTACCTATGACCTATTAATCTATATACAACAACTAGCGTGACATAACATTTTAACTATTACCAATGCCACCAACTAAGTAGTACAATTCCCCGCCCATACAAGGAATAATACAACTCAGTTGCTAACACAAGTCCTCATTGAAATCCCCACCTAATCTTAACCCCCTTTTTCATACGAATTTCATTTAATTCGTATCCATAATCCATAACTCATTTATGAGTTTTCATTTTCATAGTACCATTTCATAGTACAACTTTCACACAGCATCTTGCTGTAAACTTTTTAATCAATAGATTGATTCATTTCCCATATCATAACCTTTATCAGATCACGGGGTGATCTTGATTCAATTCCATGCACTATGATCATTTTATTTTACGATCTCCTATCCCTGCACTTTCAGTCTTTTAGACTCGATCTATTCACCGTTAATGTTCAACTTTATTATCAGAGTTAGGGAACCCTGTGTCTTTACACTCGCCGAGATTCATCTTTGAATCTTACCGACCAACTAACTCTATTTGAGTTAGTCTTATCCTAATCACTGCGGTTATTGGTCTCAGGTATTCCTACCTAAGCTTCATAACCAACAGCTCTGATACCAACTGTAGCAGCCCCGAATCCGGGCCCCGAATCGCCGCGGACTCGGTACACTATTTCTATCATTATTTGCGGAAGATATAAACATAAATTGTTTATACAATACATTCACACTATTTTTACCCAAGTCGAGTAACCTTAACTTAAACACTAATCATATAATATCTATTATACAACAATATTTATCAAATACGCTATTTACAAACTAGCTGCACTTTTAACCCAAGTAGAACTTGAGTTTAACCTTTTCCTGTATCCGAACGCATTCGCTTTATCTGCAATGTTTATCATGATATAGCAAGGGTGAACGTAAAAGTTGCCCAGCAAGTTTAAATACAACAATAACATAACGATATATCATGATTGAAGAGTATGAATAATAAGCTGACTATAATTCATCAATATAGTTGAGAATTATTACGAACAAACTTTTGACTGAACAAGTTTTAAACATGAACAACCTTTCTGAACCAACTGGTAATGAAGGTGATCAGCCTTTCATACCTGACTTATACATGCAATATGTACAGAGTACAATTTTCATGGCAATCAACAACGATTAACCATTAGCTTTGAATAAAACACTCTTATTAGAGTTAAGTATAAGAAAACTTGCCTGAACCGTTGATTACCGCACGCAATTTAATAACACTTTATCCGAAGACCTAATATTAATAATATAGATCTCCAATATTAGAATAATATCATCACAGTATAATACTGTTATATATTTACACACAGAATAACCTAAACACATTACCACATAATCCTATCAGTCTATAACACACATAAGACTAGGTATCAAGTCAAACTATTACAGTCTGAGTTAAACCCGACACAATTCTAACATCCCGACGGTCTAGTCGGACTTTTATCGAGTTTAAGTTCAATTAAACTCTGACTTAATACTTAATAATATCACAAATAACTTTCTTATCAGTCAAAATATTTTTCCTAGGCTCGTAATAATTTTCGGATATTTATTACCATTTATCACCATTTTTCAATCATTAAAACCGTATTTAAATGAATTAAATACCATTTAATTCCTTAATCGTTAATATTCTTTTAATATAAAATATAAATGAAAATCCTTACATAATATTATAATATAATTATAATATCAAAAAGTATTTTTAATACCTTAAAATCATAATTATATGATTTTTAAACCATTAAAACCATTATCCGATAATTTCTATTAATATTAAAATATTAATATTTTCATGCCAAAATATCAAAAGTTATAATTTATAACTTAAAAATATTTTTATAACACTTAAATCATTTTAATATTATTTTTAAAACATTAATTCCATTTTTCCTTAATTTATTTAATATATCTATTAAATAAACTAATTATCATTAATATTGATTAATTAATGAAATTCACTCCAAAATATTAAAATTCATCAAAAATAACTTAAAATATTTTCTTATACCATAAAATAAATTTTCATGATTTTTCATGAACTAAAAATATTTTTAAATAATTTATTTAATATTGTAATTAAATAAATAAATACCATTTATATTCCAAAAATATTAAATATTTCTGAAATATACTCAAAATAGTTAAAAACTATTTTTCAGACTTTAAAATAATTTTTCATAATTTATTTTATATTTTTAATAATTACAAACCATTTTTTTCTAATTTTTAATTAATTTCCAGAAAAATAAATAATAATCTGTCGCTATAGGTCTTTAGCGACACTTGTCTGTCGCCATTGGTGTTCTTGACAGATACCGAGTAGGTAGGTTTGACCGGAATTTAAACTGTGTTCTTGAAGATTTCTGGGTTTGTTAAGATGTTAACCTTGTAGTATTTATGTAGTACTACAATTATATATCACCATATGAGTCATTAAGCAACATAATCGCAAGATCCAAGCCTGCAAAGTCGATGTCAGAGACCTGCAAAGGTTTCTGGGTTTCCCAGATTTCCAGACAGGTTCGAGTGGCCATCTTATGGCTCGATTAAATCTAGGTTCCAGTAGTGTTTCAGGTAATATTAAGGTCTAATTCTATAGTAGTTATGCCAAGGTACAACAACAATTCACTAGATCATCTTAACAACAAAAGATGAACCAGATTCAAGCCTACATGTCATACTACAGATTTATAACTTACAACACAACAAAACATTAACAAGTAAAGATCTAAGGGCTCTGACATTCGACTGTCAGGCCACTTTGTTCATCATTTCCAGATTTCTTAAAATGCTTGATTCGAGTATCTTGATGTTATGGATCTATGATCCAACAACCCAGATCTCTAATTGACATCTTATTACACATATTTGAACAATCAATTACAACAAACAACATAAGATCAAGGATTTAAAAATTTAGGGTTCATATACCTATCATGCTTTGATTTTCGTTTTCTGCCTTCATGATCTGCTCTTGGCTTGCTAGAAGATGATCATGATCTAACTTCTCACTCCCTCTCACACTAAAACTTCGAAATAGATGAGAGAGACAAGGTTGGAAAAAAAATGAAATAGAGAGTTAGCTTTTCTCTCTCTTTTAGTCTTTTATATCTATTTGATTCAATGCATGTGGCTGCTGATTTGGGGACTAACTTGCTGGATTGTTATGAGTCACCATACTAGGCTTAGGTTGTAGCTAGGGTTGCTCAACAACCCAAGATCTTGCCAAGATTTGCAAGCTTCTTCAATTAATACACAAAAGGGACATTTTTGTCCTTTCCATTTATTTTCTAGGGTTTAGGGTTTGGGGCATTTTAGGGTTTAGATTTTAACCCTTAACTTTGCAAATTTAATTTCTAACATTTCCGAATTTAGATTTTATAATTAGAATTTTCTAATTATATAAAAATATTCTTAATCATACATTCATTCTTGCTAATTAGGATTAGCATTTCCTAATTTCAATCGCTAATAAATTAATTAGGGTCAAAATGGTCATTAGGGTTCAAAACCACATTTTAGGGTTTTAAATAAAAAAGCTAAATTTTCTCATTTATAAATTAAATCTCGTAATTAGATTAGGGTTTTCTAATTACACAAAAATTGAAATAATTAAGATTAGGGTTTCCTAGTTATCATTGCTAATTTTAGCAATTAAATCCAATTGAACATTAGAGTTTCTGACGGAACAATTAGGGTTCCAAAAATTTGAAATTAGGGTTTGTTAATTAATTAACCTTTACCTTAATTATTACTTAATTAATAGCACTTAAGTATTAAAATTATCTGTTATATTCCCAGATTAGGGTTTCATTTTATCAGAATCTGAAATTATGGTTTTCAGATCTGGTATTAGGGTTTTCAAATAATAAATTAAGATTTTAAATAATTCATTAGGGTTTTCCCTAATTAATTACGTTTAACCTTGTACATATCATTACATTCCCCATCTAGGGTTTTCAATATCCGAATTAGGGTTTCGGACTCCCGAAACTGAAACAAGGGTTTCCAGGACCGATATCTAGGGTTTCTTGTCAGACGTTAGGGTTTTCTAACCGAACGCTTTCGTTCTTAATATAAACTTAGGGTTTGTCACAGATATAATTTATCTGATCAACCCATGACCCTTAATCACATTTTGAACACATCATTAACCATAAACACAAAACATATTCACATAAATCCTTAATCCTGAATAATTCACCTATATCCTTTACAGAATTTTGAAACCCTCAAAATTCCATCCCAATAACATTAAATGAATACACTTATTTTCTGTCTATGTCTATTATTTGACCTTAAATCAATCATTTAAGTTTTTAATAAATTATCCAAATTCTCGGGTTGTCACAGGAGTTATTTGAATTTATTCGCAGATCTCGAGTTATTTGGTGTAGTTTGCAGATGTGACATGATAGCCCCTTTTTCACTTTTTTAACACTTCAATCTACTATTTCACCTACCCCATCAGAAATGCCACTTTTAGTGTGTCAAGCGGGTAGTCACCTTTATTTCTTCTTTCTGATTCCTCGATCATAACACCAGGAGTTGTCCTTCTGCATCGATGCTTTTAATCAACAACGTTCGAATGTCAGTCTTTGTATTGAGGCGTTGCCAAGGTTTCAATACTCAAATGACTGAACTCTACGATTTTAATGCATAAGACTAAACTCTAAGATTCTGAGAGTGTTCTTTGAATTTGCAATACATAACTTCTCTTCCTTCATTCGTGCAGTGCTTCTCCACTTCTGCTTGCCTTGACTTGAATTAGACACTGACAACTTATCTGAATGATATGGCCCTCCTTAACTTCAAGACTCATCAGATATGTCATGATCAGCTCTCTTTCTCTTTTTGATCTCCCATTCACATATCATCAATGGTCTGACCCATGCTTAATCTTCTTTATCTATTCTTTATAGGTTGGCCAATATCTCTGTTATAGACCTTATCAGTTCCTACTTCTAATCTGGAAAACACTACGATCATAGTCACACCCAAAATTGTCATCTCTTGTGTGACTGCTACTACATTGCTGACTTCCTGAAGTCTTCTTACTGTTGCTTGTGGAAGACTTCCCTTGAATGGCTTCACGTCTCAATCAAGATGCTGATTGAATTGGTACTCTGATCTTCTATTTGTTTGTAAGCCATTTGGTATATGCTCTCTGGCTTTCATGACGTAAATTGCATCTTTATTGTTCTGTCCAAAGGCTTCATTCTTTGGATGCTTTGGGAGAGCACATGTGTTGAGAATCGTGTTAACACTATAATTCTTCCTTGGCATTGTGAGCACTAATAGGCTTTGTCGAAGACTTTGTTCTGCAGACTATGATCTAGCTTTGGTTTTGCAGACACTAGGACTCCGAGTGTAGATTATACATCAGACTATGATTTCTGTCTTAACACCTGTTATTCTTTTCTGATCTAGCTCGACTACGATTTCTGCCTCTGGTATGATTTGTAGACTCTATGACTTCAAGTGTGGTCTATGATTCTTGACTTATCTTGGTAGGTGCTTGAATCAACTCTACGATTCTGAGTGAGGCCCTCCAAGGCAGACTACTATCTATAGCCACTTTCTCGATACTCTCTGATTCTTCCTTGGCTTCTGCAATCCCTCGGCTGGCTCAACGGACTATGATTCTGCCTTGATAGTCTCTGAATACTTTGTTTCTTATGGCAAACTTCTAAGGCTTGTGCAGTACTCGACGATCAAGCATGCCTATTTATTACATCATATAAGATCAACCTAACAAGCTTGATCTTTCTATATTCAGTCCTTGTACACCATATTCTTTTTAAGGACTTTACAAAGCTGTTTTGTTCATATAGAATCAACCTAACATATTTGATCATTTTAGTCTAAGTCCTTGTATATATATTCATATTGACTATTCAAGGACTTTACATCTTATTTTAATGCAGACATATTTGAATATTCATTCATTAATATCATAATCAAATCTTATATAAAATTGGAATATCATTCATATGCGTATTCCTAACAATCCCCCTGTATTTGATTATGATAAAAATAATAAGTGCATATATATGAGATGAATGAATCTTAAGATATAGTGAGCTATTGTATTGCTAGAGCAGGCAATATGAATGATATATTAAAAATCATTTGATTACAGCTGAATAGTAAACCTAAATTATGGATCCAGAGTTAACTAATACAATAGAGATGTACCTTCTTCTTCATGCATGTCTCTTGGATTCCTTCTGTTGTTGCTACTCATCTGCTTGATCTTCTCGCTCCTGCTCCCCCAGGGATGGTGACTTCATTTCTGCTTAATTTCCTGGTTCCTGCTCCCCCTAAGATGTATGCTCCATTTCTTCATCTTCATGATGCTCTGACTCAGATACATGTTCCCCCTGAGATGCATGCTCCATTTCTTCATCTTCATGATGCGCAGACTCAGATGCATGCTCTTCTTTTTTGTCTTTTGCTTTGCTCTTTAGATTTTTCTTTGGCTCCCACTCAGATGATGATACACTTGTTTCTATGTTGACCTGCTTCTTATTCTCCTTCTTTACTTCAACCTTCATTCTTCTTTCCTTACACTTTCTTGAATACCTCTTTTTCTCCCCTTTTTGTCATGAATTATTTGGGAAAGCTGTTGGACAGTTTTCATAAGCTGCTCTGTCAGGTAGGATGAGTTGCTAACTTCAATCTTGAGTTCTTTTTGACTTAGCTCCAACTGTAGAGAGAGAGACTGCTTTAGGAAGTCAATCTTGTTAGAAAGGGACATGATTTGATCTGTATTGTCCTTCTGAGCTTGTAGAGCTTCTTTCTTCTGATCATTGATGAACTTTAAATAGATTTGATCTCTCTCTTTGATTTTTGAGAGATATATCTGATATTGTGGATTGGAGTCTATTTTGAAGCTCACTATCTCCTTCTTCTGACAACATCTTTGCTTCTGCATCAATGAGAGATATATTCTCAATCAGTTCGTCAAAATTTTTTAGTAACTCTTGCTCTTGATGAGTTTAGTCATTTGGTTGAGCATGTTTCTGCTGAACACCGGATTGAACTTCACGATTCTCATTTTTGGATAGTTTTTCGAATGTAGTGAAAATCTGATAGATTGTTGAGTGCCAATCACTGTTGGAAGACGAAGGGATATCAGATAATTGTGCTTGGACGTAGTAGAGCTTCTCAAACTGAGCTTGATCATCTTCAATGGTAGAGTGAAGGGACTCTACGATCATAAACTTGGGTATAATCCTTTTGCCATATGAACCTACTCTACAATCGTAGGGAATGTAGTGGTTACCAGCATGTTGATAGACCTTGAAGTGAGACTGCTTTTTGATCAGCTTTGTTGCAAATTTCTTTACTCTTGGACAGTTTTGAGACACTAGAACCAAGCTCAGAAAATATGAGTAACACCAGCTGAAGTAACTTTCATCTTTACCAGTATATGCCTTTAGCCAGGGCATCCAATATTTGTAGAACCATTTCATCAGAAGATCATCAGGATTGTATAGTATTGTAGTGCAACCAAAATTCATGTCTTTTTAGTTGTTAAACAAATCTTCTGTAGACATCGTCACTACTTTGAGTTGTTCGTTTTCATGGTTTATCCATCTTTCTGGTAGTAGATCTGGTGGTTCATCAAAGACTTCCACCACTAATCTTCAGCGAACTCTTGATGGAGAGGGAACATGATAGTCTATTGATTCCTGATCTACAGAACTATAATCTGTCTCAATCCCTTCACTTTCTGACTATGAGCTTGAATCATGCTGAATCATTTCATCTTATTCATTAGTAAATCCTACTTGTTGATTTTCATCACTTATTCCTTCTTCAGTACCCTTAGTATTTTCTTCCTTGGATTCAGACTTATCATCACTTAATTCAATGATTATAGTAAAAGATTTTCCTATCTTCTTTAGGACAGATCTAGTAAGCAATCTATTGCTCTTTCTTCTTCTTGGAGATTCAGCTATAGGAGATTCAGTCCTTTCATCATCTTCAAATTTTGAAGCCCTTGAATCATCAGATGAGCTTCTTTGAGATTCAGCCACAAGGGCATATGATTTCTCTTCAGGCCCTAAGTCCTCTGAAGTAGCAAAAGAAGTCCTTGAGACTTCAGCAGTGGGAGATCTAATATCTTCAGATTTAGACCCTTCCTTATCAGCAAAATGGCTACTTGAGAATTCATTCATAGGGTCTTTAGTTTTCTTTTCTTATCCTGAGTCTACTCTCTTCTCTTCAGCAGATAGACTTCTTTCGTGAACTGATATTGACTTCTTCATCACCTTTCATTTCTTCTTGGATGGCCTTTCAGACTTGAATTCAGGAATGATTTAATCCTCATCGTGTGACAACTTCTCATCCATATCATTTGCCTTACTCTTCTTAGAAGTGCTCTTGCTGCTGCTGCCATATATTACTAGCCTCTTATTTTCCATTACATTTTTTTTCCAATTATCAAACAATTTTTGGGACAACACCTTTTGACTATTCAGAACTTCACCCTCATCATCCTTAATTTTATTTTTTAGCTTATTCTTCAGAATGAGACTTAGAAATTTCCCATGAAAAACCTTTGTGAGCAGCTTATATGTTGACTTCTTCTTTTTTTGCCTTGTTTAGCCACTCAGACATTAAGTCTAATAGTATGGCACCAAAATTGATTTGCTTTTTGAGAACAATGGCCGTCATAATTCTCAGCTAATGATTATTTACTGTATCATGAGCAATATCTTTTCTCAGTATGCACTTTCCTACTATCTCGGCAAGGAACTCGTGTTCGTTAGGAAACTCCTACTTCTTCATATTGTTCAAAATAGGGTTTCTTTTGTAGAGCATAACTTTATTCCCTTCTTCAATGTTGACTTCTTCAAGGTTCTTCAGACCTGAGTCTAGAAGACCAAAACATTGATTAATGTCTGTGGGCTTTAACTTCAGGATCTACCTCTGACCTTAGTCGATAAAGTTCCAGAACTCATAGTTGAATTTAATTAAACTCTCTCACTAGGTTTAAGTAGATTCAGGTGCTTGATTCTAGGGATTCAGAGAATCTGACCTTCTTTACCAACTAAATAATATCTCTGAACTTCTTTTGAGATTTCTTGAACTTCTTAGTTCCGAGTTATTTACCAGTGATTACACGCACATCTTCAATTTGATGAGTTAGGGACTCCTGGGTTTATATCTTTTGTGATAGTATTGTGAGATACCAGGAAGCGAACTGAGGATAGATGGTTGTTTGAGAGGATTTGACAGATTTAGAGGTGTTTAGGTTTTGCTTTAGAAATGAGTGTATGGATTAGACAGGCTTGCAGCTATTGATGAACTCTCAAAAGTATAAATGCCATTGATTTGAATTTTCCTCATGTAATTGTTCCCTCAATGTTTCTTAGTGGGACAAAAATAAGACTCTAATAGGTCACAGTCTGTAACTTCTTCTAACACGTTAGTTGTGACACCCCCAAATCCGGGTTACCTGACCCCCGAGTTTGGTGATCACGATCCATAATATAAATAACATTTAACTACCCATTTAATTATAAATAAGAACATACACTTCATTAACTGATATAGTTAATACATTACCCCAGGTTTTCTAACCTTAACATTACAAACATACTCTTTAGTTATACTGTAACATTCCAGAATTTTAAATTATAATATTTATTGATTTATATAAGTATTTAATAGATATGTTTATTGTTGAATAAGTAATTTGAGTTGATGTGGGTTAGTTAATTATTTGTTGAATAAATAATTAAGGAGATTATTGATTTATATAAGTATTTAATGGATATGTTATTGTTGAATAAATAATTGTTCAATTTGAGTTGACGTGGATTAGTTAATTATTTGTTGAAAATAATTAAGGAGCTAAGAAAATTAATTATTATGAGATTATATTTTAATTTAATTTAATAATTAAGTTATAGAGCTAATTATGATTAAATGAATTATAATATTTTAATTGGAATTGTGATTAAAATAAGGTGTTAGTTGGTTAAAGAAATTTATAATTATAAAAAACAATTATAATTATGTGGGAATGATTTATGTGTTAAAGAAATATAATAAATTAGTATTTGAATTTATTAAATTGATTATTTAATTTATTAGAAGTGTGACAAATAACCTTGCTATAAAGGAGTTACTAAAATAAATTAAAGGAGTTTAATTTAGTTTTGGCCAAACAAGTCTTAATGCATATTAAGTCTTTAATTTAATAGTATTTTATCAAACAAGGTATAAGGATTAATCCATTTGTTTTAGTTAGGTTTACCAAACAAGGTGTAAGGATTAAAGAGTTATTTTATTAGCTTAGCCAAACAAGCCTTATGATTTTTGATTTTCAAAACTTACATAACTGATATCATTATATCTATATTTATAATATATATTTAATATATATTATATCTTATACGTTATAATTCTAGTACGTAAGTTAGACTAGAGAAAGAAAGACTCGGTTGAAGAAAAAAGGAGAGAAGAAGAAAACTCTAGAGAGAATTGAGAGATATCTTAACAGATTTTGATAAAGGAATTGGGAAAAGAAGGTTCTTGGTCAAAAGGGATGGGTATCATCTTCTTAATCAAAGGTAGGGGCTTAATCTTTTTCTTTAAAAGTTTAATTTTTCTCTTCCCAAAAAGTCTCTTTAAATAAATGTAAAAGATGAATTGTTGATATGTATATAGTTTTGTATGAGAATTGTTTGTAAAAGGTTGTTTCATGAGTTTATATGTGATTATAGAGAAATTAAGTCATGTATGTATGCAATTTGTGATGAAAATCATATTACAGTGTTTATATGAAAATATATGAGTATGGCTTAGTTTCAAATGAAAATAAGGTTTGATTAATTGTTAATATATATAAATTGACTATTGAATTTGATAGAGTATGTATAATCATAACCACGGTATTTTGAATTTACTGTTTTGATTGAAAAACAAAATCACGGTGTTGATTTTCATTAAAAATGTCAAAAATGGAGTTTTTGCCAAAAGAAGTGAAATTGAGTGTTGAAAAGTTGATAATTGTGTTGTTATATGTGTATAATCATGATAGAAGTCTTTACAATATGTTTACATGAAGTTTATTTATGAATTACATGTTAATTAGTTTGTTAGATTGGAGCTTGTAGGCCAATTTGGCCTTTTGTTCATGCTATTGCCATGTCTGTCGCTGAGTTCTGGACTTTGGGGCCGCAGCGCGGCCTAGCAGCACAAGTTTCGCGCCATAGCGCCACAGCGCCAACGCCACGCCGCAGCGCCAATCGTTGGCCTATGACTCGCGTCGTAGCACCAGCTCAGCGCCGCAGCGCCAACCACAGTGTAAACTGTGGCGCCTCAACGCGAGTTAGCAGAATGGTCTGACAATTTTAGTTTAGTACACAAATTTTGAAAATAAATGTTATGTGTTAATAATAGGATTGTTAAATGATGATTTCAGTAGTATTTAACTATGAATGAGCATGGTATCAAGTGTTAACTAGTATTAACATTGTTTGATTATGTGAATATGTAATTTGACCTGCATGATGTATATATTTGTTTATAAAGATATAAAATGTTGTAATGACTAATTATGTCATAATGACATATGTATAGGTTATTGATTCAAGTTATAAGGTTTAGTTTGTGCTACAGGCAAGTTCTCTAACTCAAAAATTTTATTGTGCGAGTTTAATTTCGTTGAGTACATTATTATCTTTGATTCAATTGCAATTACACAAGTGGCTAACTCTACATTTTCGTAGAGCTAGATAGTTTATTTTTGAGAAAGCTTTTGTATCTAATTGTTCATAAGGATGCAAGTATTCTAAATTATATTTAGTATTGAGCAAGTTTCTTTAATATATAACTTGTTGTTTAGCATGCAAATCACTATATTCTAATATTCTAGTGTTGAACAACTTTATCGTTCAAATTACTATTCATTATGCATGCTTGGTATCCAATTCTCAATAAACTTTGACTTAATATTGTTCAAAGCAAATTATGATATGATTATTCAATGTTTATGCTATTAGATTATTCCTAAAGCATGATATTAATTTACAAATATTAATTCAGTTATGATTATTCCATAGCATACAGTTATTTCTTTTGTATTCAACTAATCCTTAGTTGATGACCGTTGAATTCTAAATTACCCTATAATGTATCCAAACCAAACTTACTTTGGTGCGGACTTGTATTTTAAATACTGAGATGAACAACTCTTTTATTAGAGGTTTACGCTTAGCTTTGAAATGGTTGTGCACAATACATTGTACAAAGGGTTGATCCCCCTAAGTATCTGGAGTCCTTATAGTCTTATGACTGTTAAAGTTAAAGTTGAAAGATTACTTATAACTTTGGACATGATTCGTGGTTATTAGACCCTCAGTAGTATGTTTAAAATGTTAATAGAAACTATCATTCAGGTCTATTGAAACTATTTCTGTCAAAGGTTGTAATGTTGTAAAGTATTTATTCTTATTTCAAGTGAGCCTTGTTTGGTCACTCTTGCATATTATATACTTATTGCAGCTAAGGTTGAGAAGGTCAATGAACCGATCACTAGCAAAGGAAAGGGAAAAATGAACAAGTGATGAAGACTTGTAATTTTATTTTATCGTTATAGACTTTTGAATGATGTAATAATTTAATTTACGCATTTTAATGATTGTAATTAAAGGTTAGATAACCTGGGATATTTTTATTTAAGTTTAATCCTGTATGGGTAGGTTTTATTATTCAATTTTATTATGATTGGGTAGTTAGAAATGAAATTTTGGTTAAGTGAACACCAAATCTTGAGGAAATGAAGTACCAGGATTTGGGGGTGTCACAAGTTGGTATCAAAGCTTTAGGTTATGAACCTTAGGTGGAGGGAAAAGCTTCAGGAAGTAACCTTTGAAAAGATAATGGAGATAACTCTTATCGAGTTTTAAGAAAGAAGTAATAAACACTTATGTGCTTATGTGCTTATAGTTTATGTACTTGTGAGTGTCGAGTAGAAATGATTAATAATTAAAACTTTAAAACTTTGTTTTCAGGATGACTAATGTCGGAGAATCCAGTTAAGCTAGGGAAGAGGGACCTCAAATTCCTACAGTGGAAGAGCCTCGCGACATTCAGGTAGTTTGGGAACAACTACTGCCATGGGAGTCAACCCCGTTTGTCATAGTAGTTGAAGATGAAGATGATGATGTGGAAACGGATGAGGAGGATCCCATTGAGTTGCCATGAGAGGATGAGGATGACGAGGACGGGGAGGAGGAGACTCCATTAACCTCGATGGTTGCTCGTATGTACGATGAAGTCTACGACCGTAACGTAGAAATTCATGATACAGTTGAGGAGTTGCAGGAGATAGTAGCTGAACAACAAATTGCAATGACACAAAAAGACGGTGAGATCCAGGATCGTGAGGAACGACTGACAAACACCGAGGAGAAACTAGTACAGACTGAAGGAGAAAAGGAAAAATTGATCGAGGTGGTCGTTGAACTGAAGAACAAGGTGAAGGGAGAAGCTACCAAGAGGGCGAGAGATGAAGATGCATACGAGGAAGCTTATCAACGAACTGGAAGAGCAGTAAGGAACTAACAGGCGAAGAGGATGAAGATGGAAGAGATGGATAAGGTATTTAACACCACAATTAATCTTGCTCAAGATTGGGTCATGGGATATCCGATTCAGTTCGAGACGCTGCCATCATATGTATTATGGAAGACCCCAACTTATTATAAATAAAATTTAGTTTCCTCTATTTATTATTTTGAAATAGTAAGGGTTAATTTGATTAATGTGGTTAGTTATGGGTAAAATACGCAAATATTTTAAGTAAGCAAGTGGTTATAAAATATTCATTTTTATCATAGAATATTCGTTTGGTCGTGGAATATTCTTACTGTCGCGAAATATTCGTACGACGGCACAGCCTTGTGTGGGCCCATAACGGAATGCGATTGGATAAAGAAAACGGCAAGTATAAGTTATTTATAAATAATGGCGTAGTTGTTACCGTTAATATTGTTGGAATACCCGGTGGTTAAAACACAGTAATACGCGTTGTTGCACAAGTAGCACACGGTATTGCACCAATTATTGATTCTTACGTAAGAAGGCGCTGCTCAATAATTGTTATAGTAATTACTGTTAAGTATTTTATTTTATTAATTCAATAATTGTTACGTTGATATTGTATATTACTGTTGTTTTAATAATTATCACTACACAGTATTTTTCATTATCGAAGCAATAATTCATATTATCTGAATAATATTATTAGATAACATTATTTGCAATGTCTAGAAAGTTCTGTCCAAGGAGAGGTTTGGTCACCTAATTGCGCGCCAGTAAGGAGAAATCCTTATTGGAAAGCCCTCACTTTCCTGGGAACGGCCTGGTTGCCAGTATTGTGATTCTATAATATTATTTGTGAATAATTAATTATTAATTTATATGATAAGGAAAATATTCATTTTATGTGGATATAGATGGAGAAAATTTTTAATGTGACAATTGTTGAAAATTAATATTTTATCTTTTTCTGATAAAATAATTCATTTAAATATATTATTATATTTTAATAATATAATAATGGGGATATTTTTTACAATGAATGTGGGATATATGGGTATATGAGGAGAAAGAGTATTTTTGTTGTATTAAATAATTAACACATGTTTTGTGTGTCGGTGGACCCCATTTCTTGACTGAAATTTGATTATAGCTTGTAAAATCGCCCGTTTGTGGATTTCGGCCAATTTTTGTTTGGAATTTGGAAAAATGTTCTTCTGCAAAGTTATAGATAATGAAATTTCCTATGGAAAAGACATAAGTTTTGAATTTTTTTGATAAAGGGGCTATTTATTATGAATTATTGATGTTCTGAATTAATTGATTATCTTTTTTAGAAGTTTTAAATATTTTTTTGTTAGAAAAACGTTTTTTGTAAGTTTTGTGAGGTGGCTACTTGGTGGCTGATGTTTTGGACAAAATAAGAGTGCGTAGGAAAATTTAAAAAAAAATATATTAATATTTAATTAAATTTTCTTCTTTGGTGTTCTAAGAATTTTCTTATAAATAGGGTGCTTAGGTTAGAATTGAAAATCACACTAGAAACTAAAGTTTTCTCTCTCTTTCTCTCTCTATATTATCGAGCGTATTCTTGTGAGTATTTTAATACTTTGAGTGTTGTTATACGGTGTAAGTTTCCTTCAGTACTATATCCAGTATTCCAGTCAGAAGTACTGTCTTTCTGAGGTAAGGATGTTATTTTCTTCTTAAATGATATTATTTTCTTCAATATCATTATGCCGAAATATTGGTTTGAACTTTTTATCAAATTTGGAACTTTTTGTGTCGGGGTTACTATTCACATATACGGTACTATTCACGTATACGACACTATTCACGAATACGACACTATTCACAAAAAAATTAAAATTTTTTTTTTCGTCCAAAATATCCATTATGGATACTAGCTTTGATTGTATCCATGTTTTGATCATTCTTGAATTTTACTCCACTATGATTATTTATGAGGTATTTTTGGACATGGAATAGCTGAAATACGAATCCTTAATCTTTATTCTTTTGTTTCACTGGATTCGTTTTCTTTAAAATATTTTTCATCAACCTCAGTCCTAAATGATGATATTACTGAATATCGTTGGCATGTTGTGAAAAGATGAATGATTTTCTGATGAATATCTTTGGCCCGTAGTGCAAAGATGAACATGTGTTTAGATGAACATGACCAACTGATGAATATCTTTGGCCTGTAGTGCAAAGACAAATATTTAATTCCAGATATATATTGATTGATGTTATAGGCATAAAATATCGGCGATGAACTTTTAAATTCATATATATAAGATAGTAGATTGCATTCTCTACTTAACTCTTCAAATGAATTATTATTTCCACTGCGAAGATTGATTTAAAACTGGTTGTCTATTGTATTCTATTAGATTTTTCCCTGTTGAATACTAACGATAATTTGTTCTATGTTATCTTAGTCATAATATTCTTTACTCGGCTAGTTGAGCTCACCCTTTTTCTTTTTGTTCTATTTTTCTTCTCAGGAGGTGAGAATGTAGCGAGTACTAGTCGGGGTATGGAATGATGGTTATAGGAAGTTATTTTAGTAGTCCTCACCATTTTTGTAAAATATTGTACCAATAATTGTAATGAGGACTTATTTGGGTGTGAATATTGTCAAGATGACAATATTTGTATTTAAACTCACAGTTTTTATGTTGTATTAATAAAGTTGTAGCTGTTTCTATACCATGTTATTGACGACTCAAAATGGGTGTTGTATACCAATTTTTGGGGCGTAATAGTTGGTATCAAAGCTTAGGAATATGATCTCTGGCGGAGATCGGGGAATAGAACTAGGAGGGGAGAGACGAGTAAATCATTCGATAGTGTGTGTCCTACCTAAGCTTATTTGTTGGTCGGTCATATTATAGGGGTATTATGTGATTTGTTAATTTGTTTAATTAACCCTTGTTTTATGGCAGTGTTTAAGAATGGCAACTGAGAATGTTAATAGTGGAGTAAATGAAACCGTGGAGACACTTGTACTCACCAACGAGGAGAACGTGCAACAGGCTGGCAATGTTCCTCCTGTGAACAACACCACTGAGCAGATGATGAACGATGGGATGTTTAGAAGCTTTTTGCAGTTCATGCAAAATCAGACGAGGGAGAATCGTGTTCAAAATACAGGAGGAAATGATAGCAATTCACAGTTTGTCATAGCCAAGCAGTTCAAGGAGTTGGGACCACCAGAATTCTGGGGAAAGCCGGATCTGATTAAGTTGGAGACGTGGGTCAAAAAAATTACCAAGATATTCGATCTCTTGGGATGCACGGAGGAATAAAATGTTCCATTCGCCACCTTTATGTTCCGTAATGAGGCAGATTACTGGTGGGAATCTGTGAAGTGTACCGATCCAGCCACACGTAGCATGTCTTAGGAAACTGTTTCAGAAACTATTCAATGACAAGTACTTTCCTGAAAGTATTCGTCATATGAAAGGGGTAGAGTTTATTAGACTGGAGCAGAATAACATGACGGTGTCCTAGTACGAGGCGAAGTTTGCAGAGTTGTCCAGGTTTGCACCTCATTTGGTGGAGAATGAGGAACGTATGACGCGGATGTTTCTGAGAGGTTTGAAACCCGGCATACGTCAATATCTCATTTCACATAAATTTTCTCTCAATTCAGATGTTGTCAACAGGGCTCAATTATTAGAGCGAGATAACGAGTACGTTCAACCGAGGGACCACAACCAGGATCATACCGGTGACACCAGTCATCATAACAACGATAACCAGCGGAGAAAGAAGAATACGGACAAAAGCGATAACCACTCTAGTGGTAATCGTGGCCATGAAAAATAGAAAAAGCGAGTTGGGGGGAGATTTTTAAAAGAGGAGATTCAACAATGACACTGTGAAGATGTCAGCACAAGCAGCAACTAGTTTTAAGGGAGGAGAACGACCACCGGTTATATGCTATAAGTACGAAAAAGAAGGACATATCAGCCCAAACTGCCCACAACAGTTTAACGTATGTTATAATTGTGGAAAGGAAGGACATATCGCTCGACATTGCACTGTAGCGAAACCAAGTTCAGCGAGGATGGTGACTCAAAAGGCTGTCCCAGAAAAGTCAAAGTCAGCAGTTCGTGGAAGAGCGTTTGTCGTGACTGGTCAAAATGCGAGGAACCCAAACGAGGTGATCACAGGTAAGCTAATCATAAATTCATGCGAAGTTTATACCTTATTAGATACCGGTGCTACCCATTCATATATTTCTCCTGCTTGTGCTCAATGTTTAAACTTGACTCTGGAGAAATTAGACTTTGATTTATCTATGGAGACTCTGTTAGGAGAAACTTTCATCACATCCACTGTTTATAAATCTTGTTTGATCCAAGTTGGCACCATCACTTTACCTGTTGACCTTTTATCTCTTTAAAGATACTTGCATTTGACGTGATTTTAGGGATTGATTGGTTAACTACTCATCATTCCAAAATTGATTGTTTTCGTAAGGTTATTAGTTTTCATATTCCTAACCAACCTATTGTGTGAATTCAAGCAACTAAGCCATTAAAATTAATCAGTGTTATATCAAGTCATAAAGCTATTCGTTTATTAAAAAATGGATGTCATGCTTTCTTAGCCCATGTTATGGATTTGAATAAAGACACGTCATATCTGAATAATATTCCTGTTGTTATTGCCTTTCCTGACGTATTTCCTGAAGAACTTCCCGGTCTACCCCCAGAACGTGAAGTTGAATTCTTTATTGATCTTGAACATGGTACAAAGTCCATTTCTAAAACCCCATATCGAATGGCTCATATTGAACTTCAGGGGTTAAAGATCCAACTACAGGAGTTGTTGGACATCGGTTTCATTCGTTCTAGTACATCTCCTTGTGGTGCTCATATTTTATTCATAAATAAGAAAGACGAGAGTATTCGACTTTGTATCGACTACCGGGAATTAAACCATGTCACTATCAAGAATAGGTATCTGCTACCTCGTATTGATGACCTGTTTGACCAGTTACAAGGAGAATAATTCTTTTCAAAAATCGATCTTCGTTCTGGATATCATCAGCTGAAGATTAGAACTGAGAATATTACAAAGACTGCCTTTAGAACTCGGTATGAGCATTATGAAGTCTTAGTCATGTATTTTGGATTGACTAATGCTCCTGCAGCTTTCATGGATATGATGAACCAAGTATTCAAGGAATATTTGGATCAGTTCGTTCTTGTCTTTATTGATGGCATCCTCATATATTCCAAAAGTCGTGAAAACAAGTTATATGCCAAGTTGAAGAAATGGGAGTTCTGGCTTGAGGAAGTAACATTCCTTGGGCACGTGGTGTCAAAACATGGAGTATCTGTTGACCCGACGAAGATTGAAGCAATACAAAGTTGGGAGCAACCGAAATCGGTGACCGAAGTACGTAGTTTTCTGGGCTTAGCTGGTTATTCTCGGAGATTCGTGAAAGGATTTTCTGAAATCACTACCCCGTTAACTCAGCTGACTCAAAAGGATACAAAATTTGTATGGAGCAAAGAATGCGAGAAGTGTTTCCAAGAGCTTAAGAGGAGACTTATTTCGGCACCTGTTCTGACAATACCATCTGATTCGGATGGATTTGTTATCTACAGCGATGCTTCAAGCAAAGGGTTAGATGTGTTCTCATGCAATGTGGGAAAGTTATAGCCTATGCCTCACGACAACTTAAAGAATATGAGAGAAATTATCCTACTCATGATCTAGAGTTGGCAGCAGTCGTTTTTGCGCTAAAGATCTGGAGGCATTATCTATATGGGGAGAAAGTAGAGATATATTCAGACCATAAAAGTCTCATATATTTCTTCACCCAAAAAGAACTCAACATACGGCAACGACGTTGGCTCGAGCTGTTCAAAGAATCTTTGTAAGTAGGGAAGAATGTAACGAATGATTTGTTTGATTTGTGATTCTGAGGACAGAATCCTTGTAAGGACGGAATGATGTAACATTCTAGAATTTTAAATTATAATATTAAATATTTATTTATTTATATAAGTATTTAATGGATATGTTTATTGTTGAATAAATAATTTGAGTTGATGTGGGTTAGTTAATTATTTGTTGAGTTAAGGTAGGAGCTTATTCTTTTTCTTTAAAAGTTTAGTTTTTCTCCTCCCAAAAAGTCTCTGTAAAATAAATGTAAAAGATGAATTGGTGATATGTATATAGTTTTGTATGAGAATTATTTGTAAAGGGTTGTTTCATGAGTTTATATGTGATTATAGAGAAATTAAGTCATGTATGTATGCAATTTGTGATAAAAACCATATTACAGTGTTTATATGAAAATATATGAGTATGGCTTAGTTTAAAATGAAATTAATGCTTGATTAATTGTTAATATATATAAATTGACTATTGAATTTGATATAGTATGTATAATCATAACCATGGTATTTTGAATTTACTATTTTGTTTGAAAAACAAAATGTGACGCCCCCAAATCTGGGTCTCTTCTAACCCGATAGATGGTGCTCCACGGTGCTACAGTTCACACAACCATTCAATTGAAATGCCTCAAAAGAACGAATGTCTTATATATATTCCAAAACAATACTACCATTCCCCAGGTTCTTTATAATCGTTACATTTGTTCTATCATAATATCAAATATTATCATTACAAACCTATATTATTACATAGGTAATCAACACGTTCACTTTAGCCTTCACTTTAACCTTGACGAATCCTTTGGTCCATTCGGTCTAAGCTGCATTTATATGGTTCAAGCAAGAGTCAGCATAACAAGCTCAGCAAGTACAACAATTTCATTTTAAAAGCATGCTTGAAACATAGGAATCGTATATCTTCAATAACTGGATGATAGTTACGAAGTACTATCAAAAACATAAAATAGCATTTCTTTTCCTTCAAAACATTTTATAATAACAATATTCATCAATTCTGGTTCAAGACGTGAACGTCTTATAGTTTCTTTGAAACGGACAACCCGGCACGAAGTCCGTAAGTCGGTATAGCTTACGAGCACTTCTAGGTGATCAGCCTATAGTACTCTATGTTGATCAATACTATATCCATTAAACGTGTGTACGTTTAAGTTATGGCAACCTCGCGTGCCCATCGAATACTCGATGAAAATACATTTGTTTATTCATATTCAGGCTTACCTTGAATTCGTACCAATTAGCTGGCGTAGGATAGTGTTAGCAATTCTATATTGAAAGACTTGTAACAAGTTCAATCAATCTATCAAGATTAGTCTAGCCGAGGCAAAACTGTCATCGACTCTTTCTTCAAAACCATATATGCATCTCATAATTTGAATCATTTGAAAACCTGGCTAACACGAAGGTTAGACAAGCGTTTAAGAAAAAATTGCCTTCAGTGTCTGCTACAGTATCATTACTTTTCCTTTGAGTCTTTACAGTCTCTACAACACATAATCACATGACATACCACATTAGGTCATGAATGAACATATATAGTTCCTAAATCATCTTACCCATCTTCTCAATCTAATCCTATATTAGATTTGTTATTATTGGTTCCGGCTTTCTGTCGTTCTTTACATCATTCTTACTAACTTCTTTCTCTTATATAACTTAAGTTAAATTATTTCCTTAATACAACTCGTTTCGAGTTAAACAACTTTCATCACGGCTTACTAACGTCCTTACGTTATTAATCGAAACTCGATCGTCAATGGTTATGTACGCTTATTGTACATTGTACCTGTTTACATTCAATTAACTTTCTTTAACTCTAAGTGATCACACTTGAGGTTTAGTTATGACTTAACAATGTTTTATTAAGTCCCTTAGTTCGTTACTAAACAATTTCCATTCATGCTCCACTTTTAACCATTCTTTATCATCTAGGTTATAAAGTTGGCGCTGCAGCGCCGGCTATTGCACTTGGTGTCGCGCTGCGGCGTCACCACTTAGTACTCAAAAATCCGAACTCGGCGCCGCGGTGCGAGTCTCTGTGTTATATGCCGCGATGCGGCGTGTGTAAGACCCCAACTTTTATGAATAAAGAATAATTTTCTCGAATTATATTTTTGAATATAATGGTATTAATTTGATATAATGTTATAGTTGTCGGTAATATTTATAAATTTTGTAAAGTACGCAAGTTGTTATATAATATTCGATTGGTCGGGGAATATTCATTTTAACAGGGAATATTCGTACAATTTCACAATCATTGGTGGACCCCACAACGGAATTATTGTCGGATTGAGAAAATGACAAAAATACTTTATGAAAATAACGGCGGAGGTGTTACCGTTAAAACTGTTAAACTACCCGGTAGTAAAAGTACAGTAATACGCGTAGTTGCATAGTAGCACACGGTATTGATTATTGATGCTTACGTGAGAAGTCACTCAGTTATACTCAATTATTGATATAGTAATTGTTGCATCATATTTCTCATATTATTGATTCAATTATTGTTACAGTATCATCTGCATTATATGATATATTATTAAATCAATAATTGAGATGACAAAGTTATTTATATTATTATTTGATATATTGACAATGTCTAGAAGTTCTGTCAAGGAGAGGTTTGGTCACCTAATTGTGCGCCAATAAAGAGAAATCCTTATCGAAAAGCCCCCTATTTCCTGGGAACGACCTGGTTGTTAAATATTGTGAATTATAATATTAATGATGAATAAGTTCGTGTTGATTAAAGATGAATTTTATAGTTCCATTATGTTGGACTTATTTGTGTTAGTATAATTGATGTCTGGAGGATATATTGTTCAATTGGGTATTTGGGACACTTTTCGTGTCGGAATACTATTCACGAGTTACTATTTACGAGTTACTATTCACGAGTTACTATTCATGCATTACTATTCACGGGGTACTATTCACCCGTAAGATATATTTATTTTCGGTCCAAATCATTTTTTTGTACAAAATTATTCCATGAGGAGATGTGCTAATTTTTCAGACCGCTGGTTGAAGATATAATAGTAAATCAATATGGACCGCTGGTGGAAGTTTAATAGTAAATAAATATGGATCGCTGGTTTAAAGTTTTAATATTAAATCAGTATGGACCGTTGTTTTAAGTTTTAATAGTAAACCAATCTGGATCGTCCGTATAAAAGTAAATCAATCTGGACTGTTCATGGATTAGTTACTATGCAATCCATTCTTCTATAAATAGAAGCTCATTCCTTCATTATTTCTTACGAATTCACTGAATATCATGTCTGTGCGTTTACGCCGGACCTGGTTCCATTATTTATTATTTTGTCGAATATCTTGTCTGTGCGTTTACGCCGGACCTGGTTCCATTATTTATTATTCTGTCAGAATATCATGTCTGTACGTTTACGCCAGACCTGGTTACATTATTTATTATTCTGTCGGAATATCCAGTCTGTGCGTTTATGCCGGACCTAGTTCCATTATTTATTATTCTGTTAGAATATCCTGTCTGTGCGTTTACGCCGGACCTGGTTCCATCCTTTATTATTCTATTGGAATAACCTGCATATGCGGTCTATCGCATGCATGGTGATTTCTTTTGTTATTCCATTCTTTATTATACTCAGTTGGTTAGAACTTTGACTTCTATACTACATGAAATTAGTGGAATAACCTTGATATTTGCGCTTCATCCAGTATCTTTTCATAGAAATATTCTTCTGAGCAATCTTGAATTTTACTCTACAAAGCAGTATCATGTTGACAATTTGGACGTTATCATTTCCTAGATAAATTAATTCTTGAACTTGTTTTATTGAATTCTTATATCATTGTCATCATCCTCATGCTTATATTTTTTTTTTGAAAGTCATATGTGGCCTGTAGTGCATAGATGGACTTGGCATGATTATGACCAAGGATTATTCGGTGTAATCATGACCGTAATGTTATAAATGATGTGGTAAAAGTCCTCATTGGCCGTAGTGAATTGATGGACAATTATTGGCATGATCATGACCATTAATGAATACACGAATGTCCTTGGCCCGTAGTGTATGGATAATTTGTGGTCATGATACTAAAGAATATCCTTGGTCGTAGTACAGGGGTGATTCAATGATGTGGATTATTTATTAAGCTGAGTCTGTGACAACCCGAGAATTTAGACAATTTATTAAAATCTTAAATGATTGATTTAAGGTCAAATAATAGACCTAGACAGAAAATAAGTGTATGCGTTTGATATTATTAGGGTGAAATTTTGACGATTTCAAAATTTTGTGAAGGATATAGGTGAATTATTCAAGATTAAGGATTTATGTGATTAAGTTCTGTGAATATGGTTATGTATGTGTGATGAATGTGGTTAAGGGTCAAGGGTTGACCAGGTTAATTATATATGTGTCAAACCCTAATTATATATGTGTCAAACCCTAATTATATATTAAGAACTTTAACGCTCGGTTAGAAAACCCTAGCGATTAATAAGAAATCCTAGGAACCGGTTCTGGAAACCCTAGTTTCAGTTTCGAGAGTACAAAATCCTAAATCGGATATTGAAAACACTAGATTGGGAATGCAATGTATGTACAAGGTTAAACGCCAATAATTTTAATTAATTAGGAAAAACCCTAATTAATTACTGGAAATTCTAGTTGATTATTAGAAAACCCTAATACCAGATCTGAAAATACTAGTTTCAGATTCTGATAAAGTGAAACCCTAATCTGGGAATATAACGGAGAATTTTAATGTTTTAGTGCTAATAATTAAGTATTAATTAGGGTAAAGGTTAATTAATTAACAAACCCTAATTTCCAATTTTTGGAACCCAAACTGTTCCGTCAGAAACCCTAATGCTCAATTGTGGATTTAATTGCTAAAATTATCAATGTTAATTAGGAAACCCTAATCCTAATTATTTCAATTTATGAGTAATTAGAAAACTCTAATCTAATTACGAAATCTAAATTCTAATTTAGAAAATCAAAATTTTTCTATTAGAAACAAAGGCTATAAACCCTAATCCGCGATTTTGACCCTAATTGCTTAATTACCGATTTTAATTAGGAAATATTAATCCTAATTAGCAAGATTTAAGTATGATTAAGGAAATTATAATATAATTATCAAATTCTAATTATAATTAAGAAATATTAATTTTCAATTTTGAAAAATCTAATTTGGAAATTTTAGAAAATCAAGTTGCTTAAATCTTTAGGGTTAAATCCTAAACCTTAAAATGCTAAACCCTAAACCCTAATGGTTTGTATTAAATGACCATTTTATAATTAAATTTGCATGGAAAAGACTAAAATGCCCTTAGTGCATTATGGTGACTTAACTTGCAAGAATTGGCCTAGTGAAGTGGGTGAACCACCCTAGCCTAGCATATGACTTTTAAATCTAGCTATCTCAGCCAAATTGACAACCTTGTGCAATGCATTATCATTTATATATATTAGAATTAAAAAAAAAGAGTCACTTTCCAATTTATTTTGTCCAAACCCATTTTCTCTCTTCATTTTCGGAAATTAGAGAGAGAGTGTGTGAGAATCAAAGCTATAATCAATTCATAACTTATCAAGAACAGATCGTGAAGTCAGAATCAAAGATCAAAGCTCAAAAGAGGTATAAACCCTAAATTTTGAAATTCTTTGATCTTATGGTGTTTAATGTTAGTTGTTGGTTAAATATGTGTTATAAGGTGTCAATTAGAGATCTGGGTTGTTGGATCATGGATCCATAACACCTAGATGCTCGAATCTAGCATTTTAGAAAATCTTGAAAAGTTTGAAAAAAAAGTCGTCTGACATTCAAATGTCAGGGCTTTTAGATCCGTGTGTGTTAAGTGTTTTATGTGTTTTATGTAATGAATCTGTAGTGTGCCATGAGGTCTTTACTCTTCAACTGGAAGCAGGGTCAGATCTAGTCTAGATCATCATTTATGCTCGGTCAAACCACGTTGATCGTTCACAGAAACTGAATTCTGGGTAACCCAGAACCCATCGTGTTATCTGATAAGGTTTCGCAGGCTTCGGATCTTGTATGTGTTTAGTTTGTTTTGCTAATTTGTGCTTTGTATCTTGTAGCCTGATAGAAGGACTATATACTAATGCCTTCATATCACCTAGATCCATAGCCAAATCGTAGAAATTTGAGGTCAAACAACCGTTGACCGAACTGTTCAAGAACATTTCTGGGTTTTCCAGAAATGTTCAAGAACAGATCTTCGTATGTAGTTTGACCGGCCCTGATTTCTTATTTATGTTGTTGTTCGACTAGATTGGTGATATATTATGGTACCCTGTCATGTGGTCTACAGTATTGAATCAATGGTTCACCAAAACAAGTTGCAGGATTCACGTTATAGGGATCGAAAACTAGTACCTAGACTGTTCTTCATTTTCTGGAAAACCCAAAAAATGAAGAACAGAGTTGTCAGATATTTTGGAGGCCCAGATCTTCCAAGTGTAATGTTTTATGACATAGTAGATGACTGATTCGTGTAGTATTACATAAACCCTACACGATCAATGTTTAACATGGCCCAGAATCTTGATAGACAGAAAATTATTGACGGTCAAACTAGATAACCTTTAAACTGACCATGAAGCTGAAGAACATGACCAAGAACATCAAGAACACCTATAGCGACGGTTTTGTCGCTATAGGGACCTTTAGCGACAGTTTATTTTCTATTTTCCGGAAAATGATTAAAAAATTAGAAAAAATGGTTTTTAATTATTAACAATACAAAATAAATTCTAAAAAATTATTTTAAATTCTGAAAAATAGTTTTTAATTATTTTCAGTATATTTCAAAAATATTTAGTATTTTTGGAATATAAAAGGAATTTATTTATTTAATTATTGTATTAAATAAATTATTTAAAAATAATTTTAATTCATGAAAAAACATGAAAAATTATTTTATGGTATAAGAAAATATTTTAAGTTATTTTTGATGACTTTTAATATTTTGGGATGAATTTCATTAATTAATCAATATTAATGATAATTAGTTTATTTAATAACTATATTAAATAAATTAAGGAAAAATAGAATTAATGCTTTATAAATTATATAAAAATAATTTATGTGATCTAAAAATATTTTAAGTTATAAATTATAACTTTTGATATTTATTCATGAAAATATTAATATTTTAATATTAATAGCAATTATCAGATAAGGGATTTAAGTGTTTAAAAATCATATAATTATGATTTTAAGGTATTTAAAATATTTTGAAATATTATAATTATATTATAATATTTTGTAATGATTTTCATTAATATTTTATAATAAATAAATTTTAATGATTAAGTAATTATGTGATATTTAATTTATTTAAATACGGTTTTAATGATTGAAAATGGTGATAAATGGTAATAATTATCCGAAAATTATTACGAGCCTAGGAAAAATGTTTTGTCTGATAAGAAATTATATGTGATAATGGTTAAGTGGTTAGACAGAGTTTAATTGAACTTAAACTCGATTTTTGTCCGACTAGACCGTCGGGATGATAGAATTGTGTCGGTTTCAAGTCAGACTGAAATAGTTTGACTTGATGCTATGTCTTATGTGCTGTATAGACTGATAGGATTATGTGGTAATATGTTTAGGTTATTCTGTGTGTAAATATATAACAGTATTATACTGTGATGATATTATTCTAATTATTGGAGATCTATATTACTAATATTAGGTCTTCGGGTAAAGCGTTATAAATTGTGTTGCGGTAATCAACGGTTCAGGCAAGTTTCTTTGTACTTAACTCTAATAAGAGTGTATTATTCAAGCTTATGGTTAATCATTGCTGATTTCTATGAAAATTGTACTTTGTACATCTTGCATGTATAAGTCAGGTATGAAAGGCTGATCACCTTCATTACCAGTTGGTTCAGAAATGTTTGTTCATGTATAAAACTTGTTCAGTCTAAAGTTTGTTCGTGCTAGTTCTCAATTATATAGATGAATTATAGCCAGCTTATTATTCATACTCTTCAATCATGATATATCGTTATATTGTTGTATTTAAACTTGATGGGCAACTTTCATGCTCACCCTTGCTATATCATGATAAAACATTGCAAATAAGGCGAATGCGTTCGGATACAGGAAAAGGTTAAGGCCAAGTTCAGCTTGGGATAAAATATGTTGCTATTATGTAATAGTATAGTTTAATAAATGTGTTATATTTTAGAAAGTTTATGAATTGTGTATAAGTTAAGGTTACTCGACCTTGGGGAATGGTGTGTAATGTATTGTACAAACAATTTATGTTTATATCTTCCGCAAATAGTTATAGAAATAGTATACCGGATCCAAGGTGATTTGGGGCCCGGATTTGGGGATGCTACAGTTGGTATCAGAGCTGTTGGTTATGAAGCTTAGGTAGGAATACTTGAGACCAATAACCGCAGTGATTAGGATAAGACTAACTCAAATAGAGTTAGCTGGTCGGTAAGATTCAAAGATGAATCTCGGCGAGTGTAAAGACACAGAGTTCCCTAATTCTGATAATAAAGTTGAACAGTAACGGTAAATAGATCGAGTCTAAAAGACTGAAAGTGCAGGAATAGGAGATCGTAAAACAAAACGATCATAGTGCATGGAATTGAATCGTATTATATACGATAAGATCACCCCGTGATCTGATAAAGGTTATGATATGGGAAATGAATCAATCTACTGATTGAAAAGTTTACAGCAAGATGTTGTGTGTAAGTTGTACTATGAAATAGTACTATGAAAAATCATGAAAGAGTTATGGATTATGAATACGAATTGAATTCGTATTAAAAAAGGGGGATAAGATTAGGTGGGGATTTCAATGAGGACTCGTGTTAGCAACTAAGTTGTATGATTTCTTGTATGGGTGGGGAATTGTACTTGGTGTAAAAACTACTTAGTTGGTGGCATTGCTAACCATTGAAATGTTGTGTCACGCTAGTTGTTATATATAAATAAATAGGTCATAGGTAGAGAATATAGGATTAAGTACGAGTTCTTAGAACTCATACTTATGTGACATTCTTGACTCATAGTTATATGAAATGTTTATGAGCCCCTCAACGAACGGACGCCAAAGGTCAGACTGGGGTAAGTTCGTAAACTCATATAATTGTGGCCAGGTTATGAACTCATAAGTTTGGTTTTATGAACTGGGTATAGTTGTGTGTGAATGGAGTGTTAAGGATTATAGGAACAGATAGATTATTAAGCAAATGATCATTAGTGGAGACTTAGGTTTTTCTAAACTCCTAGCTATGCTAAACTTCAAATTTTTGACATCTAGCTAAATACGCACTATGTGCCTTTTAAAAAAAATGTAGACTCGTAATCATTTTTGAAACGGTTTAAAGTATAGTCTATGCTACTTATTTCGGCTAGACGCAAATGATTTGAAATATCAAAAATTATTTTTATTTATCACTTATGTACCATGTAACCTGGTGCAGAGATGATAAAAATGATGGAGTCATCAATGCAGTATTACTTAGTGTGAATTAGACCTAAAGTCACTATTCCACTATGGTATGATGTAGCATGACAAAATTACCAAATGACGGAATCCTCAACGGACTGTAAATACAGTGCGGCATCATGACGTCATTCTCGAAAATGTTTTCAAAAATTTTAATTTGCCAACGGGGTTTGGCTACACCTAAATAATTCGATTGCATTGAATTATTGATATGAGTCTATGCTATTTGATTCAGCTAGACTAATGTTATAAAAACTCCAAGTGTTTATTGAAAGAAATTTCCCGAACCAAATTGTTTTGGTGCGGAATCCAATGATAAGACTGAGGTGAACGATAATGTTTGGATAAATAATCCAATCTAGTAGCGTAAATATTCGCTAAAAATGATTAATACGTTATGCATGATGTAACTGTACGATGGGCTAATCACCTAAAGTACTAGCAACGGTAGTTTACCTTCTTTGTGATTGTAAACAAACCAAGTAATGTATTGTTTTGCGGTATGATCACTACCGTTAAAACTAAATGTGTTCATGGTCTATATGACCCCTCAGCACAATTTCAAAACTTTTGCTCTTGTGAGTGGTGTATTGGGTAGCATGTGACATGTGTGAAAGGTGTAAGGTGCCCGGTGTAAGGTGTAAGGTGAATTTCGGGGACAAAATTCTTATAAGGAGGGGTGAATATGACAACCCGAGAATTTAGACAATTTATTAAAATCTTAAATGATTGATTTAAGGTCAAATAATAGACCTAGACAGAAAATAAGTGTATGCGTTTGATATTATTAGGGTGAAATTTTGACGATTAAAAATTTTGTGAAAGATATAGGTGAATTATTCAGGATTAAGGATTTATGTGATTAAGTGCTGTGAATATGGTTATGTATGTGTGTTGAATGTGGTTAACGGTCAAGGGTTGACCAGATTAATTATATATGTGTCAAACCCTAATTATATATTAAGAACTTTAACGTTCGGTTAGAAAACCCTAGCGATTAATAAGAAATCCTAGGAACCGGTTCTGGAAACCCTAGTTTCAGTTCCGGGAGTACGAAATCCTAAATCGGATATTGAAAACCCTAGATTGGGAATGCAATGTACGTACAAGGTTAAACGCCAATAATTTTAATTAATTAGGAAAAACCCTAATGAATTACTGGAAATTCAAGTTGATTATTAGAAAACCCTAATACCAGATCTGAAAATACTAGTTTCAGATTCTTATAAAGTAAAACCCTAATTTGGGAATATAACGGAGAATTTTAATGCTTTAGTGCTAATAATTAAGTATTAATTAGGGTAAAGGTTAATTAATTAACAAACCCTAATTTCCAATTTTTGGAACCCAAATTATTCCGTCAGAAACCCTAATGCTCAATTATGGATTTAATTTCTAAAATTATAAATGTTAATTAGGAAACCCTAATCCTAATTATTTCAATTTATGAGTAATTAGAAAACTCTAATCTAATTACGAAATCTAAATTCTAATTTAGAAAATCAAAATTTTTCTATTAGAAACCCTAATTTTTGGGCTATAAACCCTAATCCGCGATTTTGACCCTAATTGCTAAATTACCGATTTTAATTAAGAAATATTAATCCTAATTAGCAAGATTTAAGTATGATTAAGGAAATTATAATATAATTATCAAATTCTAATTATAATTAAGAAATATTAATTTTCAATTTTGAAAAATCTAATTTGGAAATTTTAGAAAATCAAGTTGCTTAAATCTTTAGGGTTAAAACCTAAGCCCTAAAGGTTAAATCCTAAACCCTAAAATGCTAAACCCTAAACCCTAAGGGTTTGTTTTAAATGACCATTTTAGAATTAAATTTTCATGGAAAAGACTAAAATGCCCTTAGTGCATTATGGTGACTTAACTTGCAAGAATTGGCCTAGTGAAGTGGGTGAACCACCCTAGCCTAGCATATGACTTTTAAATCTAGCCATCTCAGCCAAATTGACAGCCTTGTGCAATTCATTATCATTTATATAGATTAGAATTAAAAAAACAGTCTCATTTTCCAATTTATTTTGTCCAAACCCATTTTCTCTCTTCATTTTCGAAAATTAGAGAGAGAGTGTGTGAGAATCAAAGCTATAATCAATTCATAACTTATCAAGAATAGATCGTGAAGTCAGAATCATAGATCAAAGCTTAAAAGAGGTATAAACCCTAAATTTTGAAATCTTTTGATCTTATATTGTTTAATGTTAGTTGTTGGTTAAATATGTGTTATAAGGTGTCAATTAGAGATCTGGGTTGTTGGATCATGGATCCATAACACCTAGATGCTCGAATCTAGCATTTTAGAAAATCTTGAAAAGTTGGAAAAAAAGTCGTCTGACATTCAAATGTTAGGGCTTTTAGATCCGTGTGTGTTAAGTGTTTTATATGTTTTATGTAATGAATCTATAGTGTGCCATGAGGTCTTTACTCTTCAACTGGAAGCAGGGTCAGATCTAGTCTAGATCATCATTTATGCTCGGTCAAACCACGTTGACCGTTCACAGAAACTGAATTCTGGGTAACCCAGAACCCATCGTGTTATCTGACAAGGTTTTGCAGGCTTCGGATCTTGTATGTGTTTAGTTTGTTTTGCTAATTTGTGCTTTGTATCTTGTAGCCTGATAGAAGGACTATATACTAATGCCTTCATATCACCTAGATCCGTTGCCAAATCGTAGAAATTTGAGGTCAAACAACCGTTGACCGAACTGTTCAAGAACATTTCTGGGTTTTCCAGAAATGTTCAAGAACAGATCTTCGTATGTAGTTTGACCGGCCCTGATTTCTTATTTATGTTGTTGTTCGACTAGATTGGTGATATATTATGGTACCCTGTCATGTGGTCTACAATATTGAATCAATGGTTCACCAAAACAAGTTGCAGGATTCACGTTATAGGGATCGAAAACTAGTACCTCGACTGTTCTTCATTTTCTGGAAAACCCAGAAAATGAAGAACAGAGTTGTCAGATATTTTGGAGGCCCAGATCTTCCAAGTGTAATGTTTTATGACATAGTTGATGACTGATTCGTGTAGTATTACATAAACCCTACACGATCAATGTTTAACATGGCCCAGAATCATGATAGACAGAAAATTATTGACGGTCAAACTAGATAACCTTTAAACTGACCATGAAGCTGAAGAACATGACCAAGAACATCAAGAACACTTATAGCGATGGTTCTGTCGCTAAAAAGGGACCTTTAGCGACAGTTTATTTTCTATTTTCCGGAAACTGATTAAAAAATTAGAAAAAATGGTTTTTAATTATTAAAAATACAAAATAAATTCTGAAAAATTATTTTAAATTCTGAAAAATAGTTTTTAATTATTTTCAATATATTTCAAAAATATTAGTATTTTTGGAATATAAAAGTAATTTTTTTATTTAATTATTGTATTTAATAAATTATTTAAAAATAATTTTAATTTATGAAAAATCATAAAAAATTATTTTATGGTATAAGAAAATATTTTAAGTTATTTTTGATGACTTTTAATATTTTGGGATGAATTTCATTAATTAATAAATATTAATGATAATTAGTTTATTTAATAACTATATTAAATAAATTAAGGAAAAATGGAATTAATGCTTTATAAATTATATAAAAATAATTTATGTGATCTAAAAATATTTTAAGTTATAAATTATAACTTTTGATATTTATTCATGAAAATATTAATATTTTAATATTAATAGCAATTATCAGATAAGGGATTTAAGTGTTTAAAAATCATATAATTATGATTTTAAGGTATTAAAAATATTTTGAAATATTATAATTATATTATAATATTTTGTAATGATTTTCATTAATATTTTAATATAAATAAATTTTAATGATTAAGTAATTATGTGGTATTTAATTTATTTAAATACGGTTTTAATGATTGAAAATGGTGATAAATGATAATAATTATCCGAAAATTATTACGAGCCTAGGAAAAATGTTTTGTCTGATAAGAAATTATATGTGATAATGGTTAAGTGGTTAGATAGAGTTTAATTGAACTTAAACTCGATTTTTGTCCGACTAGACCGTCGGGATGATAGAATTGTGTCTGTTTCAAGTCAGACTGAAATAGTTTGACTTGATGCTATGTCTTATGTGCTGTATAGACTGATAGTATTATGTGGTAATGTGTTTAGGTTATTCTGTGTGTAAATATATAAAAGTATTATACTGTGATGATATTATTCTAATTATTGGAGATCTTTATTACTAATATTAGGTCTTCGGGTAAAGCTTTATAAATTATGTTGCGGTAATCAACGGTTCAGACAAGTTTCTTTGTACTTAACTCTAATAAGAGTGTTTTATTCAAGCTTATGGTTAATCATTGCTGATTTCCATGAAAATTGTACTCTGTACATCTTGCATGTATAAGTCAGGTATGAAAGGCTGATCACCTTCATTACCAGTTGGTTCAGAAATATTTGTTCATGTATAAAACTTGTTCAGTCTAAAGTTTGTTCGTGCTAGTTCTCAATTATATTGATGAATTATAGCCAGCTTAGTATTCATACTCTTCAATCATGATATATCATTATATTATTGTATGTAAACTTGCTGGGCAACTTTCATGCTCACCCTTGCTATATCATGATAAAACATTGCAAATAAGGCGAATGCGTTCGGATACAGGAAAAGGTTAAGGCCAAGTTCAGCTTGGGATAAAATATGTTGCTATTATGTAATAGTATAGTTTAATAAATGTGTTATATGTTAGAAAGTTTATGAATTGTGTATAAGTTAAGGTTACTCGACCTTGGGGAATGGTGTGTAATGTATTGTACAAACAATTTATGTTTATATCTTTCGCAAATAGTTATAGAAATGGTATACCGGATCCGAGGTGATATGGGACCTGGATTCGGGGCTGCTACAGAGTCCCAGCGATAAAAGTGTTGAAAAACCTTTTAAATCATAAAAGATAGTAGATTTTATTCTCTACTTGACTCTTTTAATGTATTGCTTGTTCTGTTGCAGTTAAACTTGATGTTGTTATATTTTATCAGTTTAACACTATTGAAGGCTAACGATAATTTATTCTGCATTATCTTAGTCATAATATTTCTTACTGGGCTAGTTGAGCTCACCCTTTCTTTCGTTGTTCTCTTTCGGAAATGAGAACATAGCAGGGACTAGTCGGGGAACGGAGTGATGGTCCAGAGGATAGCATTAGTAGTCCTCACTATTCTGTGAAATAGTGTGTTAATAATTGTAATGAGGACTCCTTTTGAGTTTGTATAATCTCTAGTAGACAATAATTGTATTCAAACTCACAGTTATGTTTTGTCGTATTGTACACGACAGCTGTATTAGTAAATTATATTTGAATTCTGTACCATGTATCTGGCGACCCAAGATGGGTGATGTATACCTAATTTTGGGGGCATCACAGTTGGTATCAAAGCTTAGGGATATGATCCCTGGCTAAGATGTGAGAATAGAACTAGGAGGGGAGAGATGGGGAATTCCTTCGCTAATATGACCTACCTAAGATTTTTTTGGTATTTAATTGGTCGGTCAGAATATAGGGATAATATGTTACATGTTAATTAACCTTTTGTTTTGTGGCAGTATCTAAAAATGACATTCGAGAATGTTGAGAATAGCAATGGAGCACAGGCAACCGTTGACTCACCATATAATCAGGATAATGTGCATCAGGAAGGCGACAATCCTCATGCAAACAACAACACTGACCAAATGATGAATGGCAGAGTGTTCAGAGGCTTTATGCAATTCATGCAACAGCAGACGAGAGCGGCTCATGTCCACAATGTTGGTGGAAATACTGGAAACTCTCGGACGGTCACCGCTAAACTGTTCAAGGAGCTGGGACCACCAGAGTTTATTGGAGAGCCAAAACCACTAAGGGTGGAAGCATGGATAAAGCAGATCACCAAGATATTTGATGTCTTGGGATGCTACGATGAGAAAAAGGTTCCCTTTGTCGCCTTTATGTTGTGAGGAGAGACATATTACTAGTGGGAATCGGTAAAATGTACTCAACCTGCCGCACTAAAAATGTTTTGGGAGAAGTTCCAAGAACTATTAAACGACAAGTACTTTCCCGAAAGTATTCGTCACATAAAAGAGGTGGAGTTTATCAAGCTGGAGCAAAATAATATGACTGTGTCGCAGTATGAGGCTAAATTTGCAGAGTTGTCCCGGTTTACATCCCATTTGGTGGATAATGAGGAGCGAATGACACGAATGTTTTTGCGAGGTTTAAAACCTGAGATACGTTAACATCTTATTTCTCATAAACTATGTTTATATTCAGATGTTGTAAATAGGGCTCAGTTAGTGGAGCGCGATAACGAGTCAACGCAACCAAAAGAGTGCAATCATCGAAGCGGTGACAACAAGCGTGGAGGGAATCAACAAGCCAGAAATGGTAACCACTTCGGTGGTAATCAGCGCCAAAACAATAAGAATGGACATTTCAAAAAGAGGAGATTCAACAATGATGGAAAGACGTCAGGACCAGCACCCGTTGTTAAGGAAGGAGAACGACCACCTATCATATGCTTCAAATACGGAGGGGAGGGACACATCAGTCCAAACTGCATGATGTTGTCCAAAGCATGTTATAATTATGGAAGAGAAGGTCACTTTGCCCGATTTTGTCGTTCACCGAAGACAAGTTCAGCTAGGATGGAGGCACCAAAGGCCGTCCCAGAAAAGTCAAAGTCGGTAGTGTAAGGAAGAGAGTTTGTTGTGACCTCCCAGAAAGCAAGGAACCCAAATGAGGTCATCACGGGTAAGCTTATCATAAACTCTAGCGAAGTCTATACTTTATTTGATACCGATTCTACCCATTCTTTTATTTGTCCTACTTGAGCTCAACGATAAAATTTGAATCCAGAGAAATTAGACTTTAACTTATCTGTGGAAACTCCGTTGGGAGAAACCTTAATTACATCCACTGGTTATAAGACTTTTTTGTTTCAAATCGGTAACTGCACATTACCTGTCAATCTTATTTCTTTAAAAATACTTACGTTTGACGTAATTCTAGGGATTGATTGGTTAACTACTCATCATGCAAAAATTGATTGTTTTCGTAAGGTTGTTAGTTTTCATATTCCTAATGAACCTATTATGCGAATTCAAGCGACCAAACCATTAAAATCAATCACGGTCATTTTAAGCCATAAAGCTATTCATTTTTTGAAATACAAGTGTCAAGCTTTCTTAGCTCATGTCACAGATTTAAACAAAAATACGTCAGTTTTGAACAATATTTCTATTGTTAATAAATTTCCTAACTTATTCCCTGAAGAACTTCCTGGCCTACCCCCAGAGCGTGAAATTGAATTTTGTATCAACCTTGAACCTGGTACAAAACCCATTTCCAAAGCCCCATATCGAATGGCTCCTATTGAACTTCAGGAGTTAAAGACCCAATTGCAGGAATTGTTAGACATTGGTTTCATTCGTCCTAGTACGTCTCCTTGGGGTGCTCCTGTTCTATCCGTGAAGAAGAAAGATGGGAGTATGCGACTTTGTATTGATTATCGGGAGTTGAATCATGTCACCATCAAAAATAGGTACCCATTGCCACGTATTGATGACCTGTTTGACCAGTTGCAAGGAGCCAAATTCTTTTCAAAGATTGATCTTTGTTCCGGATATCACCAATTGAAAATTAGAACCGATAACATTCCAAAGACGGCTTTCAGAACTCGGTACGGGCATTATGAATTCCTAGTCATGTCCTTCGGATTGTCTAATGCTCATGCTGCCTTCATGGATATGATGAACCGAGTATTCAAGGGATATTTGTATCACTTTGTGGTCGTATTTATTGATGACATCCTTATTTATTCCAAAAGCCGTGAAGATCATGAGCAACACTTGAGGTGACAGTCCAAAAGCTTTGTGAATACAAGCTTTATGCCAAGTTGAAGAAATACGAGTTCTGGCTTGAGGAAGTAGCATTCCTTGGGCACGTAGTATCAAGTCATGGAATATATGTTGACCCGGCAAAGATTGAAGCTATTCAAAGCTGGGACCAACCTAAATCAGTGACCGAAGTACGTACCTTTCTCGGTTTAGCTGGTTATTATCGGAGATTCATGGAAGGATTTTCTTGAATCGCTACTCCATTAACTCAGCTGACTCGGAAAGATACAAAATTTGGTTTGAGCGAAGAATGTGAGAAGAGTTTTCAAGAACTCAAGAGGAGACTCATTTCAGCACCTGTTCTGACAATACCATCTGGCTCGGAGAGATTTGTGATCTATAGTGATGCTTCGGGTAAAGGGTTGGGATGTGTTCTCATGCAACATGGGAAAGTCATAGCATATACCTCAAGACAACTCAAAGAATATGAGAGGAATTATCCTACTCATGATCTAGAGTTAGCAGCTATTGTATTCGCACTTAAAATTTGGATGCTTTACTTTTATGGGGAGAAATTGGAGATCTTTACGGATCATAAAAGCCTCAAATATTTCTTCACTCAAAAGGAACTCAACATGCGACAATGACGTTGGTTTGAGATGTTGAAAGATTATGATCATACCATCCAATACCATCCTAGAAAAGCGAACGTGGTAGTTGACACATTGAGTAGAAGATCATATGCAAGTACGAGTGCGATATTGTCAACGCAAAGGCCCATTTTGTGTGACTTGCAAAGGATGGAGATAGAGTTAAAAACTCCACGGACTCATGTGATGATGGCAAATATACGAGTAGAACCGACTTTAATTGATAAAGTTAAAGTTGCTCAAGCTACAGACCCGGAGCTGATGCGTATGAGGAAGAAAGTGCAAGAAGGTGCTATGCCGGAAGCAAGAATCGATGAAGAAAAAATACTTCGAGTCAACTCCAGACTTTGTGTTCCTAACGACCCTGATTTAAATTATAAAATCTTGATGGAGACACACAACACATCGTTTGCAATCCATCTTGGGAGTACCAAAATGTATCATGATCTTCGACATACATTTTGGTGGAGCAATATGAAGAGAGAGATAGCGGAATTTTTCTCAAGGTGTTTAACTTGTCAACAAGTCAAGTTGGAACATCAAGTACCAAAAGGTCCATTTCAACCACTTGAAATTCCAGAATGGAAGTGGGAGCACATTACCATGGATTTCGTTACTGGTCTTCCCAAGGTTTCTCAAGGCATAGATTCAATTTGGGTCATTATTGATAGATTGACCAAGTCTGCTCACTTCTTACCTATACGAGAAACTTATACACTTGAACGTCTTGCTCGTATGTACATAAATGAGATTGTAAGACTGCATGGTATACCAGTATCCATAGTTTTTTATCGAGACCCAAGATTCACTTCACGATTTTGGGTTAGTTTGCAGAAAGCTATGGGCACGGATTTACGATTTAGCTCGGCATATCATCCTCAGACGGATGGATAGTCGGAGAGGACTATTTAAACTCTTAAAGATCTAATAAGACTCTGTGTCCTTGATTTTAAGGGAAGTTGGGACAAGTTTTTACCATTGATGGAGTTTTCCTACAACAACAGTTATCAAGCAAGTATTGGCATGGCTCCATTCGAAACGTTGTATGGGAGAAAGTGTCATTCTCCAGTATGTTGGGATGAGGTGGGTGAAACAACGTTGTTGGGACCGGAGTTGGTACGTATGACCACAGAAAAGATTCAAACGATCCGATAACGTATAAAAACATCACAAGATAGACAAAAGAGTTATGCTGATCTTCATCGAAAGGACGTAGAATTCGATATTGGAGATCATGTGTTGTTACGTGTTGCTCTATGGAAAGGAATTACAAGATTTGGAAAGAGAGGAAAGCTCAATCCTCAATTCATTGGCCCATTTTTAATTCTTGAGCGAGTGGAAACTGTGGCCTATAGACTCGCCTTACCGCCAAGTATGTCTCGTGTTCAGAATGTTTTTAAATATCTATGTTACGTAAATATGTGAAAGACCAGAACCACATTATTGAGTTAGAACCAGACGAGATAGAGGAAGATTTAACATATGAAGAGTTACCTGTTAAAATCTTGGATAAGAAGGACTATGTTCTACGTTCCAAGGTTATACCTCAAGTCAAAGTTTTATGGAGAAACCACGATCTGGAAGAAATGACTTGGGAGTTAGAATCTGAGATGAAGTCAAGGTATCCTTATCTCTTCGATATACCAGGTATGTACCCTAATTTTGAGGACGAAATTTCATAAGAAGGGGAGTTTGTAAGACCCCAACTTTTATGAATAAAGAATAATTTTCTCGAATTATATTTTTGAATATAATGGTATTGATTTGATATAATGTTATAGTTGTGGGTAATATTTATAAATTTTTCAAAGTACGCAAGTTGTTATATAATATTCGATTGGTCGAGGAATATTCATTTTAACAGGGAATATTCGTACAACGGCACAATCATTGGTGGACCCCACAACGGAATTATTGTCAGATTGAGAAAACGACAAAAATACTTTATGAAAATAACGGCGGAGGTGTTACCGTTAAAACTGTTGAACTACCCGATAGTAAAAGTACAGTAATACGCATAGTTGCATAGTAGCACACGGTATTGATTATTGATGCTTACGTGAGAAGTCACTCAGTTATACTCAATTATTGCTACAGTAATTGCTGCATCATATATCTCATATTATTGATTTAATTATTGTTACAGTATCATCTGCATTATATGATATATTATTAAATCAATAATTGAGACGGTAAAGTTATTTATATTATTATTTGCAATATTGACAATGTCTAGAAGTTCTGTCAAGGACAGGTTTGGTCACCTAATTGCGCGCCAATAAGGAGAAATCCTTATCGGAAAGCCCCCTCTTTCCTGGGAACGACCTGGTTGTTAAATATTGTGAATTATAATATTAATGATGAATAAGTTCATGTTGATTAAAGATGAATTTTATAGTTCCATTGTGTTGGACTTATTTGTGTTAGTATAATTTATGTCTGGAGGATATATTGTTCAATTGGATATTCGGGATACTTTTCGTGTCGGAGTACTACTACTCACGAGTTATTATTCATGAGTTACTATTCACGAGTTACTATTTACGGGGTACTATTCACCCGTAAGATATATTTATTTTCGGTCCAAATAATTTTTTTGTACAAAATTATTCCATTAGGAGATGTGCTAATTTTTCAGACTGTTGGTTGAAGATATAATAGTAAATCAATATGGATCGCTGGTGGAAGTTTAATAGTAAATCAATATGGATCGCTAGTTTAAAGTTTTAATAGTAAATCAGTATGGACCGTTGTTTTAAGTTTTAATAGTAAACCAATCTGGATCGTCCATATAAAAGTAAATCAATCTGGACCATTCATGGATTAGTTACTATGCCATCCATTCTTCTATAAATAGAAGCTCATTCATTCATTATTTCTTACAAATTCACTGAAACTCTAGAGAGAGAATTACAAGAGAACCTATAGAAAAGTATTCTGCTACTTCCCTACTCTTATATTCAGTTTCTTTTACGGTAAGGGATGTTATTTGTTGTACTCATGAAGAGAACTTCTGTTATTCCATTATTTATTATTTTATTGAAATAACCTGTATACGCGGGTTACCCTATACATGGTGACATTCTTCTAATATTCTGTTATTTATTATTCTGTCGGAATTTCCTATATGTGCATTTACGCCGGACCTGGTTCCATTATTTAATATTTTGTCGGAATATCTTGTCTGTGCGTTTACGCCGAACCTGGTTCCATTATTTATTATTCTGTCGGAATATCCTGTCTGTGCATTTATGTCGGACCTAGTTCCATTATTTATTATTTTGTCGGAATATCCTGTCTGTGCGTTTACACCGGACCTGGTTCCATTATTTAATATTCTGTCAGAATATCCAGTCTATGCGGACCTGGTTCCATTATTTATTATTCTGTCGGAATATCCTGTCTGTGCGTTTACGCCGGACCTGGTTCTATCCTTTATTATTCTGTTGGAATAACCTGCATGTGCGGTCTATCGCATGAATGGTGATTTCTTTTGTTATTCCATTCTTTATTATACTCAGTTAGTTAGAACTTTGACTTCTATACTCCATGAAATTAGTGGAATATCCTTGATATTTGCGCTTCATCCAGTATCTTTTCATGTAAATATTCTTCAGAGCATTTTTGAATTTTAATCTATAAAGCAGTATCATGTTGACAATTTGGACGTTATCATTTCCTGGATAAATTAATTCTTGAACTTGTTTTATTGATTTCTTATATCATTGTCATCATCCTCATGCATATAATTTTTTTTTGAAAGTCATCTGTGGCCTGTAGTGCATAAATGGACTTGGTATGATTATGACCAGGGATTATTCGGTGTAATCATGACCATAATGTTAAAAATGATGTGGTAAAAGTTCTCATTGGCCGTAGTGCATTGATGGACAATTGTTGGCATGATCATGACCATTAATGAATACACGAATGTCCTTGGCCCGTAGTGCATGGATAATTTATGGTCGTGATACTAAAGAATATCCTTGGTCGTAGTGTAGGGGTGACTCAATGATGTGGATTATTTATTAAGCTAAGTCTCAGCAATAAAAGTGATGAAAAACCTTTTAAATCATAAAAGATAGTAGATTTTATTCTCTACTTGACTCTTTTAATGGATTGCTTGTTCCGCTGCAATTAAACTTGATGTTGTTATATTTTGTCAGTTTAACACTGTTGAAGGCTAACGATAATTTATTCTGCATTATCTTAGTCATAATATTTCTTACTGGGCTAGTTGGGCTCACCCTTTTTTTCGCTATTCTCTTCAGGAAATGAGAACATATCAGGGACTAGTTGGGGAACGGAGTGACGGTCCAGTGGATAGCATTAGTAGTCCTCACTATTCTGTGAAATAGTGTGTTAATAATTTTAATGAGGACTCCTTTTGAGTTTGTATAATCTCTAGTAGACAATAATTGTATTCAAACTCACAGTTATATTTTGTCGTATTGTACACGACAATTGTATTAGTAAATTATATTTGAATTCTGTACCATGTATCTGGTGACCCAAGATGGGTGATGTATACCTAATTTTGGCGGCGTTACAGCGTAACTCTCCAGGAGCTGATGGCCACTTTAGCGGTGCGGCGTGACTTACTTTGCCTTGACTGGCGTCGCGGCGCAAGTACTCAGCACCAGAAAATTTTATTAGTTTTTCTTTTAGGTTATATTCCCGGACTCTTAACTTCATCGTTATAAGTCCAAATTGGCTCGTTCAAGAGCCTACGGTTCACAAATTATGTACTCTATGTGTTCATGTAAGAATTTTATCTATTCGACTTCGTTTGCTAAAAATTCACCTATTAGTCCATTTTAAACGAAAACGATAAATATTCGTGAACGTTCAATGCTCGTTTCTTCGTTCTAAGTCGGAATCCGGCCATTTTTGAGTTCGAAACTCTATAATGCCAATTAAGAATTGTCTCCATTGAAAACCAACATTTCCAATCTCAATATCAAAATTCGACTTCCATTCCGAGAATTTCACGAATTCGACGATTATCGTCCAATCGTGTTAATTCCGGCAAAACTTCGTTACTAGAGATTTTTAAACCGTTTCAATTGGATTCAATCCATTATACTAATATCTTGACATACATGATTCATTAACTCATAACATGATAAGTTATTACTTATCCTTGATAAATTTGTAACTTATGAAAATATAAATTATTTATATTTTTATTACTTATGACATATGTCTTCTTTTCATATGACTTATTAATGAGTTAAGTCCTTTAATCATTATTCTTACATCTTATTAATCATACTAATTTTATTAATGTAAACATGTTACAAGTTCTAACAAGTTCTTATACTTTCATTATAAGTTCATAACTTATTTACGAATGAATTTCTTATTCATGACTTATCAGGCTTATTAAGACTTAAGCCCTTTGATTCATTATTCCAACCCCTTCTTAGCATGCTTGTTCCACCAATACCCCATTCTCTAACAATGGAAGAGAAAGAGAATCAAGTTTCAAGAATACTTACTCTTGATTAACACTTGTTAATCCTTAATCTTCTTCTTGCTTCTTGAAATAACAAAGGATAACTTATATCTTTCCTTGTTTTTTCTCTTAAACCAATAAGCTATAAGTTGTTGGTGGAAAATTTAACAAAGGAAGTCTAGCTTTATATGTGCTTATTCTCTCTACCAAATAAGCTCTCAACTTAAGTTGGATGAAAAACTAATAACCAACAAATGAAATGGAAGCTTGCTATTTATAGGACTTGCTAGGTTAGTGTAGTTTGGTCATTAGGCCATCCACCTCCTTATTATTCCTAACTTAGGCATTAAGTTAACTTGGCCTCCACATTATTTGCTTGGCCACCACTTAAGTTATCCATTGCTTAGCCATTAAGTCTACTTGGTCATTAAGTTTACTTTCTCCCCACAACACTTAGCCTTTAAGTTTCTTTTCATGCTCACCACAACACTTGGTCACCAAGATTTACCACATGATCATGGGTTGCCCCATGGATCACCTTAACTCATTGGATCTTAGCTTGGGCTTAAGTTTAACTAACCTACTTAATCATTTTGGGCTTACATTAATTTACTTTGGGCTTGCATATTTAATTTACATAGGACTTAACCATTTCCATACTTGGGCTAACACAGTAATTAACAAATCCTACAAGTTCATTACATTTGACTTAAAGCCTTTTAATGTATAATTTACGTACAATTCTCGTATTCTAACTCGTATACTTATTTAATACATACAATATACCATCATTCATACGTACTCGAATAATACCTCGTATCATACTCGTATTCATTACTTCATATAATACCTACGTAGTATACGATCATCGCTTAATTCATTAATTGCATTACATTTCCTTCTCGTAAATCATTTTCCTTAAACGTTAGGTTTTAAGTCCACAGACAAAATATTACGTTTTCCATAACTGAAATATTATTGGATATTCCATCTCACCTCGATATTATATCGTTACATATTTCTCGAAAGTTCAAATATAATTCTCGAGCAGAAATGCGTGAATAGTGTTTTTCGAAAAATTTCTCGGAATGCTTTTATCTTCGTCTTGAAAATTCAAACACTTTAATTCTATCATGTAGCCAAAATCCTACGATGTCCTGACATGTCTAGGTCATATAACGACCTTCAATTAGCTTGCTCCATAAATAACAATTAAATTCATTTAATCCTTATAGTTAAAAAAAATTTAATTCTTCTAAAAATGATTTTTCTTGGGCGTTACACAAAATCACAGTGTTGATTTTCATTAAAAATGTCAAAAATGGAGTTTTTGCCAAAAGCAGTGAAATTAATTGTTGAAAAGTTGATAATTGTGTTGTTATATGTGTATAATCATGCTAGAAGTCTTTACAAAATGTTTACATGATGTTTATGTATGAATTACATGTTAATTAGTTTGTTAGATTGGAGCTTGTAGGCCAATTTGTCTTTTTGTTCATGATGTCGCCGAGTTCTGGACATTGGCACCGCAGTGCGGCCCAACAGTACAAGTTTTGCGCCGCAGCTCCGATGCCACGCAACAGTGCCAATCGTTGGCCTTTGACTCGTGCCGCAACGCCAGCTCAGCGCTGCAGCGCCAACCACAGTATAAACTGTGGCGCCGCAGCGCGAGTTAGTAAAATGGTCTGACAGTTTAGTTTATTACACAAATTTTGAAAATAAATGATATGTGTTAATAATAGGAATGTTAAGTGATGATTTCAGTAGTATTAAACTATGAATGAGCATGTTATCAAGTGTTAACTAGTATTAACATAGTTTAATTATGTGAATGGGTAATTTGACCTACATTATGTATATATTTGTTTATATAGATATAAAATATTGGTAATGACTAATTATGTCATGATGACATATGAATAGTGTATTGATTCAAGTTGTAAGGTTTAGCTTGTGCTAAAGGAAAGTTCTTTAACTCAAAAATTTTATTATGCGAGTTTAATTTCGTTGAGTACATTATTGTCTTTGATTCAATTGCAATTACACAAGTGGCTAACTCTACATTTTCGTAGAGCTAGATGGTTTATTTTTGAGAAAGCTTTTGTATCTAATTGTTCATAAGGATGCAAGTATTCTAAATCGTATATTTAGTATTAAGCAAGTTTCTTTAATATATATCTTGTTATTTAGTATTCTAAATCGTATATTCACTATATTCTAATATTCTAGTGTTGAACAACTTTATTGTTCAAATTAAAATTCATTATGCATGCTTGGTATCCAATTCTCAATAAACTTTGACTTAATATTGTTCAAAGTAAATTATGATATGATTATTCAATGTTTATGCTATTAGATTATTCCTAAAGCATGAAATTAATTTACAAATATTAATTCAGTTATGATTATTCCATAGCATACAGTTATTTCTTTTGTATTCAACTAATCCTTAGTTGATGACCGTTGAATTCTATATTATCCTGTAATGTATCCAAACCAAACTTACTTTGGTGCGGACTTGTATTCTAAATACTGAGATGAACAACTCTTTTATTAGAGGTTTATACTTAGCGTTGAAATGGTTGGGCACAATACATTATACAAAGGGTTGATCCCCCTAAGTACGTGGAGTCCTTATAGTCTTATGACTGCTAAAGTTAAAGTTGAAAGATTACTTATAACTGTAGACATGATTCGTGGTCATTAGACCTTTAGTAGTATGTTTAAAATGTTAATAGAAACTATCATTCAGTTCTATTGAACCTATTTCTGTCAAAGGTTGTAATGTTGTAAAGTATTTATTCTTATTTTAAGTGAGCCTTGTTTGCTTACTCTTGTATATTTTATACTTATTGCAGCTAAGGTTGAAAAGGTCAATGAACCGACCACTAGCAAAGGAAAGGGAAAAATATACAAGTGATGAAGACTTGTAATTTTATTTTATTGTTATGGACTTTTGAATGATGTAATAATTTAATTTTCGCATTTGAATCATTGTAATTAAAGGTTAGATAACCTAGGATATTTTTATTTAAGTTTAATCATATATGGGCAGGTTTTATTATTCAATTTTATTATAATTGGGTAGTTAAAAATGAAGTACCAAATCTTGAGGAAATGAAGTACCAGGATTTGGGGGTGTCACATATACAAAAAGGGTTCACAAAATAACATAATAATAATGTTCATTTAACTATTCCAGCAATAGGCCTTTGCCTTTGTTCTTCACAGCACCTCCTGCCACTTCGTTCCTAGCTGAAAAGTTTTATTTAGCAAGGTTGAGCAACGAATTTTCCCTGCAAGTTAAGATATACAATGAATGTATAAGTATCAGAATAATAGACTATCAATTTTGATAGAATGACACCAAAGTTCGGGGAACTTTGAAATAGCTAAACAAATCGTTAATCAATAACAAGTCTTCTCGTATTCTAGGCAACACATTAATCAGACAATGAAAGAGTACAACGCTTTCAAATTAAAGTTTCTATGATATTCTATTGAATAAACAAGAATCAATTCTACGCAATAACAAAGTGGAATATTTTCCAGATTTATGCTGAGTGATCACACAAGATCTAGAACTTCTCTTCTCGGGTATCTATCAAAGATTTACTTTGATACGTACGCAAGTGTATCAGATAATCATAAATATTAAATCATACCCCTCTGCAAGTATAACAAGTGATCAGCTTTATATACCCTATATTATGCATAATACTTAACAGTGCGCAATGGCCTAATATACGACCTAAAATGTTCCCTTTATATAAAAGGTTGTTCTTCTCAGTCTTTGAATCAGAATTTTATTTAACAACGAAATGCAATGATTTCAATATCTAATCACTTCTCTTCTCAAACCTATCAAGTTTTCTTATTCGATCTAGCTGATACAACTGACATTGATCTATCAATAATAATTAAATTCGCTTCTCTTCTCTTCTCGAACCTATCAAGTTCTAACAAATGTTCGTCTAGCCAGAATAATTAGCTAAGACATTTCTCAATATAATTTGGCAATAAACAAGAATTATTTGTACTTTCAATATTAGCTTCTACAGATATGAATATCCAACAACAGTAATTCTACGAATATATATTTTCCGAATCAGTAATTCAATTTGAATTATTAAACATGCACTAACTGCGAATAATCAACAATAAATTCTTGGATGTGGTCTAATTAACAATAATTAACCACCATAATAATTAAACAATAATAACTCAGGGTTGAGTTAGAAAACTTTCCTCTTCCACTATTTACAGCTACACAATAAACTTATCTTCGTTTGAAAGACCTATAACCAATAATATCGGTCTCATAATTAGCATAATATTTCATAACACGTAACACTATATTCTACAGTCAAACTTCTCCTAGGCACATTACCACAAAGCCACATTAGTGTTTATAACCTATATAAACACTTAACAAGTCTAACTAGTTCGGTCTGGTTGGACTTCGATCTCATCTCGGTGTTCTGGTCACCATATCCGACAATTATCACATTTATTGTCAATTAATCTTGGTCTCTAAGCATCAATATTATTTTAGATAAGTCAAATATCGTTTATAATATTTTTCGAAAGCTTTTAATAATTTATAAACAATTATTATAATTTATAATAATTTTTCAAACACTTAAATCATTTTAAATGATTTAATTATCAAATAATCTTATTATCATTAATATTTAATAATATAATAATATTAATGTTATACTTGTCAAAATATTAAAGTTATTGTTAATAACTTAAAAAAAATTTAAATCATCAATATTCTACTTAAATAATTTTTAAATTAATTAAAATCATTTTTAAACCATCACCATTAATATTTAAATATTAATGAAATTATTATCAAAATATTCAAAGTCATTAATTATAACTTAAATTATTTTTAAATCATTATTCTCATTTTTAAATGTTTTTAAATCAATAAACCCATTTTTAATTTATTTATTTAATATTATTATTAAATAGATCTAATATCATTAATATTAATTAATTAATGAAAATTCTCCAAAAATATTGAAAATAATATTTTACAATTCAAAATATTTTCTAACACTTTATTCTTATTTAAAATGATTTTTAAATCAATAAAATCATTTTTATCTTATTTATTTAATTTAACAATTAAATAAATATAATATCATTAATATTAATTTATTAATGAAAATTCTCCAAAAATATTAAAAGTTACATTTTATAACTCAAAATATTTTTAAATATATTATTCTTATTTAAAATGATTTTTCATAATATTAAATCATTTTCCTCTAATTTATTTAATACACTAATTAAATAAATTAAATATCATTAATATTCAAATAATTATAAATATTAATGAAAAATGTCCCAAATAATTAAAAGTTATTTTTTAGAATTTAAAATGATTTTTAAAACCATTTTTGTAATTTTTAGAAATTTATTTCTATTTTAAGCATTTTCAAGAATATTCAGAAAATAAAATAAATAAAACAGTCGCTAAAGCCTATAGCGACACTTGTCTGTAGTCTTAGGTGTTCTTGAGCTCAAAAAAACTGTCAGAATCGAGTTCAAGGGTCATGGTTTGACCGGCTTTATATCAGTAATCTGATCATGTTCTGGGCTAGATTAAGTATTGATCGTGTAGTGTTTATGTAACACTACATGAATCAATCTTCATATCGGTCATACAATAACATATCAAGACGATATGTGCCTTCAAAAGCCTTGTTAGACGGTTTTTGGGTTTTCCAAGAAACCCAGCAATCCGAGTGGACACTTTCAAGTTCAATTTAATCTTAGTTCTGATCATGATTTTGGTGGTTTAATGGTTCAAAGTTAGAGTCCATATGTCAAGGAACAACACTAAAGCAACAAACCGGTTTATCATCAACAGGATCAACATGAATCATACGGTCAAACGCTTGTCAGAAACTCATGTAAACTATTTCTGGAATTTCCCGAAAATCCCAGTCGTGACCAAATGGCCTATTTTGATCATCTGTCACGATCTATCTATTGACTGTTTTAATGTTCTACAAGCATTGATCTAGAGTCCATATTACAGGCTCAAACATGGTTACAAACAAAACATCAAACAACCTAACACCTGTCAGATCTAGACCTCACAAAAAGTTATCAGACAATGTAAAACGCTTTCTAGGTTACCCAGAAAGTTCATGGTCATGCCCGGTCAACGGGTTTTGACCATGAATAACTACAAATCTAGACATCAAATGAGACTGATTCCACTTGAAGATTAAAGACCACATACCAGGCTACAAATTAAAACTTTAAAACAACAAATATCATAAACGAGCAAGGATCTGTGGTCACTGACATTTCTTGTCAGACCACTAAAAATGCTCAAGAATAATTTTGAAAAATCATCATTTTAAGGTAGTTTGATGCTATGGATCTATGTTATATCAACATACATCATCATTAAACATCATCTAGCAAAGATCTAAACACATAAACACAAAATTTTTCTTAGCAACATGGATCAAAAATAAAATTAGGTTTATACCTTCTAGCTTAAAATTCTTGATCTTAGCTCTCCAATCTGATATTGGTTGATCAAGGGGCTATTCTATGACTGATACACTTAATAATTTCGGGGGTATAAGTGAGTGAGAGAGAGTTGGTGAGATCTTGAGAGCAAATGACTAATGTTTGTACACTTTCTCTCTCTTAATCTATATATATTATGTAAATTTTGCTAGATCTGATGTTAGCTGGCTGATTTGGCTCGATTATTAGCTCACCAAGTCAATTGAGTTGGTCACCTACCACAATTATACAAAGATTTGCAAGTTACATATAAAAAAATATAAAAAGGGTATTTTTGTCATTTGTAAATTGATTTTAATGACATACTAGACAAATGCACAAACCCTTAGGGTTTAACCCTAAGGTTCTAACACCTGGGTTTTAAAACATTAGCTTACATAATTTTTAAATTAGGGTTTTTAAATTACAAAATAAAAAGTTTATAACTAAAATTAGGGTTTCCTAATTAAATTAGGTTTTCCTAATCACATTAGTGTTTAATAAATATATTAGGCCTTCCAATTAGGATTAGGGCTGCCTAATTAGGGTTTAGAAATCCTGAATATGAAATTAGGGTTTTAATTTGAAAAATTAAAATTTCTAAATTACAATTAGGCTTTGTAAAATAGAAATTAAGATAACTAAAATATAATTAGGGTTTTCTAATCATATTAAAGTTTAATAAATACATTAGGCTTGCCAATTAGGATTAGAGTTTCCTAATTAGAGTTTTAGGATTCCCGAATATAAAATTAGGGTTTCCCGGCTTTCGATTAGGGTTTCTAACGGCACGTTAGGGTTTCTAATCCTGAGATTAGGGTTTTTAATCTCTTATTAGGGTTTATTAATTTTAAACCTTATCCGATCAATCATTGATCAATATCCATATAGTACAAATGCATACTCATCAATATAATTATTTTAATTATATTTTCTATCGAATCCCTATTTAGAAATTAGGGTTGGGGTTTCTAAAGCTGTTAAGCACAAGTCTACTCTAAATTTATTAGTCAATACACAAATTAACCTTCTCGAGACTCGTATCACAGATACTTGTCACAAAATTGATAATCAATATTAATATTATATAAAAAAAATTTATTCATAAAATTTTGATTATTCGAAATCCAGGGTTATCATTCACCCCTCCTTAAAAGGATTTCGTCCTCGTAATCACCGCTTTCTTATTCTATACAATCTTTTAAAGTTGTATCAACAATTCATTTATTTTTTTCAACACCATATTAATTTGTTTTTCAAATTCTAACATGTGAATTGAATCTATAAAAGAAAATAGTTCACAGAAATATCTAACTCATAATACTCGTGTAATTTAAGTATTAAGCTAAATCGTTACCGGTCGCTTCTTCATGGGCAGCTGCTACATTTGGAACTGTCATGCTAAAAGTGAATGATGTTGGTCTTCCCTACTGAGTTGATTCTTTAATCTCCAGGGTTTTTCTACCAGGTCCTTTATTAGCAATCCAATTCTTCCTATTCCTTTTTGGACAATTCCGGACCAGATGATTGGTCGATCCACACGCAAAACAACCTTGAATCTTCTTCGACTGGGACAATTGGGTGACATGTGTCCCTCTTGCCCACAATTGAAATAGACTCCTTTTTTTCTTCAAACAACCTCCTTGATGACGCTTCCTGCAAACTACACACGGCGTACCATTCCTCCTATTCTCTTTTAGATTATTTCCTAAATTAACATTAATATCATCCCTCTTACGTTTATTAAAATCCCTGCCTCCAATACCACCTATCATATTATTTCCTTCAGCCTCCTTTCTTTGTTCTTGACTATTCTTTAATATAGCTTCCATTTCTTCTTCGGCGATAATATCTTTTTCTAATAAAGTTTAAAATGAATTAATTTGCAGCACATCTAACATCTCGAGTACCAACGATTTCAATCCGTTCCTAAAACTTCGTGCTTTAAGCTCCTCAGTGTCCACTCGATGTGGAGCAAATTTTGCTAACTCGTCGAACTTGACAAAATATTCTGCCACTGACATATTCTTCTGCTTCATATTCAAAAATTGCTCTTCCATATTTCTCTTTAGACCTCCTTTCCTTGGTGACTTTATTTGATAAAAAAAATCTTACATTAATTCTCCTTTTCTACACAGATTCTTATTAATAACATAATAGGAATTTAAAAAAATTCATATAATCGCATATTTATTCAAATAGCACACAGTACATCTAGCACTTAACACACATATATAGCACTATCCCTTTTTAAATAATATCAGGATTAACAACACAAATTTAAATAAAAGTTGTAATTCTCTGACTTTAAACAAAAAAGTCATAATTCTCTATTCACACACAACTATTCCCAGTTCATCAAATTTACCACACCTAGGGGTTCAGGAACTTGCCACATTTATATGAGTTTATGAACTTATCCTAGTCAGACCTTTGGTGTCCATTCGCTGAGGGGTTCAAAACTTCTCATATAATTATGAGTCATGAACATACCATAAGTATGAGTTTTAAGAACTCACAAAATTAATCTTAATCTTATATTCATATAGAAAATAAAGATTTCACTCATACAAACATATATATTTATATATGCTTAAACATCATTGCTGATATTGCAACACTTAATATCATAACCTTCTACCAAAAGATACTAACGCTTAAACATAAGCTATCTGCCGTCCACTCCATTCACCAGTCTTCTTCTTACTGGGACACTTGTTGCATCCGTGACCAACTCACCCACATGAAAAATACTTTCTCATATTTGGCTTAGGATAATGTAGGGAAATATGTCCTTCCAGCTTGAAATTGAAGCACACGTTCTTCCACATCATGCATTCTCCCACGTGAGTCTTTCCACACTTGCTGCAGACTTGCTTCTTCTTTGGGTTTGAATTTTTAGAATAATTTTTGTCGTTGTCCCTTTTTCTATTATTATTGTCTTTCTGCTGCTTGATTGTTCCTTTAAACGATCCACCACCTTTAGTCTTCATCCTTTCAACTTGCGCCTTAAGCTTGTTCCGTTCTTCGGTCATCTCGTGTAATACTCGCTCTGTCTTCCACAACTCCTCCAAAATAAATACTTTTCTCCGGAGTTCTTGAACTTCTGTAGATACTTGATCTTGTTCTCCAACTTTAGTCTTATTCTCTTTCTCTACCTTAGCTTCTTCGGACTCCGCCTCCTCACCACCACTTAGATACATCTCGGGATAATCATCATGATCACTCCCGAGATTAATCATAGGTTCATCTTCTCTAACCTTCTCAACTGATTCACTTTGCGCTGGCACCTAGGCTACTAGCACTGGTGCGACAGCTGTTGGCATCTCCGTACTCATCTTATCTTCTCCCAACATCTTACAATAGGTTTAAATAACTTGATTAATACTCCTACGGTATGAACTTCTCACACTATGTGTTCACATATCTCGCTATCGAATCCCTCGCTTAGTACTCTACATGAGTATTCTAGATTTTGCTTATAATCCTAGGGTTCCCCCCCCCCCCACTTAAGGTTTATAACCTATAGCTCTTCTACCAACTTGTGACACCTTGGTCACTACAGCTTTGATACCAACCTGTGATACCCCCAAATCCGGGTCACCTGACCCCCGAGTTTGGTGCTCACGATCCATAATATGAATAACATTTAACTACCTAATAATTATAAATAGGAACATACACTTCATTAACCGATATAGTTAATACATTACCCTAGGTTCTCTAACCTTAACATTACAAACATACTCTTTACTTATACAAAAAGGGTTCACGAAACAACATAATAATAATAATAATAATAATGTTAATTAAACTATTCCAGCAACAGGCTTTTGCCTTTGTTCTTCACAGCACCTCCTGACACTTAGTTCCCAGCTGAAAAGTTTTATTTAGCAAGGGTGGGCAACAAATTTGCCCCACAAGTTAAGATATACAATGAATGTATAAGTATCAGTATAATAGACTATTTATTTAGATAGAATGACACCAAAGTTCGGGGAACTTTGAAATAGCTAAACAAATCGTTAATCAATAACAAGTCTTTTCGTATTATAGGCAACATAATAATTTGATAATGAAAGAGTGCAACGCTTTCAAATTAAAGTTTTTACGATATTCTATTGAAAAAACAAAAAATCAATTCTACGCAATAACAAAGTGGAATGTTTTCCAGATTTATGTTGAGTGATCACACAAGATCTAGAACTTCTCTTCTCTGGTATCTATCAAAAATTGACTTTGATATGTACGCAGGTGTATCAGATAACTATAAAGATTAAATCATACCCCTCTGCAAATATAATAAGTGATTAGCTTTATTATACCCTATATTATTCATAATACTTAACAGTGTGCAATGGCTGAATATACGACCTAAAATGTTCCCTTTATATAAAAGGTTGTTCTTCTCAGTCTTTGAATCAGAATTTGATTTCACAATGAAATGCAATGATTTCAATATCTAATCACTTCTCTTCTTTCTCAAACCTATCAAGTTTTCTTTTTTGATCTAGCCGATACAACTGGCATTGATCTATCAATAATAATTAAATTCTCTTCTCTTCTCTTCTCGAACCTATCAAGTTCTAACAAATGTTCGTCTAGCCAGAATAATTAGCTAAGACATTTCTTAATATAATTTGACAATAAATAGGAATTATTTGTACTGTCAATATTAGCTTCTACAGATATGAATATCCAACAACAGTAATTCTACAAATATATATTTTCTGAATCCGTAATTCAATTTGAATTATTAAACATGCACTAACAGCGAATAATCAACAATAAATTCTTGGACGTGGTCTAATTAACAATAATTAACCACCATAATAATTAAAAACTATTAACTCAGGGTTGAGTTAGGAAACTTGCCTCTTTCGGTGTTTACAGCTACACAATAAACTTATTTGCGTTTGAAAGATCTATAACCAATAATATCGGTCTCACAATTAGCACAATATTTCATAACACGTAACACTGTATTCTACAATCAAACTTCTCCTAGGCACATTACCACATAGCCATATTAGTGTTTATAACCTATATAAACACTTAACAAGTCTAACTAGTTCGGTCTGGTTGGACTTCGGTCTCATCTCGGTGTTCTGGTCACCCTATCTGACAATTAACACATTTATTGTCAATTAATCTTGGTCTCTAAGCATCAATATTATTTTAAATAAGTCAAATATTCTTTATAATATTTTTCGGAAGCTTTTAATAATTTATAAACAATTATTATAATTTATAATAATTTTTCAAACACTTAAATCATTTTAACTTATTTAATTATAAAATAATCTTATTATCATTAATATTTAATAATATAAAAATATTAAAGTTATTGTTAATAACTTAAAATATTTTTAAATCATCAATATTCTACTTAAATATTAATGAAATTATTATCAAAATATTAAAAGTCATTAATTATAACTTAAATTATTTTTAAATCATTATTCTCAATTTTAAATGTTTTTTAAATCAAGAAACCCTTTTTTAATTCATTTATTTAATATAATAATTAAATAGATCTAATATCATTAAAATTAATTTATTAATGAGAATTCTCCAAAAATATTGAAAATAATATTTTATAATTCAAAATATTTTCTAACACTTTATTCTTATTTAAAATGATTTTTAAATCAATAAAATTATTTTTATCTTATTTATTCAATTTAACAATTAAATAAATCTAATATCATTAATATTAATTTATTAATGAAAATTCTCCAAAAATATTAAAAGTTATATTTTATAACTCAATATATTTTTAAATACATTATTCTTATTTAAAATGATTTTTCATAATATTAAATAAGTTTCCTGTAATTTATTTAATACACTAATTAAATAAATTAAATATCATTAATATTAAAATAATTATAAATATTAATGAAAAAGTCCCAAATAATTATAAGTTATTTTTCAGAAATTAAAATGATTTTTAAAACCATTTTTGTAATTTTTAGAAATTTAATTCTATTTTTAAGCATTTTCCGGAATATTCAGAAAATAAAATAAATAAAATCGTCGCTAAAGCCTATAGAGACATTGGTCTGTCGTCTTAGGTGTTCTTGAGCTCAAGAACACTGTCAGAACCGAGTTCAAGGATCATGGTTTGACCGGCTTTAAATCAGCAATCTGATCATGTTCTAGGCTAGATTAAGTATTGATCGTGTAGTGTTTATGTAACACTACATGAATCAATCTTCATCTCGGTCATAAAATAACATATCAAGACGATATGTGCCTTCAAAAGCCTTGTCAGACGGTTTCTGGGTTTTCCCAGAAACCCAGCAGTCTGAGTGGACACTTTCATGTTCAATTTAATCTTAGTTCTGATCATGATTTTGGTGGTTTAATGGTTCAAAGTTAGATTCCATATGTCAAGGAACAACACTAAAGCAACAAATCAGTTTATCATCAACGGGATAAACATGAATCATATGGTCAAACGTTTGTGGCCAAATGGCCTATTTTGACCACCTGTCACGATCTATCTATTGACTGTTTAAATGTTCTACAATTATTGATCTAGAGTCCATATTACACGCTCAAACATGGTTACAAAAAAAACATCAAACAACCTAACACCTGTCAGATCCAGACCTCACAAAAAGTTATCAGACAATGTAAAAGGCTTTCTGGGTTACCCAGAAAGTTCATGGTCATGCTCGGTCAACGAGTTTTGACCATGAATAACTACAAATCTAGACATCAAATGAGACTTATTCCACTTGAAGATTAAAGACAACATACCAGGCTACATATTACAACTTTAAAACAACAAATATCATAGACGGGCAAGGATTTGTGGCCACTGACATTTCTTGTCAGACCACTAAAAATGCTCAAGAACAGTTTTGAAAAATCATCATTTTAAGGCAGTTTAATGCTATGGATCTATGTTATATCAACGTAGATCATCATTAAACATCGTCTAGAAAAGATCTAAACACATAAACACAAAAAATTTCTTAGCAAAATGGATCAAAAATAAATTAGGCTTATACCTTCTAGCTTTAAATTCTTGATTTTAGCTCTCCAATCTGATATTGGTTTATCAAGGGGCTATTCTATGACTGATACACTTCATAATTTCGGAGGTATAAGTGAGAGAGAGTATGTGAGAGCTTGAGAGCAAATGACTAATGTTTGTACACTTTCTCTCTCTTGATCTATATATATTATGTAGATGTTGCTAGATCTGATGTTGGCTGGCTGATTTGGCTCGATTTTTAGATCACCAAGTCAATTGAGTTGGTCACCTACCACAACTATACAAAGATTTGCAAGTTAAATATAAAAAAAATATAAAAAGTATATTTTTGTCATTTGCAAATTAATTTTAATGGCATACTAGACAAATGCACAAATCCTTAGGGTTTAACCCTAAGGTTCTAACACTTAGGTTTTAAAACATTAGCTTACATAATTTTCAAATTGGGGTTTTTAAATTAGAAAATAAAAAGTTTATAACTAAAATTAGGGTTTCCTAATTAAATTAGGCTTCCCTAATCACATTAGTGTTTAATAAATATATTAGGCCTTCCAATTAGGATTAGGGTTGCCTAATTAGGCTTTAGAAATCCCAAACATGAAATTAGGGTTTTAATTAGAAAAATTAAAATTTCTAAATTACAATTAGGGTTTGTAAAATAGAAATTAAGATAACTAAAATACAATTAGGATTTTCTAATCATATTAAAGTTTAATAAACACATTAGGATTGCTGATTAGGATTAAGGTTTCTTAATTTGGGTTTTAGGATTCCTAAATAGAAAATTAGTGTTTCCTGGCATTCGATTAGGGTTTCTAACAGTACGTTAGGGTTTTTAATCCTGAGATTAGGATTTTTAATCTCTTATTAGGGTTTATTAATTTTAAGCCTTATCCGATCAATCATTGGTCAATATCCATACAGTACAAACACATACTCATCAATATAATTATTTTAATTATATTTTCTATCGAATCCCTATTCAAAAATTAGGGTTGGGGTCTCTAAAGCTGTTAAGCACAACTCTACTCTAAATTTATTAGTCAATACACAAATTGACCTTCTTGGGACTCGTATCACAGATACTTATCACAAAATTGATAATCAATATTAATATTAAATGATATAAAATTCGTAAAATTTTGATTATTCGAAATCCCGAGTTATCACATCAGTTTATCAGATTTGACATATCTTCAGTTGACTATTGACTTATTCAGTTCGTGGAGTGGCCTTATGACTTAGCTTAATACTGCACGAATTCTTAGACTGATCTACATCATTTGTGCCTTCTTCGATGATCGTAATCTGTGGGTATGCTTCAAAAGAAAACTTCTTCAATAGAGTTCAAGAGAGTGGTGTCGACGTCGGGATTTTTAATTGTCCCTTTCCGTTACTTATTCTTTGGTGGTCTCATTTTAGGTGAGATTTGTTTGAAAAAATAAGTGAAAAAGGTTCGACATGTATAATGTCGACGATGAACTGTTAAGAGTCGCCAGTTTGTTTTTTAAATGATTGTACCAACACAATCGAGAAAAGGTTTGCACATTGACCCAGTGATGTGACACTGCTAAACGGGTCGGTGAAACCGAGATTCATTAGGGTCCGAAGACTTGGTTATGTGGAGGGAAGGTGTTAGGCACCCCCCGACATCCGTGTTACCACGGTGACCGCCTCTTTTCAAGAAACTATTATTTGAATGTGTGTGTGTGGGTCAATGTGTTGTTATTTAGAAGTAGTGCGAGGCCTCGTTCGCACCTATATACAAAGGGTTTGAATTTATGTAAAAATTCAGTTTTTAGCAAGATATGGCAGTGATGTTTTATAAAAGAGGTTTTTCAAGCCCTGATGCTCAATAGTAATTGAGACCTTTTACACTTCCATTTTATTAAGTTATCGGCTTGATTGATTTTATTTTACAGATGCGAGACATCCGTACGAAAATAATGTACAACATAATGCCGACTTCCTCGTGGGTATGGAAACCATCTGAGGAAATTTAGACATCGCATAATAATTTAAAAGCTGCTTACAGCTGAAAATATCCATCACGGGAACCGAATCTAGATCTAATAAAATAAATCTGTGATCACATGACTCCTAGGCGCACATGATACCGCAATTTATATAAAATCAGTAAGCAGGTATATATATAAATGTTGTAAATATATATATATATACAGACATAATCACCAACCACGAAGCACCTTCATGGGGGATTAGAAATGTAAATAAAGCTGTAAAAACTATCAACCGCCACGGAGAAAACTCCAGGCGGGACGAAACGTAAATAAAGCTGTAAAGATGGTCAACCGCCAAGGAGGGAACTCCAGGCGGGACAAAATATAAATAAAGCTGTACAAAGCCATCAACTGCCACAAAATAAATTCAAGGCAGGACGAAATGTAAAGAAAGCTGTAAAAGCGATGAACCGCCACGAAGTAAACTCCAGGTGGGACGAAGTATATATATGTATGTATATATATATATATATATATATATATATATATATATATATATATATATATATATATATATATCAAAGCGATAAACGTACCGGATGTAAAATCCAGGCTCATCGAACAGAGTTCGACAACAGTTCATATATATATATATATATATATATATATATATATATATATATATAAGTAAGTAAACGCACCGGATGTAAAATCCAGGCTCATCAAACAAAGTTCGACACACGGTTAATATATAAAAATATATATATTAAAGTAGTAAATGCACCAGACCGAAGTCTAGGCTCATTGAACAAAGTTCAACACATAGTTCATATATATATATAAATATATATATAAGCAAATAAACACTTCAGGCCGAAGTCTAGCCTCAATCGAGGCATAACTCGATAATGTTAGTCCATATATATAAATATATATATATATATATAATATAATATATGTATATACAAAATGAAATGAAACCACGGACCGAAGTCCGGGTAAACGCATGTAACACGACTCTCAACGTGAATAAAGGTGTGTGCAGAGATGAAGAGAAAGACTTTAAAGTGTGTGAGAAAGCTTACAGTGGGCTGACAACGAAGGCTTCTATATCTTTAAAGTGGGTAAACACTGGCTTTTGTAGGTACAAAAGTAGGTATATATGAGCTCACAGGTGTTTAAAATGAGAAAGTACTTCGTATGGGGTGAGTACAAAGCAAATTAGGCAGGGCTTTCTCACCATTTTCTCTTGCAAAATGGCCACCCCAAGCCCTATATTTATAGAGGGTGGAGCTGCAGGTGTATCTGTGGCTGATCCGCAAGTGTACCAAAGGCAACCCGGGTTGCCTCGGGTTTCTCAAGTCGGTTCGTCTCGTAGTACGTTCACTTGGGCACTGTAATGTTCGCTCGAACTTTCGAAAGTGCAATACAGGCATCTGATTGAGGTATACAGGACCTATTCCGAATCAACGTTGTCGAGAGTTATACAATGGCATGGGATTAGAGTTTGTACAAAGTCATTGAAGAAGGGATGATGCCCTCCGGTCTTCAAGCTTCAAATTCTATTCGTTACCCTGCACAATAGTCACTCGGGATTAGTTTTCCTTGATTCTTGTGGAATAACGTTGTGTAGAGATGTGTATGAAATGTTGAGATGACGTGATGTGGCATCTTATTGGCAAGATGACTATGTTGCCCCTCACCTGTGTTATCGCCGGTTTGGGATGATAACGCAGACGTTGCTCAGGGCTTCACTGAGATTGGACTGCTGCAATTATTGAAGGTCCTCAATGTTATCTTTGTGGTGTTCCTGTCCTCCCGGTTTTATCTCCGGGTTGGTACGGAGTATCTCGTTGTGAGCGCCGAGATTGAAGATGGTTGTATTTGAAACAAGCATTTCCGGGGTTATCGTCGAAACTGCATTCCTTGGGGTTATCACCAAGGTTGGTGGCTATTCCCATGGTTGGGACTGAGACTGGATACCTCGGGGTTATCTATGAGATTAATCGGTCTTCTCCAGTGTGTTTTCCGGTATTAGATCTGCATGCCTCGGGGTTATATCCGAGGTTGGAATTGTTACTCCCAGTGTGTATTTTGGGGTTAATGCTGAACTTCCAGTTGTATCAGGAATGGATAAGAATTCTCCTCTTTATCATACTTAGGCAATGCGATGCATGAGTGGGATAAAGAATCCTAGACACTTAAAATGCAACATGACAAACATGGTACTATATGTAGCAACGTGATGCAAATGTATGATGCATGTGTACAGGGTTGTAGCCCAACATATTGGGGATAATTGTTGGCTCCATGTTGCTTCAACTAGGGATTGGTAATGATGACCAGATTTGATGTATAATCCGAATCTATTTAAGATGTCGATGTTGGGGTTATCACCAAATTCCCGGATTCTTGGTAACGACTTGATCCTGAAGAGGTACCTCTTATGTGTAAGAGATCTGTGGGGATAAAGCTTGGTCTATTTGAGGATGTGTATAACATATTCCATCATCGATCCTCCTTGATAACATTGACCTCTCCCGGTTGGTATTGCCAGGACATGTCAAGATTCTGTTGGATTTACTGCCAATAGCAAATGCTGTTAGGGATGCCTGACCTTCGTTGACATGTATTTCACTGACATGTGAATCAACGGCTGAAAAACCCTGTGGGATATACTGTCAAGGCTGCTTGACCTTCGCTGACATGTGAATCAACGGTTGATACTCTGTGGCCAGATTGTCAAGGTTACTTGACCTTCGTTGACGTGTAAATCAATGGAACATTGCGTTGTGACCCCCGTCGGGGATGCGCTGGGGACTATGAGCAATTGAGCATGAAACCCTCGAATAGCTTTGGAGCTCTGATAGGTTTAATCACTATCAGCTGAGATAACGTCAAGGCTGCTTGACCTTCATTGATATATGTGTCAACGGTTATATGTACATTATAATCCCATACCGAGGCTTCACGTTGAAACCCCCATCGGGGATCTATGTTATAACCCCCGTCGGGGACTAACGATGTAACCCCCGTCTGGGACTCACGTTGTAACCCCCGTCGGGCACTGACATTGTAACCCCAGTCGGGGACTCACGTTATAACCCCCATCGGGGACTCACATTGATCTTTAGGGTAAAGACCCAGAGTTGGCGGCATTGGACCTGTACAAGGTATTGCCGGATGTGATTTGTAATGAATAAGATCATTGGCAGGGTATACCTCGTGTTTGGGCGACTACGAATGAGTGATGTACAGACTCAAAGTTTCATCTGAGAATACCAGGATTGTAGGATGTTTTGCTCAATTGTGTGGCATTTTTATTCCCATTTTGACCTTTCTAGTCCGCAAGAACTCCGTTGTAACTCAAATTGGACCGATTCGGAGGGGTGGGGCCCATATAGGGGAGTCGCAGGTACACTTGATGTAGCCACAGATGAGCCTGCGACCAACCGTGGATGATATAATCCAGCAGGTTGGTCTCACAAGTCATTCATAACTTGTTTCGCGAAGAGAAATCTGAGAGCCTCCTTCAGATCTGCTGAGTTCGGGCTGTTTTCTGTAAATTTTGTCATCGTACAAGTGTTCTACACTATCCTGGTAACGTATGCGTGTATTTTTTCCAGTTTTTATCCATTGGATTTTGAGTTATCGCACGAAATGCATCTAAACACACAGTAGTGATTATGTATGCACAAATGACTTGCTAAAAATATTTAACATAGTAAATGTTAGTATTAAACCATGCTGAACATAATGATGTGAAAAAAATTGACTTTTGAGACATTCAAATTGGCACCTTTTTCTGCCATTTTTTGTCCTATTTGAGGTCCACCGAGCAAAAGGTAGAAAGGCAAAGTACTCCTTATATTGAGGTTAAGCTTATGCATGGATGATTTTGATTTTAATGTATATATTATGCATATGACTTTGGGACAGGTGTGCTACTGAATGGCCACCTAGACATGCCTATGTGCATGTGGTATGTCCTATTTTCAAAGGGGACTATGGAAAAAATTTTCAAAATATAGGCATTGGGTAGTCATGCATTTGAACTCTATTGTATGGTAAATTAAATGCATGCATGCATATAGTCATAAAATGCATTCTAGAAAGCTCCAGGTAAAGAAATACCACACCCTTTCTGGGGTGATTTGGAGACTTATTGTCCAGATATTATGGATCCAGATCAGCCGAGTAGTTCCCGTAGGACCACTTCTGGTATACGGAGGAGGGCTTCTAAAGTGCCTCGACCCCGTTCTGTCAGACAACCTCGTCAATTGGTGAAGGTCGTAATTCGTCCAGTCCGGGTTGATGTTCCAGACGTTGAGGACGAGGATGAGGATATCTCAATTGAGGATCCCGCTCCTGCTGCACATGTTCCCCGTAGGGAGCTCCCTTGTATTCAGGTGGCAAACCCAGAGCTTCTAGGTGATTTGAGCAGACATCCCTCGATGTAATTATATGCTAACGAGGTATGACGTTAGATTTTGATCTTCCTTCTTTCTTATTAATGAGGATTAAAGGGTTCTGATGTTGATCTGCATTTCATGCAGGTTCCCGGCTTCACACAGCCTCGAGGGAATTGGTTTAGTATACACTCCATGTATCAGAGCTGTAGTGCATGATTTGGGATTCGGGACATTCTTCTTCATCCTTCCCCGTCGTTGTCCCTATGGTTACCTCAGGGCATTGGCTGAGCGATGGTTTCATCAGACTCAGTCACTCCATCTGTTGGATTGCGAGGTGATGATGACGCCGATGGATTGGCAATTTATCACAGGTATGGAGTTTGGAGGGGAGCCAGTGCCTTGCATGGTGAATATTACCCCTACTGCCGTCAGATCCTTATTAGGAGTTCCGGCGGAGGCACTCAAAGGCATGAATGTCCGTTCAGGTTCTTTGAGCGTAGATGCTATGAGTGGGCTTTTGAGTGAGCCTATGCCTGATGATGTCAGAGTCAGGGATCGCGTTCTTCAATGATTGTTCTTGATGATCATTAGAGGCTACTTCATAGCAGATAACTCTTCTACGTTGTCGTTCGCTTTGATCAGCGCCACATGTCATGTGGACTGTATTGGAGAGTATGATTGGGGTTCCTACACCTTTGCCTATTTCCTCCAGGGCATGCGTATGCCCTCACAGGGTTTGACCGAGGCTTTGCTAGGAATTTACCCATTTTTATTGGTGAGTATTTCTCTTGTCATTTCCCATTTATAGGTTAAGAGTGTTTACTGATCGCAGATGTTTTGCCACTATGTTGGCAGTTTTGGGCCTAAGAGAGGCTCCAATGCTTGTGTTCTGTGAGTGTGTTAGGTTTAGATACCTATCCACGAAGACGACGATGGCATCATTCCATTTTACCGGAGGTCCTTGTAGCTGAGGGTTTCACTCACTGCCGTATACAGCTGGAGTTGTTGACAGCTGATACCAATACATAGATTCCCTATTTAGGGGAACACTTGACCATCGGCTTTGAGGATGGATATCCGACAGGAGTCGAGTACATAATTTCCACCAGGAGAGTTCCTCTCTTCACAGATGGAGGTTGGGAGCTCTATTTAGGAGAGTGTGCTATTAGGAGCACCACAAGGGAAATTCGTATGCGGATCTTGCCTCCTGCCAGGCGTCATTGGCCTGTGTCGCAGTCACCCGTCACTGATATCCCATTGTTGGGGTTTGACGAATTTACATTATCAGAGGGTCCTTGCACTCAAGAGACGTTCCAGCGTTGGTGTTTCCCTCATACTATCGGAGCCCAGTCCCGCGCCACACAGTTTATGGGGGATATGGTTCCAGGATCTGTGATGATAACAGATTGGATATCTTGTGTCCGAGATATGACTCATATGACACAGATTGATAGTTTGACCCGGTAGTTGGACTAGGCACACATATTTATCCGGTATTTGGGCGAAGATCCGGCAGAGGCAGCTTTGTTTGATCCTTCCAGCTAAGGAACTGCCCCTAAGATGACCCATTAAGTTTCGCCGGTGCAGATCCTCCTCTATATAGGCCTGACATCCCTGTTGATAGAGATCCAGTGACTCATGAGGAGTTACATCAGGTGGACAGGATTGATGATGTGGACATCGACACCATTGTCTTCTTCTGATGTGTATTCTCGTTATATCTTTTGATAGGCCTCTGTTAGATATTGGGTGGTTGTGTCCCATTCTCGCTATATCTTTTGATAGGCCTCTTTTAGTAGTAGGGCGTCTGTGCCCCATTTCCCTGTATTTGTAGTTGTACAGAGATGATGTATTAGATGTTGATATACTTAGGAATGTATGCACTGTTTTTCATTCCATATATCATATTGCCATCTATTATCTGCTATGCATGTATCATGTTATGCATATATATGTATATCCAGAGATATTCAGCATTGACCCCTGGATGGTATTATGAAATGGCACGTACAGATGTCTTCTTCGACAGTTAGCAGTATTGATCATACCCCACCATCATTGGTGGCATCGGGTATGTGATCCTGGTATGATAGCATGTCACCATCAGATAGGGTGACTGTGGATTATTTGTTGTAGCATACCATGACTTTATTGATGTTTCAGTTTCATGCAGGATTTGTAGATGGTATGCTAGAGCATTGGGTATCGGATAGGCAGGTTTTCCGATTTGGGACCCATGAGTTGACTCCTACTCAGGAGGAGCATGCATGATTAACGATGCTGCCGTTGGATAGACCTTGCGTGCATATGGATTTAGGAAACATGAGTCGACTGATTCATGACTTTCACGAGATTGCGGCGAAGAGTGGTGCAGGATGAGCTTACATCGAGCCACGTCATATCCTAGCATTTTCTGTTCGACAGATTTGGCTCTGAGGATAGTTATTTACAACATTCCGGGGATTTCACCACACTGGAGGATCATTGGCATCTAGCCAGAGCTGATGTACTGCTATTATGCATACTGTCGTATGTCTATATTCCAAGATACATGGATGAGAAAAACATTGGTGTCATCATGGCAGTGAGAGCTCTCAGGGAGGGTCGCACCATTATACCTATGATCATAGCAGAGACCCTGCGGTCAGCCACCTATTGTTGCACTTATCCGACGTGAGTATTCACAGGTAGCTTGGTCATGTTATATGTGTGGTTTATGTCCCACTTGAGACCGATTGGCACTCTTAGATGTCATGGGTACTAGTTCACCCATGATATAGCTATGTCGTACTCCTTTCAACCATCGGAGTGTATAGATGCTCTGTCTTGGTCCATATTTTTGGCAGATATCAGAGATCCATTTGTCATATTGCCGTGCTCGGGGCTTAGCTCACCATACAGCTTTATTACTCATGCTTCGGGCATGGACTATCTCCATCTGGCTGGTTTTAGGGGCATGACTACTTATCACCCGTTGGCCGTGATGTCATAGTTTGACCAGTTTCAGGACTTTCATCCTTTCGAGGGGGCGATAGGTCAGCGTTCAGCTTCTCGCTATCTTTCAGCAAAGGATCGGTCCTGTGTGTATGCATGTTGGGATCAGCGTGAGATAGCTGATCTTTGTGATAACCCAGGATTTCGAATAATCCAAAATTTGCGAATAATTTTTCTTATTATTAATATTAATATTAATTATCAATTTTGTGACAAGTATCTGTGATACGAGTCTCGAGAAAGTCAATTTGTGTATTGACTAATAAATTTAGAGTAGAGTTGTGCTTAACAACTTTAGAAAACCCTAACCCTAATTTTCGAATAGGGATTCGATAGAAAATACAATTAAAATAATTGTATTGTTGATTATGTGTTTGTACTGTTTAGAAATGTTGGCCAATAGTTGACTGGATGGGGTTTATAATTAATAAACCTTAATAAGGGATTAGAAACCCTCATCTCAGTTATAGAAAACCCTAATGTGTTTTAGAAAACCCTAATATGTTGTAGAAAAAAAACCATAAATTCAAAAATCGGGGATTTGTAAACCTTAAATTAGGAAACCCTAATCCTAATTGGTAGACCTAATGGATTCATTAAACTTAAATATAATTAGAAAGTTCTAATTATATTTTTGTATAGTAATTTTCTAGTTAGAAAACCTAATAACATTTTAGGAATTTTATTTTCTAAATTGTAAACCCTAAATTTGAAAATTTTGGGAAATAGAATTTTTGATACCTAAAGGGTTCAAATATTAAACCCTAATCCAAGCCCCAAACCCTAAGGGTTTGTACAAATTCCATGTTTACCATTTAAATTAATTTCCTAATGTCAAAAATGCCGTTTATGGGATTTTTTTTTATAAGTTAACTTGCAAAATTGTCCAAATCTTTAGTTGGTGACCAACTCCATTGACCAATGTGACACAAAATCTCAGCCAAATCAGCCTATTGTGACAGCACAACATGGTATTCATTGCATCTAAAGATTCTTTAAGAGATTCAAGAGATAGAAAGTCTAGAAAACTTGCCATTTTTCTATTTTTCTCTCACCAACACTCTTTCTCTCCCAAACCCACGATTTTGATAATCAATTCAGTCCCAATATCAGTTACTAGAACAACAAAAACAGATAAGGAGATCATAGATCAAGATTTGACAAGAAAATGTTTAAATCTATTTAATTTATTTTTATCTTGTATGCTTGAAAACTTTTTGTGTTTAAGTGTTTAATTAAGTGTTAGAAGTTATTTTTAGTTGATATATGTTGATCCATGATGGATCCATAGCATCAAAGTGAGTAAAAATGCAAGTTTTAAAAATCTGTTCTTGAGCTTGAAATGTGGTCTGACAACCAAATGTCAGGCACCACAGATCGTTGATAGTTTGTTGTTTTTGTTGTTTCAAAGATTTAATTTGTAGCCTGGTATATGGTCTTTAATCTGCAGGTGACCATATAGTTAAATGATGTCTAGATTTCATTTTATTCACGGTCAAAATCGGTTGACCAACGTTGACCACAAGAAAATCTGGGCAAGCCCAGATATTAAAAATACCGTCTAACAATTTGGTTAACCCTCTTGATCTGTCAGTAGTATTGGTTTATGATATTATTGTTGTAATACATGTGTAGCCTGGTATCGTGACTATATATTTATGGCTTTATATCATATATTTGATCAATAGATCGAACGTAGAAAGCAGTCAAAGTAGGCCAAACGACCATATTTGAATTTCTAGAAATTCAGAAAAGTTCTTGAGCGAATTTTCTGACATACCTTGACCGCATGATAAGTTGTGATCTGTTTGTTGTTGGACCGATTTGTTGGTGTGGTGTTGTTCCTTGACAGAAGGACTACTAGTATGAACCACCAAACCACCTGAAACAAGATCAGATCGTGTAAAAATTTGGACTACAAGAAGTCACTCAAACTGCCTGGGTTTCTTAAAAAACCCAGATGATGTCTGACAGTAGGTTTAGCCGCTCAGATCTTCATATAATGTGATGTTATGACTGAAGTAATGACTGATTATTGTAGTATTACAGTTTTTCTACATGATCAGTGTCTAAGTTAGCTAAGAACATGAATGTACAAAAAGTTACAAGCGGTCAAACGTGCACCCTCAAGAACTGGCCAGACAGGTCAAAAACACCTTAGGCTACAGAATGTGTCGCTAAAGGGCTTTAGCGACGGTTTATTTAATTTTTATTTTCAGAATTTCTGGTAATTAATTAAAAATTAGAAATAAATTCTAAAAATTACCAAAAATGGTTTTAAAAATTATTTTAAATTATGAAAAATAATTTTTGACCAATTGGAATATTTTTCTTTAATATTTATAAATATTTAAATATTAAAGGTATTTAATTTATTTAATTAGTGTATTAAATAAATTAGAGAAAATAATTTAATATTATAAAAAATCATTTTAAATAAGAATAATGTATTTAAAAATATTTTGAGTTATAAAATGTAATTTTTAATATTTTTGGAGAATTTTCATTAATAATTTAATATTAATGATATTAGATTTATTTGATTATTAAATTAAATAAATAATATAAAAATAATTTTAATGATTTAAAAATCAATTTAATTGAGAATAAAGTGTTAGAAAATATTTTAAATTATAAAATATAATTTTCAATATTTTTGGAGAATTTTCATTAATAAATTAATATTAATGATGTTTGATTTATTTAATTATTATATTAAATAAATGAATTTAAAATGATTTTATTGATTTAAAAATCATTTAAAAATTAGAAAAATGGTTTAAAAATATTTTAAGTTATAATTAATGACTTTTAATATTTGGATAATAATTTTATTAATATTTATATATTAATGGTGATGATTTAAAAATGATTTTAATTATTTTAAAAATTATTTAAGTAGAATATTAATGATTTAAAAATATTTTAAGTTATTGATGATAACTTTAATATTTTGGAATGAATGTTATTAATATTTTGATATTTTTTAAATATTAATAATGGTAAGATTATTTGATAATTAAATCATTTAAAAATGATTCTGATATTTGAAAAATTATTATAAATTATAATAATTGCTTGATAATTATTAAAAGCTTCCAAAAAATATTATTAATGATATTGACTTATCTAAATTAATATTGAAGCTTAGAGACCAAGTTTAATTGACAATCAATGTGTTAATTGTCGGATACGGTGACCAGAACACCGAGAATGGACCGAAGTCCAACCAGACTGAACTAGTTTGACTTGTTAAGTGTTTATATAGGTTATAAACACTATTGTGACTATGTGGTAATGTGCCTAGGAAAATTTAATTGTGAACTACAGTGTTGTGTGTTATGTGGATTATTGTGCTAATTGTTAGACCGATATTATTGGTTATAGGTCTTTCGAAAGCAGATAAGTATTTTGTGTAGCTGTAATCAGCGGAAGAGGCAAGTTCCCTAACTCAACCTTGAGTTATTTCATTCAAATATTATTGGTGGATAATTATTGCTAATTATGCCACGTCCAGGGATTTATTGTTGAAATTAAATTATTGAATTAGAAAATATATATTCGTAGAATTACTGTTGTTGGATATTCATATCTGTAGAAGTTAGAATTGACAGTACAGATAATTCCTATTGATTGTCAAATTATGTTGAGAAATGTCTTAGCCAATTATTCTGGTTAGACAAACATTTGTAAAAACTTGTTAGGTTTGAGAAGAGAAGCAAATAGAATTTGAAATCCCAGTATTTCGTTGTAAAATCAAACTTTTGATTCTAAGACTGAGAAGAACAACCTTTTATATAAAGGGAACATTTTGTTGGGCGTGAATTCGACCTTTGCGCGCGTTTTGAGTATTATGCATAATATAGGGTATAATAAGCTGATCACTTGTTGTACTTGCAGAGGGGTATGATTTAATCTTTATGGTTATCTGATACACCTGAGTATTTATCAAAGTAAATCTTTGATATTTACCCGAGAAAAATAAGTTCAAAGATCTTGTGTGATCGCTCAGTATAAATCTGGAAAACATTCCACTTTGATATTTCGTAGAATTGATTCTTGATTATTCATTAGAATATCGTAGAAACTTTGAAAGCGTTGTACTCTTTCATTATTGAATTATTGTGGTATAGAATACGAGAAAACTTGTTATTGAATAACGATTTGTTCAGCTATTTCAAAGTTCCCCGAACTTTGACTTCATTCTATCAAAATAGATAGACTGTTGTTTTGAATTCTTATACATTTATTGTATGTCTTAACTTGCGGAGCAAATTAGTTGCTCACCCTTGCTAAATAAAATTTTTCAGCTAGAGACGAAGTTGCAGGAGGTGCTGCAAAGGACAAGGGAAAAGGCGTAATTATAAATTAGTTATGTTGAACATATTTATTATGTTGTATTGTAAACCCTTTTTGTATAACTAAAGGGTATGTTTGTAAAGTTAAGGTTAGAAAACCTGGGTGATGTATTAAGAAACTCTGAAGAAAAAAAAAACTTATGTAAGATACTATCTATATATAATATGGGTAGTTAAATGTTATTTATATTGTGGATCGTGAACACCAAACTCGGGAGTCAGGTAACCTGGATTTAGGGGTGTCACAGGTTGGTATCAGAGCTGAAGTGACCAAGGTGTCACCAGCTGGTAGTGGAGCTGAAGGTTATAAACCTTAAGTGGGGTGGGGGAAAACCCTAGGATTATGACCATAGTGAGATAGAAATTACTCATTTAGAGTACTAAGTGAGGGATCGTTGAAGTGTATCGATAGTGAGATAAGTAAATTCGTAGTGAGAGAAATTTGTACTAGTGAAGTACTAATCAAGTTGTTTAAAACTGATTGTAGGATGTCGGGAGAAGATGAAATGAGTACGAAGAAGCCAGCGGCTGTCGCACCAATGCCAGTAGCCGAGGTGCCAGCACAGAGCGAATCGGTTGAAGAAGTGGGGAAAGATGAACCAATGATTAATCTTGGGAGTGATCATGACGATTATCCTGAGATGTATCTAAGTGGTGATGAGGAGGCGGAGTCTGAAGAAGCTAGGGTGGAACTAAAGAATAAGATCAAGGTTGGTGAGCAAGATCAGTTATCTGTGGAAGTCCGGGAACTCCGGAGCAAAGTATTTCTTTTGGAGGAATTGTGGAAGACGGAGCGGGCATTACGCGAAATGACTGAAGAACGGAACGAGTTGAAAGCGCAGGTGGAACGAATGAAGGCTGAAGGTGGTGGATCATCTGAAGGAACCAGCAAAAAGGACAAGAAGAAAAGAAAGAGGAACAATGACAGCGACAACTCTGGAAATTCGAACCCGAAGAAAAAGAAAGCCTGTAGCAAGTGTGGTAAAACTCACGCGGGGGAATGCATGATGTGGAAGAACGTGTGCTTCAACTGTAAGCAGGAAGGACATATCTCTTTGCATTGTCCTAAACCGAATTTGAGGAAGTGTTTTTCATGTGGGCAGACGGGTCATGGATTCCACAAGTGTCCCAACAAGAAAAAGATTGGTGAAGGAAGTGGACATTAGATAACTTAAATATAAGTTGTAATATCTTTTGGTAGAAGTTTCTGATATTAAGATATGTAATATCAAGAACGATGTTTGAACTTATGTAAATATATGTTTGTATGAATAAAATCTTTATTTTCTATATGAATATAAGATTAAAATAAAATTGGTGAGTTTTTAAAACTCATACTTATTGTTAACGCCAAGATCTTCTGCCACGTCCCAATCACATAAGACGTCCTGATCCTGCACAGTAAACACGATAAACACCACAAGCTTGACGGCTGTTCCGTCGGGGGATAGCTCAGGCGTGAGAATTAGTATGTGTTCACAAGATTAACAATGGAGGAATGTAATGTCTAGTGTATTGAGAGAGAGAGAGAGATATTCTCAGTTGTGTGTGTATATATATGAATGTAAAACGTACCTGTTTTATGAAGACTTCCTTGCTATAATACAAGACTCGGTTCCTTGTGCCACTGACCCTCCTGACCCTACCCACTGCAGGTAGCTTTCCTGTTAATCTCACCCCCTCTGTTCCCCGCTGACCAACTGTCCAATCCTCATTAATGCCATGTAAGATACCAGTCAGTCATATCTTTGTCATCATCACTGGTCAAAGATGTAGATATTTAAATATTCGATGGGTCGACCCACTGATTTGGTCTGATATAAGAAGGACTTAACAAAGATAATAAAGTGACTAGGCCCAACAATGTCAACACCCAATAGTGAAGACCCAATGGACTAACTGAATAAGTAGGCCCAATCCATTCGGCCCAATAGGAGAAATATCACGACCCAACATTGAACCCTAGTTTTTTATTAAACAGGAGGTTTAATAGGAAACTATAAATGGCATCGGTTCAGGACAAAAGGATTTATAATAAGATCAATAAAGGCCTAAAATATAGCTTACCTAGGCCCATCTGATGAACATCAAATAGCAACATAAATTAAGATTAGAAGTCCATTTAAAGAATCCGCTCCAACCGAACATATAACAACAAATATTTCACCGCCTCCCGATCAATTTAGACCTTTGCCACAAAAACCATTTTCTTATGAATCTAGGCCCGAAGCTGTGGCGACACCGATGATCATCGGTTCGGCAACAGCTCTATCATGGATACTGATCATCCGGAGGCAAACACTGTCTTTGGACGCCTCCGTGCCAAATACCAAGAGACCGAAGCTGAAGAGAAGGCTACTCGAAGAGAGAATACCCTGCTTAAATCTGCTTTGATGAAAGATAGAAGTAGTCTCAAAGTTGCTCTTCACAACAATGAATGCCTTCAGAAAGACCTTGCCCAAACCAGAGAAGATTTGAAAATGTCTCGGGTCACTCATCAAGTCATCGCTGATATAAATATCAATCTGTCAAGCTAAAGGATCAAAGCATTTGGTACATCGTCAGAAGCTCGAAGAAGAGCTCAAAGAGCTTTGGGCCCTTAAGAATTTGAGTCCGCCACTGACCGAAGACTTTCGTAAGGATATCCAGGCAGAATACAGAAAATCCACCGAGCTGAACAATAAGATCGTCCATATGTATGCGAAAGGATATGAAATCTGCCGAAGTAAAGGCAAGAAAAAGCTCGGGCCAAGATAGATCCATCTCTTCTAGACTCTTTAGATGGTGACGATGACAAGGAAGAAGCCTGAAGATGACCTCTCTTTATCTTTAGCTGTAGAACTTTCTATGAAAATTCTAACTTTATGTGAACAGTTAATATTTAATGAAATATCAACTTCATGCCTTATTACTTCTGTGTGAACATTTCTTGTCAATAATTCAGTATCAATTAATCTGTATGAACCTAACTTAAGACATGAACTAGATAAGGTGTATAACAGTTAATTTATGAAATAAAGTGAACTGAATTTAACGGATAGAATTTAATAAACAGTATTGAATGAGCTGAACTCAACACTTGAACAAAATAAAGTAATGTATACTTATCGTTTCCGAAGTGTGAGATCGGTCATGTGTGAAGTGAATTCGGCTGATCCTCCTTGCACCATCAAAATCTTGCTTACCACTCGGGGTAGAACAAGTATATAAGGACATTTGTTTACCACTTGGGGTGAAACAATTATATAAGGATCAAGATATAAGGATCAAGATATAAGGATCAAGATATAAGGACCAAGATATAAGGACCAATTGTGACCATTGACTTACCATCCTGGCTAAATCAATATAGGATCCTTTGTCTACCACTCGGGGTAGACAAACAAATAGGCTGCCATCGAATGGCCAGCGAGTCCTACCATACCTCCTTACCACATAGTGACCATAGGACAAATAAGACCAGGACCAATAGTGACCATTGATTTACCACCCTAGTAAAATCAATATAGGATCCTTTGTCTACCACTCGGGGTAGACAACTAAATAGACTGTCATCGAATGGCCAGCGAGTCCTACCATACCTCCTTACACCATAGTGACCATAGGACAAATAGGACCAGGATCAATTGTGAAAAAGTGAATGTGGATGAGCCACCGAAGCCTTTCTGTGCTGAATCCCCCGTTCTTTCAAGAATATCGCTGCCGAAGTGCTTTGGAGGTCAACAACTTCAAGCCAAATAATCGGCACAAATGTCTTTATGAACTTTCCGAAGAACATACTCTGCTTCGGATGGAGCCAAATGTCTGAGCAATGTTGATGAAAAAGGTCTTTCGATAAAGATTCTCATCAATGAGAGCAAAATTGACACTCTTGTATTTGGACTACTTTGCCAGCATCTGATTCGAGGGAAAAACGTCGTCTGCCATCAAAGTTATAAGCATTTGTAGTGGTCAACTTCGATAATGCATCAGCAATGGAATTGTTATTGTGATCGACCCCTTGATAGTCTGATGTACTGATGTCCGAAACAGAATATCCATCTGCATGCAATGTCCACGAGCTCTGCTTCTGCTGAAGTATTGCAACGGCTTTGTCGGACTCCTCAGCTGCTTTCCACCTGGAGGTGCAACTTTAGATGGATTTCCCTGAAGACAAGTGCCCACAGGGCGGTGTGCCCTTAACGGACTCTCGGGAGTGTGATTTCTAGATCTACTTCGGTGAAACTTTCTGTCACTGTGGTGAGGATACTCAAGGAAGAATGCCTTATTTGTATTCTAAGGTGCATACTCCCTGGATCAGTTTCTTCGTCTGCTGCGACCATAATCCCAGAACTCGATAGGGCGGAATACCCTTCTTCGATCAATCAGGAAAATGGCTGTTGGGTCTTCATCTACTCTGCTTCGACCATAATCCCGAAGACCAAAAGGGCGGAGTACCCTTTTCGATCGATCAGGAAAATGGCTGTTGGGTCTTCATCTACTCTGCTTCGACCATAATCCCGAAGACCAATAAGGCGGAATACCCTTTACGATCGATCAGGAAAATGGTTCTTTGGTCTTTTTTGGTCATGAGGATCACCTTGAGATATGTCCTCAAAGTGTATAGACTGCTTTCTAACTCACGGTTGTCCATCTTTAGGCGTACCACATCTTTCAGACTGGACATAATTGAATGCTTTGTCCCTCAGCTTGGCAATCCGAAAAATCTGCACAACTATATCCTTGTTCTGCTCAGCTACATCCTTGCTCCGTTCCAAGAGAACCTCCAAAGCTCTATCTGCTTCGTCCACCATCTTCATCAGCCTGACCTCTTCGGTGCCGAGTTCTAGGCGGGATGCCTTTTACTTGCCTTCAGCCATGATCATGTTCTTTGTCAGCGGCAAAGACCAACTATCTTCGGGCTTCGCCGGGGGATCTCGAACGAGAATCCCCTGATTTGTGTCATAACTTCCGATGTAAAACAACTGAAAATATTGTAATTGATAACTCAAAAACACTAGAAAAGCCCTCCTTCTAGCGCCAAAGTTAACGCCAAGATCTTCTGCCACGTCCCAATCACATAAGACGTCCTGATCCTGCACAGTAAACACGATAAACACCACAAGCTTGACGGCTGTTCCGTCGGGGGATAGCTCAGGCGTGAGAATTAGTATGTGTTCACAAGATTAACAATGGAGGAATGTAATGTCTAGTGTATTGAGAGAGAGAGATATTCTCAGTTGTGTGTGTATATATATGAATGTAAAACGTACCTGTTTTACGAAGACTTCCTTGCTATAATACAAGACTCGGTTCCTTGTGCCACTGACCCTCCTGACCCTACCCACTGCAGGTAGCTTTCCTGTTAATCTCACCCCCTCTGTTCCCCGCTGACCAACTGTCCAATCCTCATTAATGCCATTTAAGATACCAGTCAGTCATATCTTTGTCATCATCACTGGTCAAAGATGTAGATATTTAAATATCCGATGGGTCGACCCACTGATTTGGTCTGATATTAGAAGGACTTAACAAAGATAATAAAGTGACTAGGCCCAATAATGTCAACACCCAATAGTGAAGACCCAATGGACTAACTGAATAAGTAGGCCCAATCCATTCGGCCCAATAGGAGAAATATCACGACCCAACACTTATGATAAATTAATGACTCATAATTATATGAAATGTTTTGAACCCCTCAGCAATGGACGCCAAAGGTCTGACTAAGATAAGTTCATACACCCATATAATTATGATAAGTTACTGAACTCCTAAGTGTGGTAAGTTTGATGAACTGGAAATAGTAATGTGAAATTGGAGAATGTCAACTTTTTGTGTAAAGTTGGGGAATTGCAACTTTTGTAAAGTTGAGTGTGTTAATCCTAGTATTATTTTAAAGGGATAGTTATATGTGTTAAGTACTATAGGTACTATGTGCTATTTGAATAAATATGCAATTACTTGACAATTATGTGTTGAATTCTTATTGTGTTAAGAATTTGTGTAGAATAAGAGTATTAATATAAAATTTTCATTTAAATCAGATCATGCCGCCAAGACAACAGAATCGAAACCAAAGAGAAGAACAATCAGTGAATAACGAAGAAGGTCAAGTGGACCCGATGCAGAATTTTGTGGATATGCTGGCCCAAGCTATGGAAAATAGGGCTCCAGTCAGGGGAAGACCAAGGGATCAACCAGCCGACAGATTGGCTAATTTTAAGGATTTTAAAGCGGTAGGACCGCCTGAATTCAAGGGGACTACGGATCCGATTGAAGCCCAAACTTGGGTGAAGGAGATGGAGAAAGCGTTCGTGATTGCGCGTGTGGCGGAAGAGCAAAAGATGGCTTTTACGACATACTTAATGAAGGGAGAAGCCAATTATTGATGGGAAACCAATCAAGCAAGAGCAAGTACGGCGGTAGTAACATGGACAAGATTTAAGGAGTTGTTCTTTGAGAACTACTTCTCACCGAGTATGCAAGCTCGGATGGAAGTTAAGTTCTTGGAACTTAAGCAGGAGAATATGTCTGTTTCAGAGTATGATGCTAAATTCAACGAATTGGCGCAATTTGCACCTCATCAGGTGGACACCGAAGCTAGAAAAGCAAGAAGATTCGAGAACGGATTGAAGCCGGGGATTTACAACAAAGTAGCTGTGCTGCAGATCAACACTTTTGCGGCTTTATTGAAGAAAGCATTAATTGCTGAAGGAGGAAGCGAGGCTGCATCTCGTTTTCATCAGGAGAAGAAGAAGACCAATGAGGGTGGAAGCAGCGATGGTAGTAATCCAAACAAGAGGAAGTGGAGTGAGATTACCCAATCGGGTAGCAAAGCTGAAGGGAATAAGAAAGGAGGAGGGCCTTGTGCAAATTGTGGGAAGAATCATGCAGGTGTTTGTTTGAAGAAGAAGGGGGTTTGTTACAACTGCGGACAAGAGGGGCATATGTCGCCAAATTGTCCTAGCCCGAAAAAGATTCAAGGTTGCTATGCATGTGGATCGACTGATCATCTGGTGCGGAACTGTCCGAAGAAGAATGCAGAAAAAGAAAGTGCCAACAAGGGACCTGGTGGTGGAACCTTGGCGATTCGAGGACCTGCACAACCAGGAAGACCAACAGCCCGTACATTCAACATGACGGCGCTAGATGCAGTGGCTACTCAGGAGGTAGTAGCAGGTAATGATGTCGTTTAGAAATTTAATTACGCGAGTATTATGATTTAGATAATTCTGTGAACTGTTTTCTTTTATAGATATAAGTCACAGGTTAGAATTTGAAACACAAAGTAATATTGTGTTGATCAAAATAAATTGATGATACAACTTTAAAAGATGGTAGAGAATAAGAAAGCGGTGATTCCGAGGACGGAATCCTTTTAAGGAGGGGTGAATGTGATAACCCAGGATTTGGAATAATCCAAAATTTGCGAATAAATTTTTTTTTATTAATATTAATTATCAATTTTGTGACAAGTATCTGTGATACGAGTCTCGAGAAAGTCAATTTGTGTATTGACTAATAAATTTAGAGTAGAGTTGTTCTTAACAACTTTAGAAAACCCTAACCCTAATTTTCAGATAGGGATTCGATAGAAAATACAATTAAAATAATTGTATTGTTGATTATGTGTTTGTACTGTTTAGAAATGTTGACCAATAGTTGACTGGATGAGGTTTATAATTAATAAACCTTAATAAGGGATTAGAAACCCTAATCTCAGTTATAGAAAACCCTAATGTGTTTTAGAAAACCCTAATATGTTGTAGAAAAAAAACCCTAATTTCAAAAATCGGGGATTTGTAAACCTTAAATTAGGAAACCCTAATCCTAATTGGTAGACCTGATGGATTCATTAAACTGAAATATGATTAGAAAGTTCTAATTATATTTTTGTATAGTAATTTTCTAGTTAGAAAACCTAATTACATTTCAGGAATTTTATTTTCTAAATTATAAATCCTAAATTTGAAAATTTTGGGAAATAGAATTTTTGATACCTAAAAGGTTCAAATATTAAACCCTAATCCAAGCCCCAAACCCTAAGGGTTTGTACAAATTCCATGTTTACCATTTAAATTAATTTGCTAATGTCAAAAATGCCCTTTATGGGATTTTTTTTTATAAGTTAACTTGCAAAATTGTCCAAATCTTTAGTTGGTGACCAACTCCATTGACCAATGTGACACAAAATCTCAGCCAAATCAGCCTATTGTGACAGCACAACATGGTATTCATTGCATCTAAAGATTATTTAAGAGATTCAAGAGAGAGAAAGTCTAGAAAACTTGCCATTTTTCTATTTTTCTCTCACCAACACTCTTTCTCTCCCAAACCCGCAATTTTGATAATCAATTCAGTCCCAATATCAGTTACTAGAACAACAAAAACAGATAAGGAGATCATAGATCAAGATTTGACAAGAAAAGGTATAAATCTATTTAATTTATTTTGATCTTGTATGCTTGAAAACTTTTTGTGTTTAAGTGTTTAATTATGTGTTAGAAGTTGTTTTTATTTGATATATGTTGATCCATGATGGATCCATAGCATCAAAGTGAGCAAAAATGCAAGTTTTAAAAATCTGTTCTTGAGCTTGAAATGTGGACTGACAACCAAATGTCAGGCACCACAGATCGTTGATCGTTTGTTGTTTTTGTTGTTTCAAAGATTTAATTTGTAGCCTGGTATATGGTCTTTAATCTGCAGGTGGTAGTATAGCTAAATGATGTCTATATTTCATTTTATTCACGGTCAAAGTCGGTTGACCGACGTTGACCACAAGAAAATCTGGGCAAGCCCAGATATTAAAAATACCGTCTCACAATTTGTTTAAGCCTCTTGATCTGTCAGTAGTATTGGTTTATGATGTTATTGTTGTAATACATGTGTAGCCTGGTATCGTGACTATATATTTATGGCTTTATATCATATATTTGATCAATAAATTGAACGTAGAAAGCAGTCAAAGTAGGCCAAACGACCATATTTGAATTTCTGGAAATTCCAGAAAAGTTCTTGAGCGAATTTTCTGACATACCTTGACCGCATGATAAGTTGTGATCTGTTTGTTGTTGAACCGATTTGTTGGTGTGGTGTTGTTCCTTGACAGAAGGACTACAAGTATGAACCACCAAACCACCTGAAACAAGATCAGATCGTGTAAAAATTTGGACTACAAGAAGTCACTCAAACTGCCTGGGTTTCTTAAAAAACCCAGATGATGTCTGACAGTAGGTTTAGCCGCTCAGATCTTCATATAATGTGGTGTTATGACTGAAGTAATGACTGATTATTGTAGTATTACAGTTTCTCTACATGATCAGTGTCTAAGTTAGCTAAGAACATGAATGTACAGAAAGTTACAAGCGGTCAAACGTGCACCCTCAAGAACTGGCCAGACAGGTCAAGAACACCTTAGGCTACAGAATGTGTCGCTAAAGGGCTTTAGCGACGGTTTATTTAATTTTTATTTTCAGAATTTTCGGTAATTAATTAAAAATTAGAAATAAATTCTAAAAATTACCAAAAATGGTTTTAAAAATTATTTTAAATTATGAAAAATAATTTTTGACCAATTGGAATATTTTTCTTTAATATTTATAATTATTTAAATATTAAAGGTATTTAATTTATTTAATTAGTGTATTAAATAAATAAGAGAAAATAATTTAATATTATAAAAAATCATTTTAAATTAGAATAATGTATTTAAAAATATTTTGAGTTATAAAATGTAACTTTTAATATTTTTGGAGAATTTTCATTAATAATTTAATATTAATGATATTAGATTTATTTGATTATTAAATTAAATAAATAATATAAAAATAATTTTAATGATTTAAAAATCATTTTAATTGAGAATAAAGTGTTAGAAAATATTTTAAATTATAAAATATAATTTTCAATATTTTTGGAGAATTTTCATTAATAAATTAATATTAATGATGTTTGATTTATTTAATTATTATATTAAATAAATGAATTTAAAATGATTTTATTGATTTAAAAATCATTTAAAAATGAGAAAAATGATTTAAAAATATTTTAAGTTATAATTAATGACTTTTAATATTTGGATAATAATTTCATTAATATTTATATATTAATGGTGATGATTTAAAAATGATTTTAATTATTTTAAAAATCATTTAAGTAGAATATTGATGATTTAAAAATATTTTAAGTTATTGATGATAACTTTAATATTTTGGAATGAATGTTATTAATATTTTGATATTTTTAAATATTAATAATGGTAAGATTATTTGATAATTAAATCATTTAAAAATAATTCTGATATTTGAAAAATTATTATAAATTATAATAATTGCTTGATAATTATTAAAAGCTTCCAAAAAATATTATTAATGATAATTGACTTATCTAAATTAATATTGAAGCTTAGAGACCAAGTTTAATTGACAATCAATGTGTTAATTGTCGGATAGGGTGATCAGAACACCGAGAATGGACCGAAGTCCAACCAGACTGAACTAGTTTGACTTGTTAAGTGTTTATATAGGTTATAAACACTATTGTGACTATGTGGTAATGTGCCTAGGAAAAATTTAACTGTGAACTACAGTGTTGTGTGTTATGTGGATTATTGTGCTAATTGTTAGACCGATATTATTGGTTATAGGTCTTTCGAAAGCAGATAAGTATTTTGTGTAGCTGTAATCAGCGGAAGAGGCAAGTTCCCTAACTCAACCTTGAGTTATTTCATTCAAATATTATTGGTGGATAATTATTGCTAATTATGCCACGTCCAGGGATTTATTGTTGAAATTAAATTATTGAATTAGAAAATATATATTCGTAGAATTACTATTGTTGTATATTCATATCTGTAGAAGTTAAAATTGACAGTACAGATAATTCCTGTTGATTGTCAAATTATGTTGAGAAATGTCTTAGCCAATTATTCTGGTTAGACAAATATTTGTAAAAACTTGTTAGGTTTGAGAAGAGAAGCAAATAGAATTTGAAATCCCAGTATTTCGTTGTAAAATCAAACTTTTGATTCTAAGACTGAGAAGAACAACCTTTTATATAAAGGGAACATTTTGTTGGTCGTGAATTCGACCTTTGCGCGCGTTTTGAGTATTATGCATAATATAGGGTATAATAAGATGATCACTTGTTGTACTTGCAGTGGGGTATGATTTAATCTTTATGGTTATCTGATACACCTAAGTATTTATCAAAGTAAATCTTTGATATTTACCCGAGAAAAATAAGTTCAAAGATCTTGTGTGATCGCTCAGTATAAATCTGGAAAACATTCCACTTTGATATTTCGTAGAATTGATTCTTGATTATTCATTAGAATATCGTAGAAACTTTGAAAGCGTTGTACTCTTTCATTATTGAATTATTGTGGTATAGAATACGAGAAAACTTGTTATTGAATAACGATTTGTTCAGCTATTTCAAAGTTCCCCGAACTTTGACTTCATTCTATCAAAATAGTAGACTGTTGTTTTGAATTCTTATACATTTATTGTATGTCTTAACTTGCGGAGCAAATTAGTTGCTCACCCTTGCTAAATAAAATTTTTCAGCTAGAGACGAAGTTGCAGGAGGTGCTGCAAAGGACAAGGGAAAAGGCGTAATTATAAATTAGTTATGTTGAACATATTTATTATGTTGTATTGTAAACCTTTTTTGTATAACTAAAGGGTATGTTTGTAAAGTTAAGGTTAGAAAACCTGGGTGATGTATTAAGAAACTCTGGAAAAAAAAACTTATGTAAGATACTATCTATATATAATATGGGTAGTTAAATGTTATTTATATTGTGGATCGTGAACACCAAACTCGGGAGTCAGGTAACCCAGATTTGGGGGTGTCACAATTTTTCCATTAGAAATCCAGGTTGTTTTGCAAAGTATTCTGCATGGATGGAGACAGAGATTTTATCGGCTGCGATAGTATCCACAGTACCGGATAGTGTGTCAGATGATTTAGAGCCCATGGAGGACCTCGATTCCCACATCGAGGAGGAGCCCGTTGCTGGGTTACCAGCATTTCCTCTAGATTCTCCCATTACTAGCACTGTCGTTATACAACATTCAGCATAGTATCTTGACCAAAGTCTTCATCTGATGACCTTCGAGAGAGATCATGCTCGATCTATGATGTTGACTGCCCTTGTTGGGAGAGACGCGGCTCTATTAGAGAGAAACGAGGCATTAGCTCGCAGAGATGTCGCTGTTGTTGAGCGGAATGAGGCTAGATTAGCCAAAGATGCAGTGATAGTTGAGCGAGATAGTGCTATATCTGCCCGGGATGTAGCCGTCACAAATAGTACTACAGTGAGGTCCCTTACCACTGGCATGATCGCAGAGATGAGCACTTACATCGATGAGCATATGGTCACCATGTAGATGGCTGCAGATCTGTTGGGTCGTGTGGATATTCTCGTACAGGAGACCACAGCTTCACCTCCTTCTTCTGAGAGTGATGCCATGTTGGGCTTGTTAGCTCGCATATACCCTGACTTGTAGATGAGCTTGTATTTTCCTGCATAGACTAGCTTAGTCATTTTGTCATGTACAGTTTACATTGTATATGTCAAACAGCATTATATATATGACAGGGAAATATATTTTTAGATCACTTCCCTTTTAGATATGATTTGCTACTTGCTTGATATTTTGCCTACTGCTTCAGGGCTTGCGATCTTGATGTATTCTGAATTCCTCCTGGATGGATGGACATTGAGTTATCTCTGGACAGTTCAGAATAGAACATCGATCTGTATGTATCCCTACCATCTTTGGTGTCTTAGGACTGGTTTCTGCATGGAAATGTGGAGAGGAGTGTGGCTTTCCTCTTTGAGATTGACCGCACCACAGATGGTCGCTAGTACTTCTATTTAGGAGAAGCCTAGTTAATTCCATCTCTTATGGATTGGTGTTGCTCTTCAAGGTATGACTGCAGCTTAGATGATTGCTGAATCTCCTATTTGGCAGGAGTTCAGGTAATTCCATCCCTTTGGTCTGAAGTCAATGAAATGTAGTGGATTGGAAAGTGATCCCAGTACAAATTGACAAGGGTTTGTGTTTTGGTAGGGGGTGAGACCGAACCATGAATGGCTGCCTACGTACTCCTATTGAAAAGAAGATCAGGTCTGCGTAGTTCGAACCTGGTGTAAGAGGTTCAACGCTGTAAGGGGCAGAAATGGTGTAGTAATGTTTTTGTTGTTTTTGTTTTTGTAAGGAAAAGGGTGGAAATGTTTTTGTTGTTTTTGTTTTATTGCGACCGAGCCATATGAAATGGTTGCCTACGTACTCCTATTGAAGAGGAGATCAGGTCGACGTAGTTCACCCCTCAGGGCGAGATGAAAAGCGTGATCCCATATGCAAGTTAGATTGCGGGGAGGAGAAAGTTTAATCCTAGGTTGAGGATAAATTGCAAGTATGAGAAGTTTGATCCCATGTATGGGTAGCCAAACTGCAGACGCGAGAGGTTCAATCCGTAGTGGGATGACCTAAGTCGTAGGAACGTAGAGAAGCCAGGCTGCTGGCTTGAAAAGTATGTTTCCTTGAGGAGCAAAGTGTGGAAGAGTTGTTTGTGGTAAAGGGTTAAAGAACCGGAATGACTGGTGATCTGATGGTCCAACACCAGGATATTAGCTTGATGGCAACTTTAGACATAGTACCGTTTCACGGCGTCCGAGTTGATGAGTTGTGGAAATTCATCGTCGTCCATTTCTTGCAATCTTAGAGTGCCTCCTGTCAATACTTCCTTGACAACAAACGGACCTTCCCAGTTAGGAGCGAATTTTCCCTTAGATTGATCTTGGTTGTCAATGATCTTCTTCAAAACCAAGTCATGTTGTTTAAACTGTCGTAGCCATAATTTTTTGTTGTAGGATCTGGTGATCCTTTACTGATATAACTGACCATGTAAGATATTCGCGGTTCGCCTTTCGTTTATCAGAGACAATTGGTGATACATGTCATGTACCCATTGGTCTTCTTCTATCTAAGCGTCTATCAACACATTGAGGGATTCCATTTCAACTTTTATGGGGAGCACGGCTTCCATCCCATAGGTTATTGCGTAGGGGGTTGCCCCAGTGGAAGTGCGCATTAAGGTTCTGTAGGCTAATAGAGTAAGAGGCAATAGGTCAGGCCAATCTTTGTGGTTGGCGGACATCTTTTACATAATATTCTTGATGTTTTTGTTAGCCGCTTCAATAGCACCATTCATCTTTGGATGATAGATGACAGAGTTGAGATGTTTAATGTGGAATTTACTGCATAATTCTTCTATCATTCTGTTGTTGAGGTTCTTAGCATTGTCTGACACAATCACCTTTGGTTGTCCATATCAATAAACGACATTATTTCTTTAGTAACCCTGGGGAAGGAGGCTGCTTCTACCCACTTAGTGAAATAGTCGATCATGGTGAAGATAAATCTATGTCCATTACTGGCTTTTGGCTCAATGGACCCGATAACGTCCATTCCCCACATTGAGAAGGGCCAACGTGAACTCATATTATGGAGTTCCTTTGGAGGGGCGTGTATAGCATTCCCATGAATCTGGCACTGATAGCATCTTTTGACGTTATCATTGCAATCAGCTCTGAGAGATAGCCAATAATGTCATGTCATGAGGACTTTCTTGACAAGGAGGGGACCACTCATGTAGGGGACACAGACTACACCATGGATTTCATCCATAAGCCTTTGGGCTTGATCTTTGTCTAAACATCTGAGGACACCTAGTCCTGCATTTCTTTTGTAAAGCGCATCTCCACTCAGGTAGAATTTCATAGCAATTCGATGGATCCGCCTTTTCTCGGTCGGGCTCGCTTCCGCGCGTGTAGATCCATCTCATAGGTATTCCTTGATATGCTGATTCCAAGGATGCTGGATGGGAGGTAGCTCATCCGATACTTCTCCAATGTAATTCCCGTAGGCTGGGGCCTTGTGCAGGGAAATTGTGACGTTTGGCAAGTGTTCCTTGTCTGATATGCGAATCAAGGAGTCCAAAGTTGCTAATGCGTCTGCAAAGTCATTCTTATTATGAGGAACGTGTAGAAAGGAGATTTCTTCGAACTCCAAAACCATCTATAAAACTTGCTAATGGTAGGGCAACAAATGTAGTTCCTTGGTTTGATAGATTCCAGTGGATTGTCTGATTACCAACTCTAAATCTCCAAACACAGTTAAACGTTTGATGCCCATTGAACGGGCAAGTTTTAGCCCCATGAGACAGCCTTCATACTCAGCTGTGTTGTTGGTGCTGACAAACTGCAATTTGACGGCGATGGGATATTGCTCCACCCATACCAGATACTAGAACTGCTCCAGCTCTAGAACCTTCTACATTAACAGCTCCATCAAAATACATCTTCCATAATTGGCGCGTATCGTACTGATGGTATTGTTGAACTGTCATTACTCCTTCATCGGGGAAGTATGTTTCCAAGGGTTTGAAATCCCCTGAAGGTGCGACGGCCAGTTGATCCGCAATTCCTTAACCTTCGATGGACTTTTGAGTCACATATACGATGTCAAATTGTTGTAGGATTAACTGCCATCTGGACAGTCGACAATTTAACATGGGTTTATTGAACACGTACTTGAGAGGATTCACAGCGGGATATGAGATGGGTTGTGTGACCATAGAGCTAATGTTGTAACCTCATGGAAGCCCATGATAAAGCATAGCACGTCTTCTCAATCAGAGTGCACTTGTGTTCACTGCTACTGAATCTTTTGCTGAGGTAATAGAAAGCTCGTTCTTGCCCTCTATCGTCTTTCTGTCCCAGCATGCAGCCCATGGCATTGTCACTTATGGGCAGGTATAAGAACAGGGGAACATCATCCCTAGGTGGTACCAACACGGGAGCTTTGACTAGTTGTTTTTTGATTATGCGGAAGGCATTTTGACACTCATCATTACATTTAATGGAGGAGTTCTTCCTTAATAGCTTGAAGATTGGCTCACAGGTTGCTGTGAGTTGAGAGATAAACCTGCTAATGAAGTTGATTCTTTCCAAAAATCCCCGTATTTCCTTTTCTGTCTGAGGAATGGGCATTTTCGTGATGGCTTGGATTTTGGCAGGATCCAGCTCAATTCCTTTGTGGCTGACTAGAAATCCTAGCAACTTGCCTGATTTAATGCCAAAGGCGCATTTAGCTGGATTCAACTTTAAGTTATACTTACGCAACCTGTTGAACAACTTTCTAAGATGGTCTAAATGGTCATCCTCCTTCCAGGACTTGACAATGATGTCATCTATGTAGATCTAAATCTCTCTGTGCATTAAGTCGTGGAAGAGAGCCATCATAGCTCGTTGATAGGTGGCTCCGACATTGATGAGGTTGAATGACAACAGTCTATAGCAAAAGGTTCCCCAAGGCGTGATGAAAGCAGTTTTCTCACGATCTTCCTTAGTAACCATAATCTGATGATACCCCATAAAGCAATCAGCAAAGAGTACATGTCGTATTGCGCAGTATTGTCAATAAGAATGTGGATAAATGGCACGGAAAAGCTATCTTTTAAGCAAGCTTTGTTCAAGTCCCGATAATCCACGTAAACTTGCACCTTCCCTCCAGGTTTGGGCATGGCCACAATGTTGGATATCCACTCAAGATATGTGGACACCATGATGATGCCAGCTTGAAATTGTTTCAAAATTTCTTCTTTCACCTTTAAACTCCACTCAGGTTTCAATCGCCTGAGCTTTTGCTTGACTAGCTTAAATCCCTCTTTAATGGGAAGGCGATGAAGGACAATGTCAGTGGACAAACCCACCATGTCTTCATGAGACCATTCAAACACATCCTGGAATTGGGTTAATAGCATAACCGTGTCATTTCATTGGTTTGGGGTAAGGTCTGAACCAATTTGGATTAACTTAGGGCTTTCTAAGGTTCCGAGATTGAAAGAAGTGGTTTGATCAAGGTTGGGTTTAGGTTTGTCTTTGACCCATTCTTGAATTTCTTGAGGCACCTCAATGTCAACTTGTATTTCCATTAAGGCTGAATTCATTTCTACATCAAAGGTACAATCCTTGTGGATAAGAGGCCCCATATCAGCAACTACGGGCACATCTAAATTTAGGGTCCTAAAACAAAATATGTTTTCACTTAGTATATATGAAACGTTTTGATCATACACAGTGTTAGCATATACTGACAAAATAAACTGCTAATACTGTATAGAAAAGTAAGTAATTATTATATCTACAGGGCAGAAAGAGTTTTGCCCATTTTACCCTTGTCGACTAATGCAAGGAATGATGTTCCAATTGGCAAGGGCAAAGTTCGGGTGGACTGCAGTGATGGAGGGATTGTCTTCATCTTCCCTGTCCCGAATGATGGCCATTACGTCTGGGCAATCATCGTCTGGGGTGTATCTATTGGTATGTTCATCATGAACGATGATGCTTATGCCTGACATCATTCGGATGGCGTCTTGCTTAACTCTTCGTTCCGCCTCTTCCACTGCAGGATTTAGAACAAAGACTTCTTTCTCCTTCACCGGTACCGGCTTGGGAAATAACATAGCCATGACACTGTCAGAGACCTTTACAGGAGGTTGTGCGGACTCTGAGTTTGAAGGCGAAGATAAACGCCACATGGTTGAAGCAGTAGGAATCTACTGATGCTTATGAGGATTCCTTTGACTAGAACTAGCAGAATAGCCTAGCCCAGCTGTTCCAGTTTGCTTAGTTAATCGAATTAGGTACTTGATACCCTGGCAATCTTTACCTCAGCCCCTGTCCCGGCTTATGACCCAATGACATCATTTCTTGAGTAGCCGACATTACCTCGGTAGAAATCTTGGGTTTGGGTAATGGCATTCCAATAGCATGGTATTAGGTATTGCTTACTTCCAAGGCATGAAAACTGACAGGCTCAACATCTGCATTGGCATTGATGAATGGCATGTCCCCGTGTTGAGGACACCCTGGTTCAGCGTTGACTATGACTAGGCTATTGTTGATAATGTATTTCAACTGTGTGATGAAGAGTGGAGGGGACTGCCCCTGCCATATGAATCCAAGGTCGTCCCAAGAGTAGGTTGTATCTCGAATCTATCTTGAGCATGTGGAAAGATACGCAGAATGTATGGGGACCAATTTCAATTGGCAGTTAAATTACTCCGATCAAATTCCGATGGGCTCCATCAAAAGCTTTGATGACAGTATGGCTACCCCGAATTCGGTTGAGATTGACATTAATCTTTACCAAAGTAGCGTATGGACAGATATTCAGAGATGAACCTCCATCTATCAAGACTCCAGCCAGCATGTATCAGAAGGACAAGACCACAATGTGCAACGGCTTGCAATGATCGGTCCCTTCAGGTGGTATGTCATCATCAGTGAAGGATATCACATTATTGTTGAAAATGTGATCAACCAGATGTTGAAATTTTTCTGTATCAACTAATGTAGGTTGACAGGCTTCTTCTAAAACCTTCAACAAGATCTTTCGGTGATTCTCGAAAGTTAGGACCAAGTCCAAAATTGATATTTGTTGTGGAGCTTCTTTTATGCTTAAAACCACCTTGGCTTCGTTATGACCCACAGTGCGGAGAAATTTTCAATCTTTTCCATGGGTATTTTCCCCTTTGATTTGATGGTAAGCTTCCTAACCCGTTGGGGAAGATATAATGGGTTTTCCTTCGACACTGTAGCAGTTGTATGTGAGGTGGATCCTTCACCTTCTCCATAATTTCACGGAACTTTGCACAAGCTAACAATAGGATATTGTGCTCTGCATGACAAGTTGATTGGCTCGGGAGCGGCCACTTTCAAAGGATGGTTGCTTCCCTTGAGTTGAATTATTGTCATTGTGAGTAATCTGTTAGCTCCATCAGTTTTAGTAGATATGACTGCTACCACACTCTTCCACTTAGTAGGACTGCATTCTCACTTGCACGTAACACAGTATAATCGTCCGCTAAGTGCAGGACACCACTGTCAATCAGATATTGACATACTCCATTAGAGTTGTATCATCCTGAACGGGGGTTGATTAGAGGTAGAAGTGAACTGATCCTTCCTTCATTGATTAACATCTGAAGGATTTCCTCTATAGGTTGGCCTAAATAGGTGAATTCCCTTTTGTTGGCAAAATCCCGACGGGCTTTGGCATTTGCTCTCTTTGTCACTTTGTCTTCCAGCATTTCATTTTCTGAAAGTGACGAGGGAATATTCATGACAAGAGGTAGGAGACTGGCATGCTCCTGGCTGATTAATTGACGTGTCACTTGATGTTGATAAGTCACCAATTCTGCCTATTATTCAATTTACTTGCATAGAGCTTTCATCTTTCGTTCCATTGTGAACTGGAACATGACATAATCCCATTTATCAACACCGTCTTTGAGGGTCTGGGAGGATTCACAGTTGAAATTGGAATTCTGTCCGTTGCTCCAATTTATCATGTTGACCTCTTCTTCTTTGTGTTGAGGAAGAGGGTTGTCTTGAACGTGAGGCTGATCTTCTTTGGTGACCACGATCTCACCGTTGTCTATCAGATCTTGGATCTTGTGTTTCAAGGCCCAACAATCCTGAGTATCATGTCCAGGTGCCCCGGTATGATAAACACATTTTCGAGCAGCATTCCCGTCCATTAGGGCTGGCTGGTGGAAGAAGATGCATAATTTTCTTCTATGTTGTTAGAAGATTGAGAATGTTCTCGAGGGTGTCCCCTAAGGGTGTGAACACTCGAGGGCGTTTGACATCTCCACCTTTTGGTATTGGAGGGTTCACAGACTGTGCATGAAAGGGAGTGTAGTTTCTCCTTTGAATAGACATGTTCTGATTGCCTTTTTGACCCTATAGTATCAAGGAAACATCTTCCTCTTTCTTTTTATAGACCCTCCGTGGGTTGTTTCCATAATTTTTCGGATTGGATGTGATCAACAACAACTGTAGACACTCAAAATTTTTTGTACCACTATTACAAACATTGTAGGAGGACAGATTCGTCTTTTAAGAGAGAGCCCTAAAAGATAATCCGAATCCATACCGGAAACTATCGAAAGTTCAGCATCAAACCCCGGATCACAGTCTGGGAGTAACCAAATCCAACCTCGGAGATAACCCCGAGACCTGCAGATACAATACCGGAACACACACCAGAGAAGACCGATTAATCTCGGAGACAGCCCCGAAGTATCCAGTCAAAGTCCCAACCATGAGAATAGCCACCAACCTTGGTGATAGCCCCAAGGAATTTAGTTTCGAAGATAACCCCGGAAATGCTTGTTTCAAATGCGACCAGCTTCAATCTCAGCACTCACGACGAGATACACTGCACCAACCCGGCAATAACATCGGGAAGACAGGCACACCTCAAAGATGACAATAAGGACCTTCAACAATTGCAGCAGTCCAATCTCAGCGAAGTCTGAGAAACGTCTGCTTTATCGGCCCAATCTGGCGATAACGCCGGTGAGGGGCAACATCGTCATCTCGACAAACACGATGCCACTTCACATCTCTACGCAATGATGTCCCACAAGGCTAACCAATCCCGAGTGACTATTATGCGGGGTAACGGATGAAAGTTGAAGCTTGAAGACCGGAGGGCATCATCCCATCTTCAATGACTTTGTACAAACTCTAATCCCATGCCATCGTACAACTCTAGACAACGACGGTCCGAAATAGGTCCTATATACCTCAAACGGATGCCCGGGTTGTACCTCTAAAAATCTGAGTGGACATTATAGTGCCTGAGTGCACGTAATTCAAGACGACCCGACCCGACAAACCCGGGCCAACTCGGGTTGCCTCTGGTACACCTGCGGCTCATAAATAGAGGGCTTGGGGTACTGATTTTCTAAGGAAAAAAGACGGGGAAACCCTGCACAATTTGTTCTACACTCGCCCATACAGTGTATTTCCCACTTTCAAACACCTGTGAGCTCATATATAGCCTCTTTTGTACCCACAAAAGCCAGTGTTTACCCACTCTAAAGATATAGAAGCTTTTTTTAGCAGTCAGTTGTAAGCCTTCTCACACACTTTAGAGTCTTTCTCTTCATCTTTGCACACACCCTTCTACACGTTGAGAGTCATGTTGCTTTCTTTTGCCCGGACATCGGTCTGTGGTTTCATTCCAGTCTGTATATATATAATATATATATTTATTTATATATATATTAACTAACATTATCGAGTTATGCCTCGATTGAGCCTAGACTTCGGTCTGGAGCGTTTATTGCTTTAATATATATATATATATATATATATATATATATATATATATATATATATATATATATATATATATATATATATATATATATATATATATATATATATTGTCCCACCTGGATTTTACTTCGTGGTGGTTGATCGCTTTTACAGCTTTCTTTACGTTTCGTTATGCCTGGAGTTTACTTCGTGGCAGTTAACCGCATTAACAGCTTTATTTACATTTTTGATCCCCCGTGGAGGTGCTTCGTGGTTGGTGATCATGTCTGTATATATATATATATATATATATATATATATATATATATATATAGCTTTTATATATATATCTGTTTACTACTTTCATATAAACTGCAGAATCTTGTGAGCCTAGGAATCATGTGATCATAGATTCATCCCATTGAATCTAGATTCGGTTCCCGTGATGGACATTTTCAGCTGTAAACGGCTTGTAAATTATTATGCGATGTCTGAATTTCCTCATATGGTTTCCATACCTACGAGGAAGTCGGCATTATTTTTATATATTATTTTCGTACGGATGCCTCGCATCCGTCAAATAAAATCAATCAAGTCGATCACTTAATAAAAATGGGAGTGTAAAAGGTCTCAATTCCAATTGAGCATTAGGGTTTGAAAAACCTCTCTTATAAAACATCACTGCCATATCTTGCTAAAAACTGAATTTTTATATAAATTCAAACCCTGTGTATATATGTTCGAACGAGGCCTCGCACAACTTCTATATAAAAGCACATTGGCCCACACACACACACACTCTGATAATAGTTTCTTGAAAAGAGGAGGTCACCATGGTAACACAGATGGCGGGGGTGCCTAACACCTTCCCCCCGCATAACCAAGTCCCGGGACCCTAAACGAATCTCGGTTTCACCGACCCGTATATCAGTGTCACACCACTGGGTCAATGTGCAAACCTTTTCTCAGTTGTGTTGGTACAACCATTTAAAAAACCAACTGGCGACTCTTTACAGTCCCATCATCGACATCATACATGTCGGACCTTTTTCACTTGGTTTTTCAAACAAATCTCACCTAAAATGAGAACACCAAAGAACAAGTAACGGAAAGGGACACCCAAAAATCCCGACGTCGATAGGTGGCGACTCTGCTAGGGATTCCAGTAAGAGGACTTAAGCCGCTATTACAATCTTTTCAAAACTGGTATCTGCTTGTGTGTGGATGTTGCATTTATATTAGATGAATGTGTACGAATCCATTTCCTTACTTAGTGCTTCGCACTATAACTGCTTTGTGATATTAGTGCTTCGCACCATATCTGCTTGTAATATTAGTGCTTCGCAAATATCATCATTTTCATATGATGAGACGCGATGTATATGAATGTATGTTGTGTGGTCCCTCCACCAGGAGGCTATCCCGTCGGTGTTTGATTACTGGACTCGTGAGAAGACTAATTCTCTGAGGCTCAGGAAAGGCACCACTCAAATTCGCTCCAGTTGAAAGACCGGATTAACTTCCCGTCAAGTAGATTGCGATGATTTGGGAACCTTCATGCCAAAAAGCCGCGAGAGTAACCAAAGATAGGTCAGCCTCTGATAAACCCAAAACGGTGGAAAGTCTCTTCATGCTCTCATTTTAATTACTTGTAAACACAATTACTTGTAATTACATTCCATATATATCTCCTTGTAATGAGAAATATGAAGAAATGTGTACACTACATATTTAACATGCTACAAAACAGCTGACATCCGTTGTGCAGGATAAAATTCCTAAAACGGATATATCACATAGCATGTTATTATACACCTCCCCTAAAGACTAAACTATACAAGTCTTTCGCAGGGAATTAATTGGACCTACTACCCGTTCAAAGTCCAAAAAGGAGACAGGCCTACAGTCAATCATGTTGTCATACGACCAGACTGAACTTAATCCAGTTTCTCACAAAGAATTCGATGGACTAAGCAAACAGATTACAGATTTGGCTGTTCTACTCAAAGAATTACACCAGTTTACACAGGGTCAGAAAATACCCGTACATACTGAATTTTCCACGCAAGGAGGAATCCCAGTAATTACCATACCTGAACCACAGTTGGATAAAACCAACAAAACTCATGATGCTGCCCATCCCACTGGAGATCCAGACAATGGTGACATCAAAAAGAAAGTCCTCCAAATGGAAGAGGCCCTTCGCGCTATCAAATGAATTTGAACACACGAGAGTGTTTCATATGATGATCTGTGTATTTTTCCTGGTGTTCATTACCCAAAAAAAATTAAAACTCCTGACTTTGAAAAATATGACGGGTTAGGAGATCCTTACACACATCTAAAGGTCTTTATTAGAGAATTGGGATCCTATGCAGAGGATGAAAAACTCAGAATGCAATTGTTCCAAAAGAGTCTAACTGGAGAAGCTCGTTCGTGGTACACAAGATTAGACAACTCCAAAATCCATAGCTGGGAAGAGCTAACACATGCTTTCCTCGCTCAATACAATTTTCAAACTCAGATGACTCCTGATCGGTATCAAATTACCAAGATCAAGAAACAGTCTAACGAGTCTTTCAGAGAGTATGCTCAGAGGTGGAGATGTCTGGCTGCCCAAGTTAGTCCTGCCATGACGGAATCAGAAATGGTCATGACTTTCATAGACATACAAGAAGCTCCCTTCTATGAGAGAGTTTTAGCCAGCATCGGCAAACCATTTTCTGAAATGGTTAAGCATGGGGAGATGGCTGAGATGGGATTGAAGTCAGAAAAGATTCAAGACTTAGCTGCACTCAAAGCTGTTGCAGATCACATCCAATCGGGAAATTATGGGAACAACCCCCGGATGGTCCATAAAAAGAAAGAAGAAGATGTTTCCCTGATACTACAGGGGCAAAAAGGCAATCAAAACATGCCTATTCAAAGGAGAAACTACACTCCCTTTCCAGCATAGTCTACAAACCCTCCAATATCAAAAGGTGGAGAAGTCAAATGCCCTCGAGTGTTTATACCCTTAGGGGATACACTCGAGAACATTTTAAATCTTTTGACAACACAAAAGAAAATTACGCATCTTCTTCCACTAGCCAGCCCTAATGGACGGGGTTTCAATGCGACTAGGAAATGTGCTTATCATGGCGGGGCACCTGGACATGATACTCAGGATTGTTTGGCCTTGAAACACAAGATCCAGGATCTAATAGACAATGGGGAGATCATAGTCACCAAACCCGATCAGCCTCATGTTCAAGACAACCATCTTCCTCAACACAAAGAAGAAGAGGTCAACATGATCAATTGGAGCAATGAACAGAATTCCTAACTTCAGCTGTGAATCTTCCCAGACCCTCAAAGACGGGGATGACAGATGGGATTATGCCAAGTTCCAATTCATAATGGAACGAAAGATCAAAGCTCTCTGCAAACAAATTGAACAATTGGAGGAACTAGTAACTTATCAGCATCAAGTAACTCGCCAGTTAATCAGCCAGGAGCATGCCAGTCTCCTACTTATTGTCATGAATATTCCCTCGTCACTTTCAGAAAATAAAATACTGGAAGACAAAGTGACAAAGAGAGCAAACGCCAAAGCCCGTCGGGATTTTGCCAACAAAAGGGAATTCACCTATTTGGACCAACCTATGGAGGAAATTCTTCATATGTTAATCAATGAAGGAAGGATCAGTTCCCTTCTACCTCCAATAAACCCCCATTCGGGATGGTACAACTCTGATGGAGTATGTCAATATCACTCTCAGTCTCGTGGTCACGGCACAGAAGAATGTTGGGCACTCCGCCACCTTATTCAAAATTTAATCGATAGTGGTGTACTGCGCTTGGCAGATAACGACACTGTGTTACGTGTAAGTGAGAATGCAGGCCCTACTAAGTGGAAAAGTGTGGTAGCAGTCATATCCACTGAAGCTGATGGGATTAATACCTTACTCACAATGCCAATAATTCAACTCAAGGAAGGAAACAATCCTTTGAAAGTGGTCGCTCCCGAGCCAATTATCTTGCCATGCAGAGCACAATATCCTATTGTTAGCTTGCACAAGGTTCTGTGGAATTATGGAGAAGGTGAAGGATCCATCTCACATACAACTACTGCAGTGTCGAAGGAAAATCCACTGTATCTCCCCCGTCGGGTGATGAATCCCACCACCAAATCAAATGGGAAAATACCCATGGAGAAGATTTAAAAATTCCTCCGTGCTGTGGGTCATAAAGAAGCTACGGTGGTTTTAAGCTTAAAAGAAGCTCCACAACAAATATCAATCTTGGACTTGGTCCTAACTTCCGAGAATCACCGGAAGGTCTTGTTAAAGGTTCTAGAAGAAGCCTATCTCCTGACATCAGTGGATACAGAAAAGTTTCAACATATGGTTGATCACATTTTCAACAACAATATTATATCCTTCACTGATGATGACATACCGCCCGAAGGGACCGGTCAATCCAAACCGTTGCACATTGCGGTCTTGTCCTCAAGATATATGGTAGTTGGAGTCTTAATAGATGGAGGTTACTCTCTGAATATCTGCCCATACGCTACCTTGGTGAAGATGAATATCAATCTCAACAGAATTCGGAGTAGACATACTATCATCAAAGATTTTGATGGAGCCCGCCGTAACTCAGTCGGAGTAATTGAGCTACCAATCGAAATTGGTCCTTACACATTTTGCGTATCTTTCCATGTGCTCAAGATAGACTCGAGATACAACCTGCTCCTGGGAAGACCATGGATTCACATAGCAGGCGCAGTCCCCTCTACTCTTCATCAACAGTTGAAATACATCATCAACAATAGACTGGTCACAGTTAACGCTGAACCGGAAATTCCTCAGCACGCGGACATGCCGTTCATCAATTCCAATGAGGACGTTGAACCAGTCAGTTTTCATGCTTTGGAAATAAGCAAAACCCAATACCATGCTATTGGAGCACCATTTCCCAAGCCTAAAATTTCTGCCGAAGTAATGTCGGCTACTCAAGAAATGATGTCGTTGGGTCATAAACCGAGACAAGGGTTGGGTAATGATTGTCAGGGTATCAAGTACCCTATTCGTTTAACCAAGAAAGCCGGAACAGCTAGACCAGGCTATTCTACCAGCTCTAGTCACGGGAATCCTCATAAGCATCAGCAGATTCCTTCAGCTTCAACCATGTGGCGTTTAGCTTCGCCTTCAAACTCTGAGTCTGCACAACCTCCTGTAAAGGTGCCAGCCAATGTAATGGCTATGCTATTTTCGAAGCCGGTACCGATAATGGAGAAAGAAATCTTTATTCCAAATCCTGCAGTGGAAGAAGAGGAATGAAGAATCAAGAAAGACATCATACGGATGATGTTCGGTATACGCATCATCGTTCATGATGAACATACCAACAAATACACCCCAGACGATGATTGCCCAGACGTAATGGCCATCATTCGAGACAGGGAGGATGATGACAATCCCTCCATCACTGCGGTCCACCCGGACTTTACCCTTGCCAATTGGAACAGCATTCCTTGCATTTGTTGTCAAGGGTAAAGCGGGCAAAAACTCTTTCTGCCCTGTAGATATAATAACTGCTTACTTTTCTGTACAGTATTAGCAGTTTATTTTGCCAGTATATGCTAACATTGTGTATGATCAACACATTTCATATATACTAAGTGAAAGCATATTTTGTTTCAGGACTCTGAATTTAGATGTGCCTGTACTTGCGGATACGATGCCTCTCTTACACAAGGATTGTACCTTTGATGTAGAGATGAATTCAGCCTTGATGGATATACAGGATGACATTGAGGTGCCTCCAGAAATTCAAGAATGGGTCAAAGACAAACCCAAACCCAACCTTGATCAAACCACTTCTTTCAATCTCGGAACCTTAGAAACCCTAAGATAATCCAGATTGGTTCAGACCTTACCCCAAACAAACAGATTTACATGGTTACGTTATTAACCCAATTCCAGGATGTGTTTGCATGGTCTCATGAAGGATTGGTGGGTTTGTCCACTGACATTGTCCTTCATTGCCTTCCCATTAAAGAGGGATTTAAGCTAGTCAAGTAGAAACTCAAGCGATTGAAACCTGAGTGGAGTTCAAAGGTGAAAGAGAAAATTGTGAAATAATTTCAAACTGGCATCATCATGGTGTCTACATATCCTAAGTGGATATCCAACATCGTGCCTGTGCCCAAACCTGGAGGGAAGGTACGAGTTTGCGTGGATTACCAGGACTTGAACAAAGCTTGCTTAAAAGATAGCTTTCCCGTGCCATTTATCCACATTCTCATTGACAATACTGCGCAATACGACATGTACTCCTTTGCTGATTGTTTTGCGGGGTACCATCAGATCATGGTTACCGAGGAAGATTGTGAGAAGACTACTTTCTTCACTCCTTGGGGAACTTTTTGCTATAGACAGTTGTCATTCGGCCTCATCAATGCCGGAGCTACCTATCAACGAGCTATGATGGCTCTTTTACATGACTTAATGCATAAAGAGATCGAGATCTACGTGGATGACATCATTGTCAAGTCCCGAAAGGAGGATGCCCATATCGACCATCTCAGAAAGTTGTTCAACAGGTTGCGTAAGTACAACTTGAAGTTTAATCCAACTAAGTGCGCCTTTGGCGTTAAATCAGGCAAGCTGCTAGGATTTATAGTCAGCCACAAAGGAATAGAGCTGGATCTTGCCAAAATCCAAGCCATCACTGAAATGCCCATTCCTCAGACAGAGAAGGAAATATGGTGATTTTTGGGAAGGATCAACTTCATCAGTAGATTTATCTCCCAACTCACAGCAACCTGTGAGCCAATCTTCAAGCTATTAAGGAAGAACTCCTCCATGAAATGGAATGATGAGTGCCAGAATGTCTTCCTTACAATCAAGAAACAGCTAGTCAAAGCTCCCGTCTTGGTACCACCCAGGGAGGATATTCCCCTGTTCATGTACCTGTCCGTAAGTGACAATGCCATGGGCTGCATGCTGGGATAGAAAGACGATAGAGGCCAAGAACGGGCTATCAATTACCTCAGCAAAAGGTTCAGCAGCAGTGAACACAAGTACACTCTGATCGAAAAGACGTGTTGTGCTTTAGCATGGGCTTCCATGAGGTTACAGCATTACCTCCATGGTCACACAACCCATCTCATATCCCGTGTGGATCCTCTCAAGTACGTGTTCAACAAACCCATGTTAAATTACCGGTTGTCCAGATGGCAGTTAATCCTACAATAATTTGACATCGTATATGTGACTCAAAAGTCCATCAAAGGTAAAGGAATTGCGGATCAACTGGCCGCCGCACCTTCAGGGGATTTCAAACCCTTAGAAACATATTTCCTTGATGAAGGAGTAATAAAAGTACAGCAACACCATCAGTACGATACACGCCAATCATGGAAGATGTATTTTGATGGAGCTATTAATATGGAAGGTTCTGGAGCTGGAGTAGTTCTAGTATCTGGTACGGGGGAGCAGTATCTCGTTGCCGTCAAATTACGGTTTGTCAGCACCAATAATACAGCTGAGTATGAAGGCTGTCTCATGGGGCTAAAACTTGCCCGTTTGATGGGCATCAGGCGGTTAACTGTCCTTGGAGATTCAGAGTTGATAATCAGACAATCCACCGGAATCTATCAAACCAAGGAACTACATTTCCTGCCTTACCATCGGCAGGTGTTGAAGATGGCTTTAGAGTTCAAAGAAATCTCCTTTCTACACATTCCTCATAATATGAATGATTTCGCTGATGCATTAGCAACTTTGGCCTCCTTGATTCGCATATCAGACAAGGAACACTTTCCAAGCATCACAATTTCCCTAAATAAGGCCCCAGCCTATGAGAATTACATTGGAGAAATATCGGATGAGCTACCTCCCATCCAACCTCCTTGGTATCAGCATATCAAGGAATATCTACGAGATGGATCTACACCCGCTGAGGTGAGCCCGACTGAGAAAAGGCGGATCCATCGACTTGCTATGAAGTTCTACCTGAGTGGAGATGCGCTCTATAAAAGAGATGCAGGACTAGGTCTCCTCTGGTGTCTAGACAAAGATCAAGCCCAAAGGCTTATGGATGAAATCCATGGTGGAGTCTATTTCCCCCACATGAGTGGCCCCCTCCTTGTCAAGAAAGTCCTCAGGACGGGACACTATTGGCTATCTCTCAAGGCTGATTGCAACGACCACATCGGAAGATGCTATCAGTGCCAGATTCATGGGAATGCTATACACGCCCCTCCACGGGAACTCCACAATATGAGTTAGCCTTGGCACTTCTCAATGTGGGAAATGGACGTTATCGGGCCCATTGAGCCTAAATCCAGTAATGGTCACCGATTTATCTTCACCATGATCGACTACTTCACCAAGTGGGTAGAAGCAGCCTCCTTCCCCAGGGTCACTAAAGAAGTCATCATTGCTTTCATAAGAAACAATGTCGTTTGTCGATATGGACAACCAGAGGTGATTGTGTCAGACAATGCCAAGAACCTCAACAACAAAATGATGTAGGAATTATGCTGTAAATTCCACATCAAACATCTTAACTCTGTCATCTATCATCCGAAGATGAATGGTGTTGTTGAAGCGGCTAACAAAAATATCAAGAAGATTATGCAAAAGATGTCTACTAACCACAAAGATTGGCTTGACCTGTTGCCTCTTACTCTGTTAGCCTACAGAACTTCAATGCGTACTTCTACTGGGGCAACCCCATGCGCTTTAACCTATGGGATGGAAGCAGTGCTCCCCATAGAAGTTGAGATGGAATCTCTCAGAGTGTTGATCGACGCTCAGCTGGATGAAGACCAATGGGTAAAAGATAGGTATCACCAATTTTCTCTAATAGACGAAAGGTGAACCGCGGCTATCTTCCATGGTCAGATATATCAACAAAGGATCGCCAGATCCTACAACAAAAAAGTCCGGCTACGGCAGTTTAAACAACATGACTTGGTTTTGAAGAAGATTCTTGACAACCAAGATCAAGCTAAAGGAAAATTCACTCCTAACTGGGAAGGCCCGTTTATTGTCAATGAAGTATTGACAGGAGGCGCTCTCAGATTGCAAGAAATGGACAGCGATGAATTTCCACAACTCATCAACTCAGACGTCGTGAAATGGTATTATATTTGAAGTAATTCGCAAACACCCTGGTGTCGAACCATCAGATCACCAGTCATTCCGGTTCTTTAACCATTTACCACATACAAACTTTTCTACACTTTGCCCCTCAGAGAAACATACTCTTCAAGCCAGCAGCCTGGCTTTCTCCTTTGCGCTCACACAACTTAGGTCATCCCACCGCAGAGTGAACCTCTCACACTTGCAGTTTGGCTACCCATACCTGGGATCAAACTTCTCATACCTGCAGTTTATCCTCAACCTAGGATTAAACTTTCTCCTCCCCGCACTCTGACCTGCACATGGGATTATACTTTTCGTCTCACCCTGAGGGGCGAACTACGTCGACCTGATCTCCTCTTCAATAGGAGTATGTAGGAAACCATTTCATATGGCCCGGTCGCAATAAAACAAAAACAACAAAAACATTTCTACCCTCTTCTCCTCACAAAAACAACCAAAAACATTCCTACACCATGTCAGCCATATACAGTGTTGAACCTCTTACACCAGGTTCGAACTACGCAGACCTGATCTTCTCTTCAATAGGAGTACGTAGGCAGCCATTCATGGTGCGGTCTCACCCCCTACCAAAACACAAACCATTGTCAACTGGTACTGGGATTCTCTTTCAATCCACTATATTTCATTCGTCTTCAGACCAAAGGGATGGAGTTTCTTAAACTCCTCCTAAATAGGAGATTCAGTGACCATCTAAGTTGCGGTCATACCTCAAAGAGCAACACCAAACCATAAGAGGTGGAATTAACTAGGTTTCTCCTAAATAGAAGTTCTGGAAACCATCTGTGGTGCGGTCAATCTCAAAGAGGAAAGCCGCACTCATCTCCACATTCTCCATTCAGAATTAAGTCCCAAGACATCGTAGATGGTAGGGATACATAGATCAATGATCCATTTTGAACTATCCAGAGACAACTCAATGTCCATCCACCCAGGAGGAATTCAGAGTACATCAAGATCACAAGTCTTGAAGCAGCATGCAAAATATCAAGAAAAAAGCAAGGCATATCTAAAAGGGAAGTGATCCAAAAATATAATTCCCTGTCATATATAATGTTGTTTGATATATATACAATGTGAACTGTGCATGACAAAATAGCTAAGCTAGTCTGTGCAGGTAAATACAAGCTCATCTACAAGTCAGGGTATATGCATGCTAACAAGCCCAACATGGCGTCCCTCTCCGAAGATGGAGGTGAAGTTGTTGTCTCCTATATGAGAATATCCACACGACCCAACAGATCTGTAGCCATCTACATGATGACCATATGCTCATCAATATAAGCGCTCATCTCTGTGATCATACCAGTGGTAAGGGAACTCAATGCAGTGTTATCTACGACAGCTACAACCTGGGCAGATATAGCACTATCTTGCTCAATTATGACTGCATCTCTAGCTAATATAGCCTCATCAATCTCAGCGACGACGGCATCTCTGCGAACCAATGCCTCGTCTCTCTCCAATAGGGCGGCGTCCATCACATCAAGAGTGGTCGACATCATAGATCGAATCTGATCTCTCTCAAAGGTCATCAGATGAAGACTCTACTCTAAGTACTGTGTCGAGTACTGAATCACAAAAGTACTAGTACTAGGAGAATCTGAAAGAAATGTTGGCAACCCAGCAGCGGGCTCCTCCTCGATATAGGTATCAATGTCCTCCATAGGCTCTACATCATCGAACTCACTCTCTGGTACTGCAAATACTGCTGCAGCCGATAAAAATCTCCGCCTCCATCCATGAAGAGTACTCTGTAGAATAACCGGGATGACTGACAGAAAAAGTAGCTATCTCACGCTGATCCCAGCAAGCGTATACACGAGATCGGTCCTCTACGGAGAGATATCGAGAAGCTGAACGCTGACCTGTCGCCCCCTTGAGAGGATGAAAATCCTGGAACTGGTCGAACTGCGACATCACGGCCAGTGGGTGATATGTAGTCACGACCCTCAAACCAGCCTAAGGGATGAAATCCATGCCCGGAGCGTGAGTAATAAAGCTGTATAGTGAGCAATGCCCCGAGCACAGCAATATGCTAAATGGATCTTTGATGTCTACCAAAAATGCGGACCAGGACTGAGCATCTATACACTCCGACGGCTGAAAGGAGTATGACATGGCCACATCATGGGAGAAACAATACCCATGTCGTCTAAGGGTACCAACCGGTCGCAAGTGTGACATAAACCACATATACAGCATGACCAAACTCCCAGTGAACACTCCTGACAGGTAAGTACAGTAGTAGGATGTTGACCATAGAGTCTCTACTACGATCATAGGCACAATGGTACGACCCTCCCTGAGAGCTCTCACGGCCATGATAACGCCTATATCTATCTCATCTATATACCGCGACATGTACACATATGACAGTATATATAACATCAGTACATCAACTCTGGCCAAACGCCAATGATCCTCCGACACGGTGAAATCACCGGAATGTCGTGAGTAGCTATCCTTCACGCCAAATCTGTCATACAAAAAATGCTGAGATATCACAAGGCCAGATGTCAGCTCATCCTGCACTACTCTGCGCCTCAATCCTATGAGAGTCATGAATCGTCTACTCATGTCTCCCAAAGCTATGTGCACGCAAGGTCTGTCTAGGGGCAGCATCGTCAAACGTGCATACTCCTCCAGAGTAGGAGTCAACTCATTGGTGCCAAAATGGAATACCTGCCTATCAGGTAGCCAATGCTCTAGCATCCTGTCTACAAATCCTGCAAGAACCTAAAAAGCCAAAAGGGTCATGGTATGCTGCAGCAACAGATTTACAGTCATCCTGTCTGGCGGTGACATGTTATCGTACCACGATCGCATACCAAATGCCACCAGTGACGGTGGGGTATGATCTATATGGCTAACTGTCGAAGAAGACATCTGTGCAGGTCGTGTAATAAGACCATCCAGGGGTCAATGCTGATTATCTCTGGACATACATACATATGCATAACATGATACATGCATAACAGATAATGGATGGCAATATGATATAGGGAATGAAAAAATGGTGCATACATTCCTAAATATATCATCATCTAATATATCAGCTATATACAGCTATAAATACATGAGAATGGGGCATAGACGCCCTACTACTAACAGAGGCCTATCAAAAGATATAGCGAGAATGGGGAATATCCAACCAATATCTAACAGAGGCCTATCAAAAGATATAACGAGAATATACATCAGAAGAAGACCAGGGTCTCGATGTCCACATCCTCAATCATTTCCACCTGATGTAACTCCTCCTGAGTCACTGGATCTCTATCAACAGGGATGTCAGGCCTATAAAGAGGAGGATTTGTGCCGGCAAAACCAAATGGGTCGTCTGAGGGGCCAGCGCCTGAGCTGGAAGGAACAAATGACTCCGACTCTGCTGGATCTCTGCCCAAATGCCGAATAAATACATGTGCCTGATCCAACTGCCGGGTCAAGCTATCAATCTGGGTCATATGAGTCGGAGCTCAGACACAAGCTACCCAATCCGTCATCATCAAAGATCCTGGAACCATGTCCCCCATAAACTGTGTGGCACGGGACTGGGCCCCAATAGTGCGAGGGAGCCACCAACGTTGGAATATCTCCTGAGTACATGGACCATCTGATAAAACAAAATCGTCAACTCCCAACAATGGAATATCAGTTACGGGTGTCTGTGATACGGGCCAATGACGCCTGGCAAGAGGCAAGATCGGTATACGGATCTCCCTTGTGGTGCTCCTAATAGCACGCTCGCCTAGATAGAGCTCCCAGCCTCCACCTGTGAGGAGAGGAACTCTCCTGGTGCAAATCAAATACTCAACTCCAGTCGGGTGTCCATCCTCAAAACCAATGATCAAATGTTCCCCTGAGTAGGGAATCCATGTGATGGCGTCAGCCGTCAGCAACTCTAGCTGCATATGGCAGTGAGCGAAGTTCTCAGTTACAGGGACCTCCGGCAAAATAGAATGGTGCCATCGTCGTCCTCGTGGATAGGTATCTAAACCTAACACACTCATAGGACGCAAACATGGCAGCCTCTCATATGCCGAAAACTGCCAACACAATGGCAAAACATCTGCTATCAGTAAACAATCTTAACCTATGAATGGGAAAAGATAAGAGAAATACTCACCAACAAAAATGGGTAAAATCCTAACCAAGCCTCGGTCAAACCCTATGAGGGCAGACACATGCCCAGGAGGAAATATGCAAAGGTGTAAGGCCCGCATCGCATATGGCACTGACCAAAGCGAAAGATATAGTTAAAGAGTTATCTGCTATAAAGCAGCCTCAAATGATCATCAGGAACAATCGTCACAGTACGCGATCCCTGATCCTGACATCATCAGGCATGGGCTCACTCAATAGCCCACTCATAACACTTATGCTCAAAGGACCTGAACGGACAGTCTTGCCTTTGAGCACCTCCGCCGGAACTCCTAATAAGGATCTGACGGTAGTAGGGGTAATATTCACCGTGCAAGGCACTAGCTCCCCTCCAAACTCCATACCGATGATAAATCGTCAATCCATAGGCGTCATCATCACCTCGCAATCCAGCAGATGGAGTGACTGAGTCTGATGAAATCATTGCTCAGACAAAGCCCTAAGATAACCCCAGGGACAATGACGGGGAAGGATGGAGAAAAATGCCCCAAATCCCCACTCATGCACTACTGCTCTATAGTCAGGATGAAGCGCCTGGTACATGGAGTGAATGCTGAACCAGTTCCCCCGCGGCTGTGTAAAACCTGGAACCTACATGAAATGCAGATCAACATCAGAACCCTTTAAATCCTCATCAATAGGAAAGAAGGAAGATCAAAGTCTAACGCCATACCTCATTAGAATGCAAATACATCGATGGATGTCTGCCCAAATCACCCAGCAACTCTGGGTTCACCACCTAAATGCTCAAAAGCTCCCTGTGAGGGACATGTGCAGCAGAAGTGGGATCCTCAATCAGAATATCCGCCTCCTCGTCCTCAATGTCTGAATCATCTACCTGGACAGGACGTATCACGGCCTCCACCAATCGGCGAGGCTGTCTGACAGAATGAGGATGAGGCACTTCAGAAGCAGTACTGTAAGAACTGCTTAGCTGATCTGGATCCATAATATCTTAACAATAAGTCTCCAAATCACCTCAGAAAGGGTGTGGTATTTTCATTACCTAGAGCTTTTTAAAATGAATTTTATGACTATATGCATGCATGCATTTACTTTAACATATAATAGAGTTAAAATGCATGACTACCCAATGCCTACGTCTAGAAAATTTTTGTTATAGTCCCCTTTGAAAATAGGGCTATCCATATGCACATAGGCATGTCTAGGTGGCCATTCAGTAGCACACCTGCCCCAAAGTCATATACATAATATATGCATAAAAATTTAAAAACATCATGCATAAGGCCAACCTCAATGCTAGGAGTATGTTGCATTTCTACCTTTTGCTCATTGGACCTCAAATAGGACAAAAAATAGCAGAAAAAGGTGCCAATTTGACCGTCTCAGAAGTTAAATTTTTTCACATCATTATGTTCATCATGGTTTAATACTAACGTTGACTATGTTGAATATTTTTTATCAAGTCATTTGTGCATACATAATCACTACTATGTGTTTAGATGCATTTCGTGCGATAACTCACAATCCAACGGACAGAAACTGGAAAAAAATACATGCATACGTTACCAAGATAGTGTAGAACACTTGTACGGTGACAGAATTTGCAGAAAGCAGCCCGAACTCAGCAGATCTGAAGATAGCTCGCGATTTTCACTATGCAAAATGAGTTGGAAATAAACCTGCGAAGGCTGGCTGCAGGATTTATCATCCACGCCTTGCCTCAGGCTCACCTGCGACTGTAGTAGGTGCACCTGCGGCTCCTTTATGTGGGTCCCACCCTTCCGGCTCGGTCCAGTTCGAGTTGAAACGGAGTTCTCATGGACTTAAAAGGTCAAATCGTGAATAAAAACGCCACGCGATTGAGCAAAACAGCATACAATCCGGGTTTTCTCGAATAAGACTTTGAATCTGTATGTCGCCCATTGGTAGTCCCCCGAACATGAGGTATACCCTGCCAATGATCTCATTTGTCACAAATCACATCTGGCAATACCTCGTACCGGTCCAATTCCGCCAACTCCGAGTCGTTACCCTAAATAGGTCCCCAACGGGGGTTACAACGTAGATCCCCGACGGGGGTTACAACGTAGATCCCCGACAGGGGTTACAACGTAGATCCCCGTTGGGGGTTACAACACATTCATCCGTTGACATTTCTATCAATGAAGGTCAAGCAGCCTTGACGTTATTTCAGCCGATGGCAAGTAAACCCATCGAAGCATTGAGAACCGTTCGATAGTTGCGTACGTACTCATGCGTCCCCAGTAGATCCCCGACGGGGGTTTCAACGTTTATCTTCGGTGGGAGTAGCAACGCATGCTCAGCCGTTGACACACATATCAACGAAGGTCAAGCAACCTTGACGTCATTTCAGCCGATAACGTTTAAACCTATCAGAGCTATAGAGCTATTCGAGGTTCTCATACCCAACTGCTCATATTCCCCAGCAGATCCCCGGCGGGGGTCACAACGCAATGCTCCGTTGATCTACACGATAGCGAAGGTCAAGAAGCAATATATATTAATTTGGTAGAGAGACAAGAAACAATAAGGTTTTAACTTTTTTGTCCAGCTTCACATCTATACTAGTTAGCTGGGTCACCAATATATATTAAACTCATTAATATGATTGGTCAAATCTGAACCTTCTTCCATCCGAAGTCGGTACAATTCCTTCTTCAAATATAATCGATTTGACAGAGAATTCGACTTGTAAACTTTCTCAAGTTTCTCCCACAAGTCCTTCGGAGAGGTTTTTGTCAAAACTTAATATTTGATCTGTAGTGTCAAACTCAATCTGATTGTTGTCACGGCCTTTGCTTCAAGTACTGCCCATTTTTGATCTGTCATATTCGTTGGCTTCTTCTCATTCCCTTCTCATGCTTTCACCAATCCTTGTTGAACCAATACATCTTTGACCATACTCTACCAAATACTAAAATTTGACTTTCCATCAAATGGTTTAACATCGTACCTCATACTTGTGTTTGTCATCTTTGTATTTATGACCTGCGAGTTTTCTCAATAAACGGATCGTAAACCACCTTTCTTAAAGGCATTGCTTTTTGAACCACTTTCCTAGACACCAACGGCGTGAACCAAAATCTTTGATACCAATTGTTGAAAAATCAGGATCAAATAAATACACTAAGATAAATACAAGCACACTACTGTATGAGATATAAAATAACGACACAAGAATTTTACGTGAAAAACCCAACTGGAAAAAACCACGGGGAGATATCTCAAAGAAATCCACTATGAAAATAATATGGAGAATACAAACTCTCAACTGAGAAATTAACTAACTGTTTATTTTTTCTCTACCTCTCTACCTTACTAATGCTCAAACTAGAGATTTCTTTCTCTACCTCTCTTGCTCTCTAATGTTGGTGTGTTTAATCTTGCAAACGGAGGTTCTATTTATAGGAAGAGTTAGGAGACAAGCTCCACCAAACTCCACCAGACAAGATTTGAAGAGTTTGCTAATTGATAACACAAATGGGTCCCACATGAGAAAGAAAAACATAGTCCAGGCAACCAATTTCAACCTCGGGCAAGCAAGGAAACTTTTTCAACAAAAGGACTAGGTCATCTTCTCGATTATTCATTGTTTTACTCGAGAAGAAATGCTCCCTCCATTCCGCACAAAAGGAATCTCATTTGCTAATTTTTCTTTTGCTCCACAAAAGGTGTCCATTTTTTAGTGATAGTACTATAAAATGATAGCATGTCCTCAAGTTTGTTATCATCTTTTCATTCTCATAACACACTAATAAACTAACAACTTATTATTTTTATTTTATGGGTATATATATATATATATATATATATATATATATGGAACACAAATTATATCCTTAATATTGTCAACATTTTTTGCAAATGGGAATATTTTTGTGGAAGGGACTATAAAACTTCAAAACTTAGAAAAAAATGAGGCTTTACCATTTATTAGCTTGTTTTGACTCTCTCTTATTGTAGCCCTATGTACAATCAACGACGTCAATTAATCTTTCAAAAGACTCAAATTTTCAAATTATCAGAATTAAATATTAAAATCCAAAATCATTAATTGTATATATAGGTAAGGCTGTAAACGAGCCAACACAATTCGAATTCGATTCGGGCTCGACTCGAAAAAATACGAGCGAGACTCGGATTCGTTAATAATATGATCCAAATCTGAGTATTAAAAATAGTTCGAATAAAAATATGAGTAGAATCTGAGCAAGGTTATACTCTACTCGTTTAAGATTCAAACTAATCGAATTCTTGATTGTGATTCGATACATACTCGGTTAATACATATTCGATTAGATGTTCGATACATTCTCTTATAATATATACAAATTTAAATCAAATTAGGATAATTAGTTATTATTTTGTTTTATTTTTAATTTTAATTGTGATTTTATATTTGTAAAATGTAATAATAAATATATTTTCTCATTTTTAAGTAAAATAAAAAATTCAATTTATAATTATATTTATTATAAAACTAGTTATTATGTGGAGACTCGAATTCGAGTTTGAATTTGAAGCTCGCGAGTAGTTTGAATAAATATTCGAGTCGAATCGGATCGAATTCGAGTAATAAATATTCGAGACGAGTCAAATCTGAATAGGATTTTTCAAATATAATTGAATTCGAGCCGAATTCGAGTACGAATTTATTCGAGTAGCTCTCTATTCGCTCCGGTTCGACTCGTTTACACCCTTATATATAGGGATAAGCAAAAGCCCGTTAGTAACTAATAGACTGAACCAAACAAGTTTAAGTTTAATACACCATCAGTTGTGTCACTATACACACGAATCGTGACAAATTATTAAAATAAGAAATTGTAATTTTGTTCAACATAAGTATTTCATTATTTAATACTCCCTCCGTCCCAAATTAATTGCTCAGTTTTGACTTTTTAAAGTCAAATTGACCATTTTTAAAACTAATCTTTTTACTATTTTTGTTAAAATATAGGTGAAGAGAATATAACCAAAAGAAAGTATATACAATTTATTACTAATCCTAATTTTTATAATTTTAGAAAAATATTTATATATGCTTAATTATTAATTCTAAAAATAGTCAATTTGACTTAAAAAAGTCAAAACTGAGCAGTTAATTTGGGACGGAGGGAGTAACACTTTAATAACGTGTAATGACCAAACTCATACAAAAAGGATAAATTACTGAACTCAATTATCGAATAAAGACTTCTGACCCTTTTCTTTTCTGTTCCTAATTCATTCTCAGCAATCAAGCAGTGCTAAAAGTAAATCACTGATCCAATAATCTACAAATTCAAATGATTAGAAGCAATTGAGATAAAGAACCTGAAGAAGGCGGGGATGTCCTGGTAAAAAGGGTCACGAACAATTGTGTCCATTACATCGAACAGTAGTATTGGAAGCTTTCTTCCATTACTTTTACTGCTGCTGCTGCTGTTGAGAGCCATTCTTGTAGATTTTGGGGAGGATCTTATTCTTATTCTAGGTAAGCTAAATGTGGTCTGGGGTCTCAACAATAACAGAGCCATTTTCTTCACGAATCTGTTTTTTATATGGCGTTATAAGCACTATGAAGGAGCTTTTAGTTCATCAATCCGATTTATGTTTTGGTCAACCATTACGGGGCCTTAAATTCGGATACCCTTTTAAATGGATGGCAAGTACAATTTCAAATAAGTCCATCATGAGAACCGAATCGATATCCGTTTGAAAGATCTTTGACCTCGTGATTCATACTCTCACGTAAGGGTGCTCATTGTTAAAAAACCGTATTGATACCGAAAAAATCAAACTGGTATCGAACCGAAAAACTCGGAAAATCAAGAACCGATACCGGTACCGAATAACCGGTTTCGGCAGTACAAAGTCAGTACCGATTTTTTTGGTTCGGTTTTAAATTATACCATAATAATTAAATAAATTTTTTTATTAACAAATTTTTTTAAACTAATAAATGAGATTAGTAAATTACATTCTTACAAATACTAATTACAATTGTTAGTCTAAGAGTATTTAACTATCATAGTTGTAGTAAATAGTAATTGTAGTTTGAATTTTTTTATAAATTCTTTTGATGATTTAACAATTTGTTAACTTCTCTTTTTTCCAGTTATTGAAGGCTTGCCTACTGCAACGGCAATGTGAGATTGTGAGCTGCAGGATGATATCTCTTGGGATATGCTATCAAATTTTCTGGAGTAGATAGTAATATAGTATTTTGTTTTATAAAAACTTCATGTAGACACCATATGTAAAATAGTAAAAATGATTAACTTGAGAGTGGGAACAGCCGAACAGAACCTCATAAATCATAAAGGTGATTAACTTTATGGTTTGAGCAAGGGGAAAAAAGAACTTTTCAACTTTTCAGCAAGGAACAAAGGAATAAAACAGTAACACGAAGGAATAAAACAATAACACAACTTTTCAGCAAGGAACAAAGGAACTTTTCAACTTTTCAACTATTCAGTTTTTCGGTATTTATCGAATTCAAAATTTTCATTACCGCTACTGGTACCGAAAAGTATAAAAAACTAAAAAATCGATACTGTCGATACCGATTTCAACCGGTTCGGTAAAAAATCAAAAAAACTGAAATTTTTTAGCACCCCTAAACTCGCATGATAATATTCCAAAGCATGTACAAAATAAATCTTAAAACACAATATCTATATATATAGAGAGAGTCTGGTTCCAGTCTGGACTCTCGGATTTTAGTACCGTCCGGACCTTTTTTTTTGCTTTTTTTTAAAAAAAATAACTAAAAAAAATTAATATTTTATGGAACTGAAATTTTTCCACAATACAGTATTTTTTGTGTGATTTGGATACATATAACAAAATATGTCTGTACAGACTGTACATATATATTTTGTTATATGTATCCAAATCACACCCAAAACACGGTATTATAAAAAAAATCCAGTTCCATAAAATATTAAACTTTTTTTTAGTTTTAAAAAAAAAGAAAAAAAAATTAAAAAACAAGGTCCGTATTTTAATCAGGTCCGGGAGTCCGGACCTAATCCGCTGTGTATATGTAAGACCCCAAATAATTAATAAATAAAATTTAATTTCCTCTAATTATTATTTTGAATAGTAAGGGTTGATTTGATTAATGTGGATAGTTATGGGTAAAATACGCAAATATTTCAAAATAAGCAAGTGGTTATAAAATATTCATTGTTATCGGGGAATATTCGTTTGGTCGTGGAATATTCTTGCTGTCGGCAAATATTCGTATGACGGCGTAGTCTTTTGTGGGCCCCATAACGAAAAGCGATTGGATGAAGAAAACGACAAATATAAGTTGTTTAAAAAACGGCGTAGTTATTACCGTTAATACTGTTAAAATACTCGGTGGTTAAAACACAGTAGCACGCGGTATTGCACCAATTATTGATTCTTACGTAAGAAGGCACTACTCAATAATGGTTACAGTAATTACTGTTCAGTATTTTATTTTATTGATTTAATAATTGCTGCGTTGATATTTTATATTGTTGTTGTTTCAATAATTGTCATTACACAGTATTTTTCATTATCAAAGCAATAATTCATATTATCTGAATAATATTATTAGATAACATTATTGGCAATGTCTAGAAAATTCTGTCTAAGGAGAGGTTTGGTCACCTAATTGCGCGCCAGTAAGGAAAAATTCTTATTGGAAAGCCCCATCTTTCCTGAGAACTGTCTGGTTGTCAATATTGTGTTTCTGTAATATTATTTGTGAATAATTAATTATTGATTCATATGATGAGGAAAATATTGATTTTATGTGGATATAGATGGAGAAAATTTTTAATGTGACAATTGTTGAAAATTAAAATTTTATTTTTTTCTGATAAAATAATTCATTTAAATATATTATTATATTTTAATAATATAATAATGATGATATTTTTACGATGAATGTGGGATATATGAGTATATGTGGAGGAGGAGTATTTTTATTACCAAAAATATTTATAGCATGTTTTATGTGTCGGTGGACCCCATTTCTTGACTGAAATTTGATTATAGCCTGTAAATCGTCCGTTTATGGATTTCGGTCAATTTCTATTTGGAATTTGGAAAAACTTTCTTCTGCAAAGTTGTAGAGAATTGAATTTCCTATAAAAACTTGCGATATTCGAATTTTCGGACAAAAGGGCTATTTATTATGAATTATTGAAGTTCCGAAATAATTGATTTTTGGAAGTTTAAAATATTTTTAATTACAAAAACGTTTTTTTCAATTTTGAAACTCATTTAACATGTGATTAGGAGGCTGAATTCAGATTGTTAGTGTGCATATGAAGTTGTGAAAAAATTATAATATTAATTTATTAAATTTTCTACTTTGGTGTTCTAAGCATTTTCCTATAAATAGGGTGTTTAGGTTAGAATTGAAAATCACACCAGAAATTGAAGTTTTCCCTCTCTATATTATCGAGCGTATTCTTGTGAGTATTTTGAGTATACTTTGAGTATTGCTATACAGTGCAAGTTCAAGTTATAGCCATATTATCCAGTATTCCAGTTAGAAGTATTGTCTTTTCGAGGTAAGGGATATTATTTTTTTTAAAACGATATTATTTCTTCTAATATCATTATGCCGAAGTGTTGATCTGAACTTTTAATCAAATTTGGAACTTTTTGTGTCGGAGTTACTATTCACGTATACGACACTATTCACGAATACGGCACTATTCATCAAAAAATGAAAATTTTCCTTTTCATCTAAAATATCTATTGTGGATACTAGCTTTGATTGTATCCATGTTTTGATCATTCTTGAATTTTACACCACTATGATTATTTTTGAGGTATTTTTGGACATGGTTAAAATAAAGTACGAATCCTTAATCCTTAAAAATATTTTTCATCATCCTCAGTCTTAAATGATGATATTATTGAATATCTTTGGCCTGTAGTGCAAAGATGAATGATTTCTGATGAATATCTTTGGCCCGTAGTGCAAAAATGAACAGGTGTTTAGATGAACATGACCAACTGATGAATATCTTTGGCCTGTAGTGAAAAGATGAATATTTGATTCCAGATATATATTGATTGATGTTACAGGGATAAAAGATAGACGATGTACTTTAAATTCATATATAGAAGATAGTAGTTTGCATTCTCTACTTAACTCTTCTAATGAATTATTATTTCCGCTGCGAATATTGATTTAATACTTGTTGTCTATTATATTCTATTAGATTTTTTCCTGTTGAAGACTAACGATAATTTGTTGTATATTATCTTAGTCATAATATTCTTTACTGGGCTAGTTGAGCTCACCCTTTTCCTTTTTGTTCCATTTTTTTCTCAGGAGGCGAGAATGTAGCGAGTACGAGTCGGGGTATGGAATGATGGTTATAGAGAGAGTTGTTTAGTAGTCCTCACCATTTTTGTAAAATAATGTATCAATAAATATGATGAGGATTTATTTGGGTATAGATATTGTCCAGAAGATAATATTTATATTCAAACTCACAGTTTTACTATTGTAATAATAAAGTTGTAGTTGTTTCTGTACCATGTATTGACAACTCAGAATGGGTGATGTATACCTATTTTGGGGGCGTCACAGTTGGTATCAGAGCTATAAGTAAAGAGCCCCGAGCCTCTCACTGGTGACTTCCTATTGATGGGGGATGCACCGAAGCCAGACTCTCCGTAGGGGACGCTGTTCTGTGGTGGCAAACTGATAGGTACCAATGTGAGGTTCTGTCCACTGATGGGACATTTGTCACAGTTGGTATCAGAGCTTAGGGATATGATCTCTGGCGGAGATCGGAGAATAGAACTAAGAGGGGAGAGACGAGTAAATCCTTCGCTAGTGTGTCCTACCTAAGCTTATTTGTTAGCTGGTCAGTATATAGGGATATTATGTTATATATTGATTTCCTTAATTAACCATTATTTTATGACAGTTGATGAGTAGGTTTTATACCTATGAATCCGATATTATTAAACTTAATTATTGTTATCTTTAATTGTTTTTAGTATCTTTTTATGTGTTTTGTGTTTATTTGTTGTAGGTTGGAGCTGGAGGGACAAATTGGTCATTTCGGAGAAGAAAAAGGTCAAAAATCATGAAAATTAAAGCTGAGTGGAATTTTTGTAATTATGTGGTCCTGATCAAGCGCCTAGGCGCTTGGAAATGGTCTATGTTGAGCGCCTAGGCGCTCCTGTGCGGAAAAAGATGCGTTTTTCTACTGCCAAGTGGGTTTTTGAAGCCAAATAGGAGTCTGAATGAGGGCTGAGACCAATACAAATAAGAGAAGACTTTAGAAAAGAGGTATCAATTAATTTTTCAAGAGATTTGCAGAGAGAACAAGGAAGAAAAACACGAAGAGAATTGCAAAAGCTAAAGATCTAAGAGAGAGAATTGGAGCAAATTCAGAGTTTCTTCTTCTCTTCTCTAGTTTTATTTTTTGTAACTATCTGGGATGTTTGGATTATTAATTTGGATGATGTTTTTCTTTATTATTATCATGAACTAAATTTTAATTAAGATTGCAACGGAACTTGGTATGTAGTTTAAATTGCAAGCTTCCCATTGAATGAAAGTTGGTTTTTATTGAATTGTTTATTATATCTTATGTTTATTGATTAATTGTTTGGCCAACAATTATTGTGATAATCTATATAAAATTGGAAGATGGAGTATAGATTGAGATCTGGATATGATAACATCTGTTCATATAATCTGAATAGGGTTAATATGATTAGCGTGTAGGATAGGAATATATCTATGTGTCTTTTGTATCCATTGAAAGAATTTGAGCGTAAAACCCTAATTAACTTGATTCACATAGGAATATAGTGAGTTGATTAACTGGGGTGTTTCTTGTAATTCCGCGACTTAAAGATTGGATTTAGGAGGATTTGTTCACGTGTCTTTGGAAGAAGTGCATGAATATTCATAAAGCATTCTTGGATAATGATTCATATTAATTGATTTATTTTAAATGGGAAGTAAGTTAGTTTAAATGAAATACCAAGGGAAGTTGTAATCTTAACCTGTTAAATCTGCAGTTATTCTTGTGAAATTTTGATTTTTAATCATTAGTTTTGTTAAGTTTAAATTTCAAATCACAAACAAAATTTTCGTAGTTTAAAATAGGATTAATTGCATTAGAGTTAGTAATTGATAAATATTAGTCTATTTCCTCGTGAGAACGATATCCTTGCTTGCTGAATATTACAATTGAACGCGTATACTTGCGTGGTAAAGTGCTATTAAAAATTTAAGCAACAAGTTTTTGGCGCCGCTGCCGGGGAAATTAGTTTAATATTTTGTCATTATTGATTTTTATAGCGTTAATCTTAATTTAAACTTTTTCTGTTCTGTTCTATTCAGGTGCTCTTGACTAGTGTATGCAAACGCGATCGAAGAAGCCAGATTTATTGCCTCACGAGGACGACATCGAGAAAAAATTTCAGCGGTTGCGTAAGTGGGTTAAAGAAACCAAAGAGGCACTTGATAAGAAAGATACTATGGCTGAAGAAGAGCAAAAAGCACTGCGGGATTATGCTACGCCGCGGGTTACTGAAATTCAGTCGAATATTACGAGACCTGCCATTATTGCTACAATTTTTGAGATAAAATCGGGGACAATACAGATGATTCAAAATTCATGTCAGTTTGGAGGGTTACCAAACGATGATCCGAACGATCACATAGTCAGCTTTATAGAAATCTGCGATACTTTCAAGTACAATAATGTGTCAGAGGATGCAATAAGGCTAAGGCTATTTCCATTTACTCTCAGAGATAAGGCTAAGAGTTGGCTCCATTCACTACCACCAGGCTCGATTACTACATGGAATGATCTCGCCCAGAAATTTCTTGCAAAGTTTTTCCCGCCTGCAAAAACAACAAAGTTGTAGAACGATATCTTCTCTTTCGTTCAGCACGATTCAGAATCACTATATGAAGCTTGGGAGAGATTCAAAGATTCATTGCGAAAATGTCCACACCATGGGATTCCTAAATGGCTTCAGGTGCAAACTTTTTATAACGGTTTATTCAGCACAGTGAAATCGAGTATAGTTGCTGCAGCAGGAGGAGCTATTATGGCCAATAATTGTGATGAGGGGTATCAGTTGCTTGAAACCATGACAGCTAATAATTATCAGTGGCCAACAGCAAGAACAACTCAGCCAAGGACAGTCGGAGTGTATGAAGTGGATGCGATGACAGCATTGTCAGCTCAAGTGACAGCTCAGATTTCTGCTCTTACAAAGAAGATAGATGCACTTGGGGTACAACCAGTTCAGAAAATGGAAACGATTTGTGAAATATGTGCGAGTAACCACTCAAGTGATCAATGTGCAATAAATCTTGAGTCAGTCCAGTTTGTTTCCAATTATAACAGGCAGCAGGGCAGTTATTCAAACAACTACAATTCAGGAGTGAGAAACCACCCGAATATTTCTTGGAGTAATAATCAGTCACATGCTCAAGCCCAAGCTCCAAGGCAATCATATCCACCTGGATTTTAGCCACATCAACAATCTCAACAACACCCACAACCTCATCAACCTGATAAGTTATCACAAATGGAAGAATTGTTGGCAAGATTGGCAACTCAGTTTGAAGCCACAACAAAAAACCAATCAGCTGCAATAAATAATCTTGAGAACCAAATGGGGCAGATAGCTAATGCTTTGAATACTAGAACTCCAGGTTCTTTACCTAGTGATACGGAGAAAAATCCAAGGAATGATGGAAATGAGCAATGTAAGGCAGTTACACTCAGAAGTGGGAAGGAGTTGACTACAGATTTGGACGTACACAAGAAAATAATCTCTGCCGAGGATGGTGAACAAGAGCATGGAAATTCGGAAAGTAAATCTGGGGAAAAAGTTGTGAAAAAACATCAAGAAGATAAGCAAACAACAGTCGTACCACCTGTGCCATTTCCTCAAAGATTTCAAAAGCAGAACTTAGATAAACAATTTTCAAAATTTTTAGAAGTGTTCAAAAAGCTGCAAATCAACATTCCATTCGCAGATGCTTTAGAACAAATGCCTAGCTATGCAAAATTCATGAAAGATATTTTAGCAAGAAAGAGGAAGCTAGGGGAGTTCGAAACTGTAGCGTTGACAGAAGAATGTAGTGCAATTCTGCAAAGAAAGTTACTACCGAAGTTGAAGGATCCGGGTAGCTTCACCATACCGTGCACGATTGGGCCCCAGTTCTTTAACAGATGTTTGTGTGATTTGGATGCGAGTATTAACTTGATGCCGCTTTCGATCTACACTCAGTTGGGATTACCAACACCAAAGCCAACAAATATCTCTTTACAACTCGCAGATAGATCAGTGACATACCCTAGGGGCATTGTGGAAGACATATTAGTGAAGGTGGACAAATTCATATTTCCAGCTGACTTCATTGTGTTGGACTACGAAGAGGATAAAGACATACCCATTATCCTTGGAAGACCGTTTTTAGCCACTGGAAGGACATTAATTGATGTACAAAAGGGAGAGTTAACAATGAGAGTTCAAGATGAAGAAATAACTTTTAATGTTTTCAAGGCTATGAAATTTCTGAAGGGAGAGGAAGAGTGCTTAAGAATTGATCTAATTGAAGAAGCAACTGAAGAGGTATTTAGTGAATCTGTGATTGAAGACCCTCTTGAAACCGCATTGGTTAGTGAAAATTTATTTGATGATTCAACTGTGCTAGAATGGGTTCAAATGTTAGATTCAACTCCGAAGTTCACATGATATTTGCAAAAATTTGAACCTCTGGATTATCGGGGAAAGCTAGATGAAAAGGTGACATCATCCTTAGAAGAACCTCCTACCTTGGAACTTAAGCCATTGCCTAACCACCTCCGGTACGCCTACCTTGGTTCTTCTTCCTCCTTGCTAGTCATTATTTCTGCATCACTTGATAAGGTTCAAGAAGAAAAGCTACTAAGTGTACTTCGACAATACAAGACTGCTCTTGGATGGACTCTTGCAGATATCAAGGGGATAAGCCCATCAATTTGTATGCATAAGATCTTGTTGGAAGATGAAGCAAAACCAATTATTGAACAACAACGAAGACTCAATCCCATCACGAAGGAAGTTGTCAAAAAGGAAATCATTAAATGGTTGGATGCGGGAATTATCAACCCTATCTCATATAGCTCATGGGTAAGTCCGGTTCAATGCATGCCAAAGAAAGGGGGAATGACAGTAGTTGCGAATGAGCATAATGAATTGATCCCAACTCGAACAGTTACGGGTTGGCGGGTGTGTATGGATTACAGAAAGTTGAATAAGGCCACTCGTAAGGACCATTTTCCTCTACCATTCATAGATCTGATGTTGGACAGGCTTGCAGGGCACGAGTATTATTGTCTCTTAGATGGATACTCAGGCTATAACCAGATTGCCATTGCACCCGAGGATCAGGAGAAAACAACATTCACATGCCCATATGGTACCTTTGCTTTTCGCAGAATGTCTTTTGGGTTATGAAATGCGCCAACAACATTTCAACGGTGTATGATGGCTATTTTTTCCGATATGGTAGAAAAAAATCTTGAGGTATTTATGGATGATTTTTCAGTTTTTGGGGATTCGTTTGATTATTGTTTGGAAAATCTCACACTCGTGCTCAAACGGTGTATGGAAACAAATTTGGTTTTAAACTGGGAGAAATGTCATTTTATGGTGCAAGAGGGGATAATTTTGGGTCATCGAGTATCATCAAAAGGAATTGAGGTTGATAGAGCTAAAATCGAAACCATTGAGAACCTGCCACCACCTATTTCTGTAAAGGGTATTCGAAGTTTTTTGGGACACGCTGGTTTCTATAGACGATTTATAAAAGACTTCTCCAAAATCACGAAACCACTTTGCAATCTTTTGGAGAAGGATGTCCCATTCAACTTTGATCAAGCATGCCTGGAAGCTTTTGATGTGTTGAATAAAAAACTTGTTACCGCACCTGTAATCATAGCGCCAGATTGGAATATCCCGTTTGAATTAATGTGTGATGCTAGCGACTTTGCGATTGGCGCAGTTCTTGGCCAACGAAAGGATAAAATTTTTCACGCTATATATTATGCTAGTAAGACATTGACGGATGCTCAACTGAATTATACCACTACCGAGAAGGAGCTATTAGCAGTTGTTTATGCATTTGATAAATTTCGCTCATATTTGATTGGGACAAAGGAGATTGTGTTTACAGATCATTCGGTAATTAAGTACTTAATAGCAAAGAAAGACGCGAAGCCGAGATTAATTAGATGGGTATTATTGCTACAAGAGTTTGACTTGGAGATCCGGGACCGAAAAGGAACAGAAAATCAGGTTGCTGATCATTTATCACGATTAGAGAATTCAAAACTAAAGAAAAATGACACAACAGTGATCAATGAATTTTTTCCGGATGAACAACTATTTGCGATAAGGATGGATACACCATGGTATGCAGATTATGTAAATTTCATTGTGAGTAAGGTGTTGTCGCCTGATTTGACAAGTCAGCAGAAGAAGAAATTTCTCCATGATGTGAAACAGTATTTATGGGATGAGCCATTTTTATTTAAACAATGTGGCGATCAAGTAATAAGAAGGTGCGTCCCGAAAGTTGAAATGGAGAATATTCTATACCAATGTCATGCATCTGACTATGGTGGACATTTTGGGGGAGAAAGAACGGCAGCGAAAGTGCTTCAATGTGGATTTTTCTGGCCAACACTCTTTAAAGATGCCCGTGTGTTTTCATTAAAATGTGACAAATGCCAAAGAGTTGGTAATATATCAAAGCGACACGAGATGCCACTTAATATGATCCTGGAAGTCGAATTATTTGATGTTTGGGGCATTGACTTCATGGGACCATTTCCACCATCTTTCTGTAACTCCTATATACTTCTAGCGGTGGACTACGTTTCGAAGTGGGTAGAAGCTATAGCATCGCCCACCAATGATGCGAAGGTTGTGATTAAGTTCATTCGGAAGAACATTTTCTCTAGATTCGGCACTCCTCGCGCAATCATTAGTGATGAAGGCACGCACTTCTGTAATAAGCAGTTCTCAGCTATCCTCGCTAAATACGGAGTCACTCATAAGATAGCTACTGCTTACCATCCACAAACAAGTGGTCAAGCCGAGGTATCTAACCGAGAAGTGAAACAAATCCTCATGAAGATAGTGAATCCTAGTCGGAAAGATTGGTCTAGCAAGTTGGACGATGCTTTATGGGCATACCGTACAGCTTACAAAACTCCGATAGGGATGTCTCCGTACAGGTTAGTTTATGGGAAGGCATGCCATCTTCCAGTTGAACTCGAACATAGTTCTTATTGGGCAATTCAGAAGTTAAACTTTGATATGTCTGCTGCGGGGGAGAAGCGCCTCTTACAATTGAATCAAATGGATGAATTCATACTCCAATCGTACGAGAACGCGAAGTTATATAAAGAAAAGATTAAGAGGTGGCATGATGAGAAAATTCTGGAAAGAAAGTTTGAAGCAGGGCAAACAGTGTTATTATACAATTCAAGGCTTAAACTGTTTCCTGGAAAGTTGAAATCTCGTTGGTCAGGGCCATTTATCCTTACAAAAGTTTATCCTCATGGAGCTGTGGAGGTGGAAGACCCGAATTCCAAACATAATTTTAAAGTCAACGGTCAAATATTGAAGCACTACTATGGGGGTTGTGTTGATCGTGAAAAGACATCAGTCAACCTTGCTGATTAGAACAGAGGAGAAAGTTCAGGCTGAAGACTATAAACCAAGTGCTAACTGGGAGGCAACCCAGGAATTTTTATTGTTATTTGCTATTTTTACTTTTATTAATTTGCTCTACTGTTAGTTTATTTAGTGGTTAAACTTTTATAGTTTAGGATTTATTACACCCCTGACGTTCTCTAACATATATTCAATTTATTGCAGGAACGGAGGCCAAGCATTTATGATCTTAATAAGATGAATGTCCACTCGTCAAAATCTCAAATTTCTAATCATTTCCTCAAATTTTGGTGTGGAAGGAAACAAGTTATTGGAGGTATGGCATACAAGAAGTGTAAAACACCAAAATAAGCAATGTACACTGGCCAAGCGCCTAGGCGCTCCAGACAAGCCAAGATCAAGCGCCTAGGCGCTCCAAGTCAGTACCAAAAACGCAGCACAAGCGCCTAGGCGCTCATTCTTAAGCCAAACCAAGCGCCTAGGCGCTCCAAGTTATTTTGGCATTCTGCAGCCAACCGCCTAGGCGGTCCAGACAAGTCTATCTCAAGCGCCTAGGCGCTCCAACAGAAAAAATAAAAAAAAATAAAAGCCCTAATTGGGCTAAACTCTTCCAATCCCAAATCAAACACATTCTTGCTCTCTTACTCCAACTCTAACTCCCACAACTCTCAACCCTCATCTAATCTAGCCACAACAACCATCTTTCTCTTCCAAATCCTAATCAAACACTAAATCTCCTACCCAAACTAAGTCACTCAAGCTCCATCTTGTCATCCTTCTTCACCAATTCGGGCATCAACTTACATTCAAGCCACATCTATCTAAAGTAAGGGTTCAAAGCTCAAATTGCTCATCCAACTTTGATTGAAACATCATATTTGGCTATAACCAAGTAAGTACACAAGATTTTATTGCAAATTCTTTGGATTCACTTGGATAATAACTATGTTAGTACTTTGAAGCTAGTTTCTATCATTGTGTTGGCTCAAGTGGGTGTGGGTACTCTTAATTGTTGATTATATTGCCTTGGAAGTATAGTGTGTTTAGTAATTGGCAAATTTGGTGAAAATTAAGTTTGGGGGAGTGCCTACCAATAGTGTTCAAAATCAGTCCAATAAAGCATAAAAGAAGAAATTATTTATGTTAAAGAAGAGGAGGAGGATACTGACGAGGAATAAAGCATCTATCTTTCAGGGAAGTCCTCAGTGCTTAATTTCTTAAATTTTGTTTGTTATATACAATGAGAACATTGCATCGGTTAAGTTTGGGGGTGCAATCTTCCAACTCCAGTTCATGCATGTAGTATTCATCTAGTGCATTCATATAGTATTCAGTTAATAGTTTTTCATGTAGTTTGCATTCATGTAGTTTTCATTTTAATTTCCTAAAAAAAAATAATTAAGTATTTGCATGTTTCCAGCTGTTAGATAGTTTAAGTTTGTTTTGGCCAGTGATGAGATTGGAATTGAGTAGACAAGTATAGTATTGTCTGTTAAGACTTTGATGTGATTTCTTGTCATGATTTGAATATTTACCTGTTTGAAACTGATATAATAAGGATAGCACAGTAAAAGCAACTATGTTGACTGATTGAGTTTAAATTGACACATAATGGACTTCTAGAGGATAATGCTAGTTTGAATGAATGAAAGACATGAATAGGCGAAGATAACTGAATTTAGACAAAAACTTAAGTTTGGGGGAAAAATTTGGGATATATAAGCTTGAAAAGAAAAAAAATACCGTGGCTAGTTTTGTTCCGGGGCCTTTGTTACTTGAGCAAGTACGCCCGAAGGGGTATCTTAAAACCTAGCGCCCTAAGGTCTTATATGGTCTGGGAGTCGTTGGTCGAAAGCTCGCTAAGGGGTAGCACTATTAGCCTAATGGAATGAGACATTGCACAGTCATGGTTAAAAAAATATATATGAAAAAAAACAATAAAACAGGAAAAGAGCAAAAAAGTAAAGCACAGTAAAGCATAAGTATCCCGGATTGGACTCTTAAATTTGGTGTATGTTTGTCTTTAGTTGGATCTAGCTTGTTTGTGAATTTTGTGAGTTTACACTGTATGATTCCTTTAAAGAGATTTATTATGTGTTGTATTTAGCATCATATCAGTTAGCATGGATGTTAAGCACACACATATTATATTAATAATAACAGGTTAAGATTTGATGATTGACGAGGAAATTATTAATCTGTCTTGATATGATGTACTAGCATGTTTATTATGATTTCTCTGAGGCTTGATGAATAGATTTTGTTCTGTTTGACTGCTAGAATTTAAGCATTTATCTAGTTGCATTTGTATTGCATATTTAGTTATTGCATTGTGTTGTGTTGCTTGGGGACAAACAATTGGTTAAGTTTGGGGGTATTTGATGAGTAGGTTTTATACCTATGAATCCGATATTATTAAACTTAATTATTGTTATCTTTAATTGTTTTTTAGTATCTTTTTATGTGTTTTGTGTTTATTTGTTGTAGGTTGGAGCTGGAGGGACAAATTGGTCATTTCGGAGAAGAAAAAGGTCAAAAATCATGAAAATTAAAGTTGAGTGGCATTTTTGTAATTATGTGGTCCTGGTCAAGCGCCTAGGCACTTGGAAATGGCCTATGTTGAGCGCCTAGGCGCTCCTGTGCGGAAAAAGATGCGTTTTTCTACTGCCAAGTGGGTTTTTGAAGCCAAATAGGAGTCTGAATGAGGGCTGAGACCAATACAAATAGGAGAAGACTTTAGAAAAGAGGTATCAATTAATTTTTCAAGAGATTTGCAGAGAGAACAAGGAAGAAAAACACAAAGAGAATTGCAAAGGCTAAAGATCTAAGAGAGAGTATTGGAGCAAATTCAGAGTTTCTTCTTCTCTTCTCTAGTTTTATTTTTTGTAACTATCTGGGATGTTTGGATTATTAATTTGGATGATGTTTTTCTTTATTATTATCATGAACTAAATTTTAATTAAGATTGCAACGGAACTTGGTATGTAATTTAAATTGCAAGCTTCCCATTGAATGAAAGTTGGTTTTTATTGAATTGTTTATTATATCTTATGTTTATTGATTAATTGTTTGGCCAACAATTACTGTGATAATCTATATAAAATTGGAAGATGGATTATAGATTGAGATTTGGATATGATAACATCTGTTCATATAATCTGAATAGGGTTAATATGATTAGCGTGTAGGATAGGAATATACCTATGTGTCTTTTGTATCCATTGAAAGAATTTGAGCGTAAAACCCTAATTAACTTGATTCACATAGGAATATAGTGAGTTGATTAACTGGGGTGTTCCTTGTAATTTCGCGACTTAAAGATTGGATTTAGGAGGATTTGTTCACGTGTCTTTGGAAGAAGTGCGTGAATATTCATAAAGCATTCTTGGATAATGATTCATATTAATTGATTTATTTTAAATGAGAAGTAAGTTAGTTTAAATGAAATACCAAGGGAAGTTGTAATCTTAACCTGTTAAATCTGCAGTTATTCTTGTGAAATTTTAATTTTTAATCATTAGTTTTGTTAAGTTTAAATTTCAAATCACAAACAAAATTTTCGTAGTTTAAAATAGGATTAATTGCATTAGAGTTAGTAATTGATAAATATTAGTCTATTTCCTCGTGGGAACGATATCCTTGCTTGCTGAATATTAAAATTGAACGCGTATACTTGCGTGGTAAAGTGCTATTAAAAATTTAGGCAACATGTCGACTGAGAATATTAACAGTGGAAATGAGACCGTGGAGACGCTTGTACTCACCAACGAGGAGAACGTGCAACAGGCTGGCAATGTTCCTCCTGTGAACATCACCACTGAGCAGATGATGAACGAGGGGATGTTTAGAAGCTTTTTGCAGTTCATAAAAAATCAGACGAGGGAGACTCGTGTTCAAAATACAGGAGGAAATGATAGCAATTCACGGGTTATCACAGCCAAGCAGTTCAAAGAGTTGGGACCACCAGAATTTAAGGGAAAGCCAGATCCGATCATGGCAGAAACATGGGTCAAGCAAATTACCAAGATATTCGATGTCTTGGGATGCACGGAGGAACAGAAGGTTCAATTCGCCACCTTTATGTTCCGTGGCGAGGCAGACTACTGGTGGGAGTCTGTGAAGCGTACCCATCCAGCCGCACTCAGCATGTCTTGGAAGACATTTCAGAAACTATTTAATGACAAATACTTTCCTGAAAGTGTTCGTCATATGAAAGAAGTGGAGTTTATTAGACTGGAGCAGAATAACATGACGGTGTCCCAGTACGAGGCAAAGTTTGCAGAGTTATCCAGGTTTGCACCTCATTTGGTGGAGAATGAGGAACATATGACGCGGATGTTTCTTAGAGGTTTGAAACCCGTGATACGTCAGTATCTCATTTCTCATAAATTTTCTCTCTACTCAGATGTTGTAAACAGGGCTCAATTATTAGAGGGAGATAATGAGTACGGTCAACTGAGGGACCACAACCAGAATCATACCGGAGATGGCAGTCAATAAAACAACGATAACCAGCGGAGAAAGAAAAAGACGGACAAAAATGGTAACCACTCTGGTGGTAATCATGGCCATGAAAATAGAAGAAGCGAGTCCGGAGGAGATTTTAAAAAGAGGAGATTTAACAACGACCATGTGAAGACGACAGTGCCGACAGCAACTGGTTCTAAGGGAGGAGAACGACCAACGGTCATATGCTATAAATACGGAAAAGAGGGACATATCAGTCCAAACTGCCCACAACAGTTCAATTGTGGAAAGGAAGGACATATCGCTCGAGATTGTACAGTAGAGAAACCTAGTTCAGCGGGGACGATGACTCAAAAGACTGTTCCAAAAAAGTCAAAGTCAACGGTTCCTGGAAGAGCGTTTGTTGTGACTGGTCAAAATGCGAGGAACCCAAACGAGGTGATCATGGGTAAGCTATTTATAAATTCTTGCGAAGTTTATACCTTACTTGATACCGGTGCTACCCATTCATTTATCTCTCCTACTTGTGCTCAACGTTTAAACTTGACTCTGGAGAAATTAGACTTTGACCTATCTGTGGAAACTCCGTTAGGAGAAACTTTTATCACATCCACTGTTTATAAATCTTGTTTGATTCAAGTTGGCACCATCACCTTACCTGTTGACCTTATCTCTTTAAAGATACTTGCTTTTGATGTGATTTTAGGGATTGATTGGTTAACTACTCATCATGCCAAAATTGATTGTTTTAGTAAGGTTGTTAGTTTCATATTCCTAACCAACCTGTTGTACGAATTCAAGCAACTAAAACATTAAAATCAATCACTGTCATATCTAATCATAAAGCTATTTGTTTATTGAAAAACGGATGTCAAGCTTTTTTAGCCTATGTTATGGATTTGAATAAAGACACGTCAAATTTGAATAATATTCCTGTTGTTATTGACTTTCATGACGTATTTTCTGAAGAACTTCCCGGTCTACCCCAGAACATGAAGTTGAATTATTTATTGATCTTGAACCTGGTACAAAGCCCATTTCTAAAACCCCATATCGAATGGCTCCTATTGAACTTCAGGAGTTAAAGGTCCAACTACAGGAGTTGTTGGACATCGGTTTTATTCTTCCTAGTACATCTCCTTGGGGTGTTCCTGTTTTATTCGTAAAGAAGAAAGACGGTAGTATACGACTTTGTATTGACTATCGGGAATTGAACCATGTCACCATCAAGAATAGGTATCCTCAACCTCGTATTGATGACTTGTTTGACCAGTTGCAAGGAGCATAATTCTTTTTAAAAATTGATATTCGTTCTGGATATCATCAACTGAAGATTAGAACTGAGGATATTCCAAAGACTGCCTTCAGAACTCGGTACGGGCATTATAAATTCTTAGTCATGTCTTTCGAATTGACTAATGCTCCTGCGGCTTTCATGGATATGATGAACCGAGTATTCAAGGAATATTTGGATCAGTTCGTTGTTGTCTTTATTGATGACATCCTCATATATTCTAAAAGTCGTGAAGATCATGAGCACCATTTGAAGCTGGTACTCCAAAGGCTTCGTGAAAACAAACTATATGCCAAATTGAAGAAATGCTAGTTCTGGCTTGAGGAAGTAGCATTTCTTGGGCACATGGTGTCAAAACATGGAGCATCCGTGGACCCGGCGAAGATTGAAGCAATACAAAGTTGGGAGCAACCGAAGTCGGTGACCGAAGTACGTAGCTTTCTGGGCTTAGCTGGTTATTATCGGAGATTCGTGGAAGGATTTTCTCAAATCGCTACTCCATTAACTCAGCTGACTCGGAAAGATATAAAATTCACATGGAGCGAGGAATGCGAGAAGAGTTTCCAAGAGCTCAAGAGGAGACTCATTTCGGCACCTGTTCTAACAATACCATCTGGTACGGATGGATTTGTTATCTACAGCGATGCTTCAGGCAAAGGGTTTGGATGTGTTCTCATGCAGCGTGGGAAAGTCATAACCTATGCCTCGCGACAACTTAAAGAGTATGAGAGGAATTATCCTACTCATGATCTAGAGTTGGCAGCAGTCGTTTTCGCGCTAAAGATCTGGAGGCACTATCTATATGGGGAGAAAGTGGAGATATATTCAGACCATAAAAGCCTCAAATATTTCTTCACGCAAAAGGAAATCAACATGCGACAACGACGTTGGCTTGAGCTGTTGAAAGATTACGACCACACTATTCAATACCATCTTGGAAAAACGAACATGGTAGCTGACGCGTTGAGTAGAAGATCATATGCAGGAATGAGTGTGATGATGTCAAGTATAAGCATAAAGCCAACTTTAATAGAAAAAGTTAAGGTTGCTCAAGCCACCGACCCGGAGCTGATGCGTATGAAGAAGAAAGTACAAGAAGGTGCTATTCCGGAAGCGAGAATTGATGAAGAAGGAATACTTCGAGTCCACTCCAGACTTTATGTTCCTAACGACTCTGATTTGAAGTACAAGATTATGATGGAGGCACACAATACACCATTTGCAATCCATCCTGGAAGTACTAAAATGTATCGTGATCTTCGACATACATTTTGGTGGAACAATATGAAGAGAGAGATTGCAAAGTTTATCTCGATGTGTTTAACTTGTCAATGTGTAAAGGCAGAGTATCTAGTACCTAAGGGTCCATTGCAACCACTTGAGATTCCGAAATGGAAGTGGGAACACATTAACATGGATTTCGTTACGGGTCTTCCTATGGTTTCTAAGGCATCAATGTCATTTGGGTTATTGTTGATAGATTAACCAAGTCTGCTCATTTCGTTGAAAATTCTTGTATTTGATGTGATTTTAGGGATTGATTGGTTAACCACGCATCATGCTAAAATTAATTGTTTTTGTAAGGTTGTTAGTTTTCATATTCCTAACCAACCTATTATGTAAATTCAAACAACCAAACCATTGATAAGTAGGATTTATACCTACTTATGGAGTACCAATTCATGCAAACTATGCCCATCTCAAGTACATTTTAGTAGGTTTTAGCTGCATTTCATGTTAATTTGCATTTCGCATACTTAAAACTCCTTTTGGTAAATAGCAGGAATCGGCCTATTTTGGTGGTGTTATGGAGCACGAGGCTAATGGATGCCTAAGACGAGGAAAAATATAGGATGTGCATAGCTCGGATTGAGTGGAGCATGGATGGACAAACATGGATAAACATAGGACATTTCAGTAGCATCATCAACATTGTAGAACCAAGCTCAGGAGCAGGACCGGAAGACAACAACTGCAAGACGCGCGACCGCGCGGCAACGAGAGCTTGGAGGCGCGCGCCCGCATGAGTACCCAGCCAAACCAAGGGAACCTACTGCAAGTTGTGCGGCCGCGAGAAGGGCAAGCCTAGGGAGCGTGCCCCCGCGAGAGAGACCGAATGAACATAAAAACTTACTGCAAGTCTCGCGGCCGCGAGCATAACAAGCTAGAGGAGCGCGCGGGGCCTGAAGCTGCTGACTTATTTTATTTTATTTCTAATTTTTGAGGATTGTAATTGATTTAAAACGAGGCCTGACTGGTGTCAGGGTAATCACTTAACAATTATTAATTTTTTCACGTATCTTTACATCGTAACTAGGGTTTACTCTCTAGGAGAGATTCTAATGTAGAAGGAGGCCAAAATCTATACTTTTCTAACCCTTCTTGGGATTTTCTACCAGAGTAGATTATTATTAGTATTATTTTGTAGGAATCTTATGAGGATTTGAATATTGATCTATATTCAGCAATTGGGTTTGATTGTTTCTACCTTTCATCTTTTAAGTGCTTTTTATTATTCATGTGTAGATTTGATCCCATAATGGATTTTTGGTCAGTTATGAACTAAACTCCATTATGGGATTCTAACGGATTTTAATATGTAGTTTGATTGCATGCTTAAATGTTGGGTTATTTTTACATATCATATGGGATGTCTATCATGATTGTTTTGTATATATGAATGCTTGATCACCATTCGTTTCAGTACTTGTATGGAATTGACAATGAACATGCGAGTATGGATTGTAATCATGATAGTATACGTATATAGGGTTGTGTTATATGGCTTATATATTTCGTGAATCAGATAAACATATACTGTTTCACCGTATAAATTAGAATAAGGGCTTGAACTTAAATTCAATATAATTGCAATTTCACATAGACATATAGTGATTTTGGTTATATTGATGATTACATAGAGTCTATCATCTGTGGATGCTGTGTAAGTAGGTCTTAGTGAATTGAAAAATGGCTAATACTCTTTTAGTGCTCTTGACTACTTTCCTGTGATATGTGAACAAGTCATGCATAATAGTGGCGATTGAATGAAGTATTAAATGAAGTTAGGATCCCATTTGTAACAACCCGATATTTTCTATATAAATAAATAAGAAATTTTACGTATAATTTTTTTTTATTTTAAGGATGAAGATTTGTGCAAGATAATGTGTATATGTATAAAAATATATTTATTACATAAATATTTACAAATAAATTTATTTTAAAATTATTGATTATTATAAAGTATATTTTTATAATAATTAATTTGAAGATAGAAATGTTTTTATTAATTATTTTCCATAAAAAATATAATCATATATTATTTAAATAATATATAAAGTGATTTTTAGAATAATTATAATAATTATTTTATGATATGAATTTTAGTACATATTATTAAATTAAATATTTTACCTTAATTATTAAGGTTAAATATGAAGAATAAATCAGATATGGAATCCAAACCCTAATTTTGGATTATTATCAAGGTATGAGAATAATAATATAATATTAATTATATTTTTATTTTTCAGTGCTATAAATATGTACTGTATGTCCGTATTGATAATGGTTGGTGAATTACGGTGTATTATGACCAAACCCTAGTAATAATGTTAAACCCTAATTTGAGATCCAAATTAGAGTGCAAGATTATTTTATAAGTGTGTAATATAATTTATGTCGTGTATTAAATGTATTAATTAGGTAAACCCTAATTAAAATTCTAAAAAACCCTAATATTTAGAAAACCCTAACAAAACCCTAATTTTAAGTGTTAAACCCTAGTTCAAAACTCAATTATGAGTTCGAGATTGTTATGTAACGATGTTATATGATTTTATGAATAATTAGGTAAACCCCAATTAACATTTTCAAATATTAATTTCTAGGAACCCTAATTTCTATAATTAGTAACCCTAATTAGAAATTATAAAACCTAATTACTAATAGTAAACCCTAATTACTAAATTAGCAAAGTTAATTATAATTAGAGATATTAAACCCTAATGTTCCTGTATAAATTAATTAGAAACCTAATCTAATTAACAAACCCTAATTGTCTAATTTTAGAAACTAAAATTTTTATTTTATTTTATTTTTATTTTGTGTAAACCCTAAAATGTAATTCTAGAAAAGCTAATGTTAGAAAACCTTAGGGTTAAACCCTAAGGGTTTGCATGATTACAAGTTTGCCATTAAATTTGTTGGACAAAAGACCATTATACCCTTTTGTGCATAATTGAAGTCTAACATGTAGGTTTTGACAATAGGATGGGTGGGTGACCAACTATGTTGACAATTGTGACTTAGAAACACTGAATTCAGTCTCTAGAGATCAACATACATGCATAATACACTTATATAAATAGAATGGAAGAGAGAGAAAATCATTATTTAACTTGTTTTAGTCCAAACACTCAAACATTCTCTCTCAAGCTCAAACATCCGAAAATTTCCTTCATCTATCAGTTACTAACTGAGCCCCACTAATACATATAACAAACATCAGCAGCCAAAATCAGAAATTGATTAAAGAAGGTAAAAACCCTAGCTTGAAATCTGACCAAAAATTTGTTGTTAGATGTTAGATTTTTTTTGTTAAACATGTTATATAGTGTATAATGATGATCTGGGTTGCTAGATGTTGAATCCATAACATCTAGAGGCTCGGATTTGAAGATTTGAAAAATCTGGAAAAAGAAATTTTTTTGTCTGACAGCCTAATGTCAGGCCCTGTAGATCGTTCTCTGTTATGGGAATTTGTTGTTTTATGCTTTGATCTTGTAGTTTGCTGTCAGATATTTTCTCTGGAACTCAAATCAGGGTCAGATCGGTTGTATGTTGCAAGTTATGGGTGGTCAAACACCGTTGACCAACCATGACTGGACAAGTTCTGGGTAACCCAGAACGAGCCGAGGAAGCTCTGACAGGATTTTTATGATCACGGATCTGACAGTGATTTGATGTTTAGCTATGGTTCTTGACACTAAGTTGTAGTATGTTTGTTAGTCTACTTTCTTGTTTCTTAATATCACTTATGTGGTAAACATGTTGGATTGTGTGACCGGTCAAACTAGCTAAGTCATGCATGTTCTTTGTTTTCTGGGTAAACCAAAAAACATATGAACATGCCGACTGACATGGTTTGACCGGATCGTAAAGGTTTATTATGTTGTTGTTTTATGTGTTTTAAATGATAGATCTCTTCAACTACATGCTGGCTACATAATTCACCATTTATATCACACAAACATTACATATATTACAAGTTGTAGAAGCCTAAAAGTGGACAATCGAACTGTTCTTCATTTCTGGGTAACCCAGAAAATGAAGAACAGGTCTGACAGTCCCTTTGAAGGCTTAGATCTCGTTGCTTATGTAATGAATGCTCATTTTTGTTGTTGGATCTTGTAGTCTTGCATCAACAGTACACGATCTGGTCAACCACATGTCCAGAAATATTTTGTGTTAAGAATTATTTGTGGTCAAACATGGTCCCTCGAATCTGTGTATGAAGGTTCTGCGTTTAGTCAAGAACATGAAGAACACCTATAGCGACAGTTTTGTCACTATAGGTGACCTTTAGCGACAGACAATATTTATTATTTTCGAGAAATTAATTAATTTAATTAAATAAATAGAAAAAATAGTTTTTAATTATTAAATATACCAAATAAATTATTAAAATTATTTTAAATTCTAAAAATTAGTTTTTAATTATTTTAAATATATTTCATAAATATTTAATATTTTTGGAATATTAAAGGTATTTAATTTATTTAATTATAATATTAAATAAATTATTTAAAAATAGTTTTAATACATGAAAAATCATTTAAAATTATATTATGATATAAGAAAATATTGTAAGTTATTTTTAATGACTTTTAATATTTTGTGATAAATTTCATTAATAAATTAATATTAATGATAATTAATTTATTTACTCAATGAATTAAATAAATTAATTAAAAATGATTTTATTATATTAAAAATCATTTTAAATAATAATAATGTATTTAAAAATATTTTAAGTTATAAAATATAACTTTCAATATTTAAAGGTAAATTTCATTAATTAATTATTATTAATGATATTAAAGTTATTTAATAATTATATTAAATAATTTAGTTTAAAAATAATTTTAATATTATAATAATCATTTTAAATGAAAATAAAGTGTTTAAAGATATTTTAAGTTATAAAATATAACTTTTTATATTTGAAGAATAATTTCATTAATAATTTAATATTAATGATTATTAATTTATTATTAATGATATTAAATTTATTTAATAGTTATATTAAATAAATAGTTTAAAAATGATTTTATTAATTTAAAAATTATTTAAAAAGGATATAAATGAATTAAAAATATTTTATGTTATAATTAATGACTTTCAATATTTTGATAAATAAAACATTAATACTTTAATATTAATGGCAATTATTTAAGAATGATTTTAAATGTTTTAAAAATCATTTAAGGGTAATATAAATACTTTAAAAATATTCTAAGTTATTATAAATAACTTTAATATTTTGGCAATGGCTTCATTAATAGTTTAATATTAATTAAATATTAATAATAATAGAATTATTTAATATTTAAATTATTTAATAATGATTCCTATGTTTGAAAATTCATGATAAATTATAATCAATGTTTTAAAATTATATTAAGTCATTTAAAAAAATAATATGACTGCTACTAAGTTATAGAATAGAGTCTTAGACTCGATAATTACCCGATAAAGCTATCGGTACACCGACATGTTTCAAAAATTGATCTGAACTTAGATAATTTAATTGGATATGTGATTATTTGTGATTCAATGGTTGTTAAGCATGGGTAATAATGTGATTAGGTTATGTGATGACTGCGAAATGCAGTACTATGTGTTATAGTATATTGTTCTAATCGAACGAATGATCTGATTAATGATAGGTCGTGATATAAACGATAAAACTAACATGCAAATTATAAGCAGCGCATCAGGTAAGTATCTTACCTTTGCATTTTCTTTATGCAATGAACATGAGTAAGAATGTTTCTAAACTATATTATTACTGTACAGATTATTAACCTTATATTATATACGCTCATTGATTATCAACATGTTAGTATATGGTAATTCAGATATATATATTTTGTTCGTCAATTTCTATAAATGGTTATACAAGTGTCCCCACTTGAATAATCATTGTATTTAATCACATGTTGATATACATTTGTCAATTACCCGTATACATATATTTTGAATTATAGATTATTGTTGGACAAGATAAAACCTTTGATTTGGAACCCAGACAAGTATGAACATCCCTACACGGGAAAACTTTTTATGCACCCAAGGTGGACAGAGTGAACGATAACTTTGTTCTTGCATGTAGTATTGATCAATGCAGGGCATAACGGGCTGATCACCCCCCGTGCCCGTAAGTTATGACAGTTTGCAGATGTATTTCTGTTTAACCTATTTGAAAATTAAAAACAATGTTCATAACATGTCAACTAAACCCTATTTATAATCCGTACGTAGTTTCAAAGATTTGGTATAAAATTGATATATTATTATCATTGGTACAGATTACTTCATAATTGTTGAATCGTTGTAGAAGGGTAGTATAAAGAAAACATTTAAATTCTTTCAGCTTATATATAATTGCTATTACTTGCTGGGCACTCAAATGCTCATCCTTTCTTAATTTAAATGTTTTCAGCTAAGTGTGAACGACCAGAGAGCTCTGCTAAGAACAAGGGAAAAGAAAAGGTTGCTAAATGAGAGAAATGCTATTTTATGTAATAATTAACTTTATTAAGACAAGTATGATATATATTATCTATCATGGATTGTAATGAATGTTTAAAGGTTACGTACTTGAGATTCAGAATCTGATGATATGTAAATTAAGTTGATCTTTATATTATTGTTATTATTATTAGTATTATTCCGCTCATAGAAATGGTATCGTAAAGCACTGAGTTCGGGTTTCAAGTACCCGAATTTGGGGGCTCTACACCATTAGTTCTAGTATCATTTATTCTGTCATTATTATTATTTTTATTGCTATTTACAACTTGAGAACAAACTAATCTTAGTCATTAGTTTGAGCATATAAATATAGTGAATTAATTAATGCATATTGATTTAAGTTAAACAACTTTCTCTGTGGGATTGATACTTTACTTGCTCTGTATTGCTTGTTAATGTATGTATGCTAGCATGAGTTAGAGCTCTTTTGTTAAGACTAGAAAAGAGGCAACAAGTTTTTGGCGTCGTTGCCGGGGAAAGGATTTTAATTTAGTATTATTATCATTAGTTTAAGCTATATTGTATGACTTAGACAATTTTAGTCTTATATCATTTCAGTTTTTTTTGTTTTTATTTCAGGAATTTGGATAAATTTTTATGCGCACATGATCATCCAACCCCGATTTAACACCTGTTTAGGATAACATAAACGGGAGAGGTTGGAAAGCGGGTGTTCGTAGAAATTTACAAGCACAGTTGGAAAACACGACAGCTAACATGGAAGCCGAGGCATAAGGAGAAGATCAAAGAGAGGAGCATAGGGCTCTGAAGGAGTATTCCATGCCCAATATTAATGGAATACAGTCCAGCATAGTCAGACTAGCGATAGCAGCCAATACATTCGAGATAAAAAATGGCACTATTCAAATAGTGCAGAATACAGTTCAGTTTGGGGGTGCTACTAAAGATGATCTGAATGAAATCCTGTTAAGTTTCATCGAAATTTGAGATACATTCAGATACAATGGTGTGACGAAAGATGCTATTAGACTAAGGTTGTTTCCATTCTCATTGAGGGATAAAGCGAAAAGTTGGCTTCATTCTTTGCCAGCAGGATCTATAACTACCTGGGAGGACTTAGCACATAAGTTCTTAGCTAAGTTCTTCCCAATAGCTAAGACTGCAAAGATGAGGACATCTATCTCTCAGTTTGAGCAACAACAGGTCGAGTCCTTATATGAAGCATGGGAGAGATATAAAGAAATGCTGAGAAAGTGCCCACATCACAGTATGCCAGATTGGATGGTGATCAACACATTTTATAATGGATTGGAATGGCAGTCGAGACCGATTGTAGATGCAGCTGCAGGGGGGCCTTATGGGCAAAGAACTATGAAGAAGCCTATGACCTTATCGAGATAATGGCATCAAATGATTTTCAGAATCCTACATCTCGAATGCCATAGACCAAAGTTGCAGGTGTGTTAGAGGTTGATGTTATTACTCAGTTGTCAGCACAGATGGCATCCATGGCAAAGAAGATAGATACTTTGGCAGAAGGAAAAACAAAGATGGTTGCCTTCGTATGTGAGATTTGTGCGGGGTCACACTCGACAGATCAATGTGTCATCAACTCCGAATTAGTGCAATATATGAGCAACTATAGAAAAGACCAAGGTCAATTTCAGAACACATATCATCCCAACAACAGAAATCATCCAAACTTTAGTTGGTCGAATAATCAAGGGAATCAGCAGAATCAGTTTCCATCAAATAATCAGTTTCAGACGCAGACAGCGCAACCACAGTTTAATCCTAGACCACCTTTTTTGCTGGGATTTTCTCAACAACAACAGTAACATAACACTCTAGTTGCACCTCAGCAAGAAAAGAAATCAGAAGTGGAGGAGATGATGATGAAATACATGGCAAACACAGAATTTATGATCAAGAGCCAAGCAGTGGCTATAAAGAATCTGGAAACCCAAATGGGGCAGATGGCGAATATGCTTACTAACAGGCCCCAGGGTTCATTTCCAAGTAATACAGAGACAAATCCAAGAAGAGAAGGGAAGGAATAGTGTCAAGCGATCACATTGAGATCTAGGAAAGATTTGTCAGGTACTGCAAGTTGCGCGGCCGTGCGAGATTGTACTGAAGAGAGCGTGCGGTCGCGCGAGGCAGAGCAGTCAGTTGCTCAAGAAGAAACTCTGGAAAAGTCTGAGGTTCAGCAGGAAGAGGCTGAGAAAATAGGTTCAGAGGAGAAGCTTAAAAGTCCATTACCACAAATTCACATTCAAGTTCCGTATCCGCAGAGATTAAATAAAAAAAAAGAAGATAAACAATTTAGCAAATTCTTAGAGGTATTCAAAAAGCTGCAGATCAACATTCCATTCGTCGAGGCATTGGAACAAATGCCAAGCTACACCAAGTTTATGAAGGGTATATTGTCAAGGAAGAGGAGATTAGATGAGTTTGAGACAGTAGCCTTGATAGAGGAATGCAGTGCAGTGCTTCAGCAGAAACTACCTCCAAAGCTGAAGGATCCAGGCAACTTCACAATCCCGTGCACAATCGGGAAGACGAACTTTGAGAAATGTTTATGTGATCTTGGGGCTAGCATAAATTTGATTCCCTTATCAGTATTTAACCAGTTGGGATTGCCAGATCCGAAACTGGCAAACATATCATTACAGCTAGCTGATAGATCGATCACGTATCCACGGGAAATTGTTGAAGATGTGTTAGTGAAGGTAGAGAGATTTATTTTCCAGCTGATTTCATCATAATGGATTACGAGGAAGACAAAAATATACCAATCATATTGGGAAGACCATTCTTAGACACAGGAAAGACTCTAATAGATGTACAGAAGGGTGAACTCACTATGCGTGTTCATGATCAAGAGGTCACCTTTAATGTATTCAAAGCTATGAAGTTTCCAGTAGATGAAGAGGAATGTTTCTTTGTTGATTTGTTGGATCAGGTCATAAATGATGAAGTACAAAGTCGGGTGGATGACAAACCTTTGAGGAGTGTAATTGCTGAAAATTCAGATTTGGAGGACGAGGAACTTGACGAACTTGTGCAATATCTGGATACCACTCCACAAGTCAGGAAATTCAGAATATCTTTTGAGCCGTTAACAAAAGCAGGAGAAACCTCCGAAAAATTAAAACCATCTCTTGAGACACCTCCAGAACTTGAATTAAAACCACTTCTAGAACATCTCAGGTACACATTTTTAAATAAAGATTAGAAGTTACCTGTGATTATTTCTGCTGCATTAACATCTTTTCAAGAAGAAAAACTGCTACGAGTGCTTCGAGAGTTCAAATCAGCGATTGGCTGGACCATAGCAGATATCAAAGGAATTAGCCCTTCATTTTGTATGCATAAAATCCTGATGGAAGATGAAAGTAAACCATCGGTTGAGCAACAAAGGAGACTTAATCCGATAATGAAAGAAGTGGTTAAGAAAGAGTTGCTAAAATGGTTGGATGCGGGCATAATCTATCCAATCTCAGATAGCTCATGGGTGAGCCCAGTGCAGTGTGTACTGAAAAAGGGTGGCATGACAATAGTGACTAATGAGAATAACGAGTAGATTCCAACACGAACAGTGATAGGGTGGAGAGTATGCATGGATTACCGCAGGCTCAATAAAGCTACAAGGAAAGATCATTTCCCACTCTCATTCATTGATCAGATGTTGGACATATTAGCAGGTCATGAGTACTATTGCCTACTGGACGGATATTCGGGCTATAATCAAATAATGATAACTCCAAAAGACCAGGAAAAGACAACTTTCACATGTCCATACGATACATTAGCCTTCAGAAGGATGTCTTTTGGGTTGTGCAACGCTCCAGCCCCTTTTCAGAGATGCACGATGGCTATATTTTCAGATATGGTAGAGTAGAATGTGGAAGTATTTATGGATGACTTCTCAGTTTTTGGGGACTCATTTGATCTATGCCTCGAGAATTTGGTGATGGTTTTGAAGCGATGTGTTGAAACCAATTTAGTACTGAACTGGGAAAAATGCCATTTTATGGTACAAGAAGGAATCATACTTGGACACAAAGTATCGAAGAAGGGACTCAAGGTAGATAGGGCAAAGTTGGAAACTATAGAAAAATTGCCACCACCTACTTCGGTAAAAGGTGTTCGCAGCTTTCTAGGACGTGCAGGTTTCTACCACAGATTTATCAAAGACTTCACCAAGATAACTAAACCATTATGCAGTTTATTGGAGAAGGATGCACATTTTATCTTTGATGAGGCTTGCGTGTCAGCATTTGAGCACCTGAAAGGGAAATTAACATCAACACCAATTATTATTGCACCAAATTTGGAATTGCCATTTGAGCTGATGTGTGATGCCAGTGATTACGTCGTAGGGGTTGCTTTGGGATAGAGGAAATAAAAGTTGTTTCATGTTATTTACTATGCCAGTAAGACCCTTACACATGCACAGTTGAACTACACCACCACAGAGAAAGAGTTATTGGCATTGGTGTACGCCTTTGATAAATTTCGAGCATATTTGATCGACACGAAGGTGATAGTATATACAGATCACGCCGCAATTTGACATTTAGTGGCGAAGAAGGATGCAAAGCCTCGGTTGATCAGATGGATTTTATTGCTGCAAGAATTTGATTTGGAAATCAAGGACAGGAAAGGCACTGAAAACCAAGTGGTAGACCATTTATCTCGACTTGAGAATCTGGAAAGGGAGGTATATGATAAGGTTTTAATCAATGAATCCTTTCCAGATGAACAGTTGTTTGTGGTGAAAGGGGAAGTGCCATGGTTTGCAGACTATACAAACTATTTGGTAAGTAAGATGCTACCTTCTGACTTGGTGGGTTATCAAAAGAAGAAATTTCTGCATGATGTCAAATGGTATATATGGGATGAGACTTATTTGTTTAAAAAGTGTTCTGATCAAGTTATAAGAAGGTGTATTTCATATAGCGAGACCGAAGGGATTCTACAGGATTGTGAAAGAACAGCGGCTAGAATATTACAAGCAGGATTCTACTGGCCGATAATCTTCAAAGATGCATACAACTTTGTCTAGCAATGTGATAGATGTCAGCGAGTGGGGAACATTTCTAATAGGAATGAAATGCCATTAAATACAATCTTGGAAGTAGAAATTTTTGATGTATGGGGAATTAACTTCATGGGGCCTTTCGTTTCTTCCTGCCGAAATCTCTACATTCTGCTCGCTGTAGATTATGTCTCGAAATGGGTAGAAGTGGCAGCCCTTTCGAAAAATGATGCCAAGGTCGTCTTCAGATTTTTACACAGCAGTATCTTCACGAGGTCTGGGACTCCAAGGGCTATCATAAGTAACGAAGGCAGTCACTTTTACAACATGTAGTTTACAGCCTTGTTGGCTAAATATGGGGTGAATAATCGCATTGCTACAACATATCACCCACAAATGGATGGCCAAGCTGAAGTGTCAAATCGAGAAGTCAAGAGAATCCTGGAGAAAGTTGTGAATCCCACAAGGAAGGACTGGTCATTGAAGTTAGATGATGCAGTATGGGCTTATTGGACAACATATAAGACACCGTTGGGCATGTAGCCTTTTCAGCTCGTATATGGAAAAGCCTGCCACCTTCCCGTGGAGCTTGAACACAAAGCATATTGGGCAATTCGAAAGCTAAACTTTGATTTGACAGCTGTCGGGGAGAAGCGCCTACACCAACTCAATGAGTTGGATGAATTCAGACTATAGGCACACGAGAATTCGAAGCTGTATAAGGAGAAAGTGAAGAAATGGCATGACCGCAAAATTATAGAGAGATCATTTGAACCAAGACAAAGGGTTCTACTTTATAACTCCAGACTTAAATTGTTTCCCGGGAAGCTGAAATCGAGGTGGTCCGGACCATTTACGGTAAAAACTATTTTTCCGCATGGTGCAATTAAAGTATTCGATACGTTTCCTGACAAGCCTTTTAAGGTGAATGGACAACGATTAAAGCATTACTTTGGTGGTGAAGTAGACAGACAGAAAGTCACCTCCATTTTTTCTTTAACATGAGCATCAGAGACAGTCAAGCTGACTGACTATAGCTTATCGCTTGATGGGAGGCAACCCATTTTATCTACCTTTAGTTTCTGTTTATTTCTTTTGTTTAGATTGTTTTAGTTGATTTATCTCATGTCATGATTGATCATTTGGCGGAGTTACATCGAAAAGTTTGTAGACGACTTTGTCGTAAGAACGTGTGAAAGAGAATAGAGTTCATATGGTCATTCATTCATGCCCTAATAGTGCACATTAATGTCTATGTAGGTATCTATAATACAGAGTGGAAGTGAACAGCAGCAGTACAGACATCAGGATCGCGCGGTCGTGAGCATTGGGCATATCTCATTCGCGCGCCCGCGCGTCAAGCCGATTAGAGCATGTTTACTATCCGTGCGCCTGCGCGCTCATCACATTCAAATCTTGCACGACCGCGCGCAACAACAGACGTGGACAGTTTTTTTTTAGTACAAAATTCGAGTCAGGTTCTAACTAGGTCTCTCATCTGATATAATAAGAGCGTATTCATCTGCTCTCCCATATTCATACAAGTCATTCGCTCTCTTCAAAGTTCATACCCACAAATCTCCTTCCTGGCATAAATCTAGGGTTCTACTTGGGGTGAGTAGCACTAGTCTGGAGGAACGCTCATCAATAATTCCTCTGCATTCTTTCTATCACCCACACATGGGCCCCAAAAGAGCACGTGAAATCTCAATCTCTTCTTCCTCAAAATCTTCCGCTGATTACCATAAAGAAGATGTCTTGGACGAGAGTACATTTATCAGTTTGGAAGCCCAGCAAGACTATTATCGGAGTGTGGCCAAATCTTTTATGAAGGAACGAGGACTTCTACCTGTGCAGCAGGATGGCCAACTCTGGTCGATGATACATGAACGAGACTGGGTTAGCTTGACGGCATCTCCTATGCCTATCCCCATGGGGATTGTTAGAGAATTTTATTCGAATGTTGAGGAGATGATAACAATAGGCATTACACTGGTTCGAGGAGAGCAGGTGAACTTTCGCACATCAATGATCAGAGAAGTATACAACATATATAATGCACCACCCAACGGGTCTGATAATTGGATAGACGGAGAATATTTAGAAACGGATCTAGCAGTTGTGATTAATGATTTGTGTATCCCGAGCACCAAGTGGAAGTATAAGGCAGGGACAACTGAATCAAAATCATTCCCATCGTCAACATTGAATCAATATGCCCAAGCCTGGAACATGTTTATCTACGCCAAACTAGTTATGTCAGCTCATTACAATGCAATAACCACTGAGCGTGCCATTGTTTTGTGGGGAATCATCACAGGCAAGTACATAGATGTCGACCTTTTAATTCATCAAAACATTTTGCGTTATATGCGAGGGAATATAACTGGGACTATGCCGTATGCATCGGTAGTAGCCATGCTCTGTACTCAACAGGGAGTCCAATGGCATAATGAGCAGCTGCAGTACCCAAGCCACGCAATCACTCCCACTACTATTGCTAATTTCAAGGAGTGGACATGAGGTGTACCACACCCACGCGGACTAGGATTCATTCTTCAGTCCACTTTTCCAGAGCCGTCATAACAAGCCCCACAAATAGACGAGGCAGGCCCGTCCACGCACGCACGTGCCACCCATGGCGATCGCCAGCTCCAAAGGTTGGAGCGCAAAGTCGATGCCATGTACGATAATTTGGGAACATTTGCGACAGGACTCACAAGGGCCCTAGCCGAAGCGTTTGCATAACAAGGAACAACACAAGAATGGCCTCAGTTCGAAACCGCAGCACCATATCCACCACCAGATTCACCACCCGAAGAGGGTGGCACCACCGATACTTAGGGGAATTTTTCATACCCTTTTACCTCCATTCAATGAGACATTGAATATTTTAAGTTTGGGGGTATTGGTGCATGTAGTTCAGCATGTTTAGTATAATTTTTTTATTTTTTTTATTTTTAAGTTTTAGCATGATTAGTTAATTTTTGTTCTCGCATGTTAGTTTAAATTTTTACATCATATAGTTTATTCTTGCATATATATTTGCACGTTCATGTTTACGTTGCATTTTCTCACCGTTCTTGCCATATAGAAATTTCTGTCTAGCCAACGATGTTAGTGAATTTGTTAAATAATTTTTGAGTATTTTGGATAATTCGAGATGAGATCTAATGTTTGACTTAATGAAATTCATAATGTTGTTTAAATGCTTTCGGTTTGCACAATTGTGTTCACAATCGCTTGTAAGTATAAGAAGCATGTATTGCAATGCTCGATAGAAATATGTAGTTTTAAAAATGAAAATATGTGAAAAGAGAGTATAGACTGTATAAAACATGGATTTTTAAACTTGGGGAAAACATGGGTATCTGTGTATATAAAAAAGAAAAAGAAAAGAAGAATAGCAATAACGTGGCTAGTCTTATTTCGGGGCCCTGGCTACTTGAGTAAATACGCCCGAGGGGATTGTCTCTACACCTAGCGCCCTAAGGTCTTTCATGGTCTAGGAGTCGTTGGTCGAAAGCTCGCTAAGGGGTAGCAGTGTGCCTAATGGAGTAAGACATTGCACAGTCATGTGAAAAAAAGAGAAAAGAAAAGAAAAATAGCAATAAACACCTCGGGTAAGTGCGAAAGTCGCTCTTGGGAGTAAAAATAAAGCAGTTAAGCCCATTGTTGAACCTTAGTTTATTTTAAGATGTTGGAATAGTCTTGGTTGCATATATATACATAAGTCTTGATTTAAGCCATAAAATTTATGTTTTAACCAATATAGTATGAGTACTCTGTGCCTAAATCAAGTTTTGGCGAACACAACACAAACACACACAGCATCTTTATAGCATTTTTGAATTATCTGCGTGTATGACATTATGCCTTTAGTTTGATTTGAATATGTATTCTTGAATCTAGAAAAAGAATTCGCTGAGGCAAATTGGACTGAATTTCTATGATAGTTGGGACAATGTGAGAATTAGTTGCATCATCATATAGTTGCATTTTCATTGTTCATTAGTGTGCATTGCTTGAGGGCAAGCAACGGTTCAAGTTTGGGGGTATTTGATAAGTAGGATTTACACCTACTTATGGAGTACCAATTCATGCGAACTATGCTCATCTCAAGTACATTTTAGTAGGTTTTAGTTGCATTTCATGTTAATTTGCATTTCGTATACTTAAAACTCCTTTTGGTGAATAAGTGCAGGAATCGGCCTATTTTGGTGGTGTTATTGAGCACGAGGCTAATGGATGCCTGAGACGAGGCAAAAGATAGGATGTGCATGGCTAGGATTGAGTGGAGCATGGATGGACAAGCATGGATAAACATAGGACATTTCAGTAGTAGCAACAACATTGCAGAACCAAGCTCAGGAGCAGGACCAGAAGACAGCAACTGCAAGACGCGTGGCCGCACGACAAAAAGAGCTTGGAGGCGCCCGCCCGCGCGAGTACCCAGCCAAACTAGGGAACCTACTGCAAGTTGCGCGGCCGCGAGAGAGACAAGCCTAGGGAGCGCGCGCCCGCGCGAGACACCGGCTGAACATAAAAACTTACTGCAAGTCTCGCGACCGCGAGCATAACAAGCTGGAGGAGCGCGCGAGGCCTGAAGCTGCTGACTTGTTTTATTTTATTTCTAATTTTTAAGGATTATAATTGATTTACAATGAGGCCTGACTGGTGTCAGGGTTATCACTTAACAATTATTAATTTTTTCACGTATCTTTACATCGTAACTAGGGTTTACTCTCTGGGAGAGATTCTAGCGTAGAAGGAGGCCAAAACTCTACTTTTATACCTCTTCTTGGGATTTTCTACCAAAGTGGATTATTATTACTATTATTTTGATAAAATCTTATGAGGATTTGAATATTGATCTATATTCAGCAATTGGATTTGATTGTTTCTACCTTTCATCTTTCAAGTGTTTGTTTATTAATCATGTGTAGATTTGATCCCATAATGGTTTTTGGGTTAGTTATGAACTAAACTCCATTATGGGATTCTAATGTATTTTAATATGTAGTTTGATTGCATGCTTAAATGCTGGGTTATTTTACATATCATATGGGATGTCTATCATGATTGTTTTGTATATATGAATGCTTGATCACCATTCATTTCAGTACTTGTATGGAATTGAAAATGAACATGCGAGTATGGATTGTAATCATGATAGTATACGTATATAGGGCTGTGTTATATGGCTTATGTATTTCGTGAACCAGATAGACATATACTATTTCACCGTATAAGTTAGAATAAGGGCTTGAACTTAAATTCAATATAATTGCAGTTTCACATAGACATATATTGATTTTTGTTATATTGATGATTACATAGAGTCTATCATCTGTGGATGCTGTGTAAGTAGGTCTTAGTACATTGAAAAATGGCTAATACTCTTTTAGTGCTCTTGACTACTTTCCTGTGATATGTGAACAAGTTATGCATGATAGTGGCGATTGAATGAAGTATTAAATGAAGTTAGGATCCATTAGTTCCAGTATCATTTATTCAGTTATTATTATTATTATTATTATTTTTATTGCTATTTGTAACTTGAGAACAAACCAATCTTAGTCATTAGTTTGAGCATATAAATACAGTGAATTAATTAATGCATAGTGATTTAAGTTAAACAACTTTCTCTGTGGGATCGATACTTTACTTGCTCTGTATTGCTTGTTGACGCATGTATGCTTGCATGAGTTAGAGCTCTTTTGTTAAGACTAAAAAAGAGGCAACAACCATTAAAGTCAATCACTGTCATATCAAGCCATAAAGCTATTCGTTTATTAAAAAATGAATGTCAAGCTTTCTTAGCCCATGTCACGGACTTGAACAAAAACACGTTAGATTTGAATAAAATTTTTGTTGTTAGTGAATTTCCTAACGTATTTCCTGAAGAACTTCTCGGTCTACCCCCAGAACGTGAAGTTAAATTCTTTATTGACCTTGAACCTGATAAAAAGCCCATTTCTAAAACTCCATATCGAATGGCTCCTATTGAACTTCAGGAGTTAAAGGTCCAACTTCAGGAGTTGTTGGACATCGGTTTTATTCATCCTAGTACATCTCCTTGGGGTGCTCCTATTTTATTCGTAAAGAAGAAAGATGGTAGTATATGACTTTGTATTGACTACCGAGAGTTGAACCATGTCACCATCAAGAATAAGTATCCGTTACCTCGCATTGATGACTTGTTTGGCCAGTTGCAAGGAGCACAATTCTTTTCAAAGATTGATCTTCGTTCTGGATATCATCAGCTGAAGATTAAAACTGAGGATATTCCAAAGACTGCCTTCAGAACTCGGTACGGGCATTATGAATTCTTAGTCATGTCTTTTGGATTGACTAATGCTCCTGCTGCTTTCATGGTTATGATGAACCATGTGTTCAAAGAATCTTTTGAATCAGTTCATTGTTGTCTTTATTGATGACATTCTAATCTATTCCAAAATCCATGAAGATCATGAGCACCATTTGAAGTTGGTACTTCAAAGGCTTCGTGATAACAAGTTATATGCCAAGCTGAAGAAATACGAGTTCTGGCTTGAGGAAGTAGCATTCCTTGGGCATGTGGTGTTAAAACATGGGAGTATCTGTCGACCCAGCGAAGATTGAAGCCATACAAAGTTGGGAGCAACCGAAGTTGGTGACCGAAGTACGTAGCTTTCTGGGCTTTGCTGGTTACTATCAGAGATTCGTGGAAGGATTTTCTCGAATCTCTACTCCGTTAACTTAGCTAACTCGTAAAGATATAAAATTCGTTTGGAGCGAGGATTGTGAGAATAGTTTCCAAGAGCTCAAGTGGAGACTCATTTCGGTACCTGTTCTGACAATACCATCTAGTTCGGATGGATTTGTTATCTACAACTGATGCTTTAGGTAAATGGTTAGGATGTGTTCTCATGCAACATGGGAAATTTATAGCTTATGCCTCGCGACAACTCAAAGAATATGAGAGAAATTATCCTACTCATGATTTGGAGTTAGCAGCTGTCATTTTTACGTTGAAGATCTGGAGACACTACCTGTATGGGGAGAAAGTGGAGATCTATACAGATCATAAAAGCCTCAAATATTTCTTCATCCAAAAGGAACTCAATATGCGGCAACAACGTTGGCTCGAGCTGTTGAAAGATTACGATCATACCATCCAATATCATCCTGGAAAAGCAAACGTGGTAGCTGACGCATTGAGTAGAAGTGAAAGTAGTATGCAGACAAGCCAATCATGTTTGATGATAAAGCATATACTTTGTAACTATCTTATTCATTTATTAATATAAAGTATTTATTTATTAAAGGCTTTTAATTATCTATATGATGCTGTTTTATAATATGTGATAAACCCATAGTTTTAAGCAATGCTTTTAGAATAATGATGATGATCATTCTAATGAGATCTAAATTCTTAGAAAGCTTAAAACTAAAATAGTTCCCAATCGTTGGATTACTAAATTGGGGATTAGTGAATTCGGATAGATTGGTACATACGTTGCTTACTCATTGGATGAGGATGATTGATCTAATGATCATTTGTGTGGAGACACTAAAGCAAGTATGTAGGTGCTTATTAGAGAATAAGTTCACTGAACGTAGCTCGCTATGGAATACCTAATGGAGTTTTACTTACATGTCAATAGGAATTCATGTAGTGATAGTAGTACAAGTGATCCTTGGACTTGAGATCATCATAGTATCTTGTGCATGATGAATTATACTTTGACTTATTCCTTAAGACCCTTAGGGTATATCAAAGGGTATGTGATGAGTAGGTTTTATACCTATGAATCCGATATTATTAAACTTAATTATTGTTATCTTTAATTGTTTTTTTAAGTATATTTTTATGTGTTTTGTGTTTATTTGTTGTAGGTTGGAGCTGGAGGGACAAATTGGTCATTTCAGAGAAGAAAAACGGTCAAAAATCATGAAATTTAAAGCTGAGTGGCATTTTTTTAATTATGTGGTCCTGGTCAAGCGCCTAGGCACTTGAAAATGGCCTATGATGAGCGCCTAGGCGCTCATGTGCGGAAAAAGGGGCGTTTTTCTACTGCTAAGTGGGTTTTTGAAGCCAAATAGGAGTCTGAATGAGGGCTGAGACCAATACAAATAGGAGAAGACTTTAGAAAAGAAAAATCAACTTAATTTTTTAAGAGATTTGCAGAGAGAACAACAAAGAAAAACACGAAAGAGAATTGCAAAGGCTAAAGATCTAAGAGAGAGTATTTGAGCAAATTCAAAGTTTTTTTCTTCTCTTCTCTAGTTTTATTTTTTGTAACTATCTAGGATGTTTGGATTATTAATTTAGATGATGTTTTTCTTTATTATTATCATGAACTAAATTTTAATTAAGATTGCAACGGAACTTGGTATGTAGTCTAAATTGCAAGCTTCCCATTGAATGAAAGTTAGTTTTAATTGAATTGTTTATTATATCTTATGTTTATTGATTAATTGTTTGGCCAACAATTACTGTGATAATCTATATAAAATTGGAAGATGGAGTATAGATTGAGATCTGGATATGATAACATCTGTTCATATAATCTGAATAGGGTTAATATGATTAACGTGTAGGATAGGAATATACCTATGTGTCTTTTGTCTCCATTGAAAGAATTTGAGCGTAAAACCCTAATTAACTTGATTCACATAGGAATATAGTGAGTTGATTAACTGGGGTGTTCCTTGTAATTCCGCATCTTAAAGATTGGATTTAGGAGGATTTGTTCACGTGTCTTTGGAAGAAGTGCGTGAATATTCATAAAGTATTCTTGGATAATGATTCATATTAATTGATTTATTTTAAATGGGAAGTAAGTTAGTTTAAATGAAATACCAAGGGAAGTTGTAATCTTAACCTGTTAAATCTGTAGTTATTCTTGTGCAATTTTGATTTTTAATCATTAGTTTTGTTAAGTTTAAATTTCAAATCACAAACAAAATTTTCGTAGTTTAAAATAGGATTAATTGCATTAGAGTTAGTAATTGATAATATTAGTTTATTTCCTTGTGGGAACGATATCCTTGTTTGCTGAATATTACAATTGAACGCGTATACTTGCGTGGTAAAGTGCTATTAAAAATTTAGGCAACAAGTGTTTGGCTCCGTTGCCTGGGAAGTTAGTTTAATATTTTGTCATTATTAAATTCAATGAAATTAATCTTAATTTAAACATTTTTTTTAATTTTTTTTATTTTTTTTGTCTCTAGTCTAATTCCTTTTCAGGCACCATGAACAACTATGACTATCATTGGTTATATTCGAGAATGACTCGGCCAAGGGAGGCAAAGAATTATGGACTCGATGAATTGTCAGCACAATTTGGGACACTTTCAAGGAAGATTGATGCTTTATCAGCACAAGTTATTCAAAGTGTAGCGGTGATATGTGAGTATTGTGGTGGAAACCATCCGAGTCATCAATGCACCATCAGTTTCGAGTCGTTACAATATAGTGGTAACTTCAGCGATTATCCCAACAATTATGATTATTCTAGTAATTATCATCATGAGTGGGGGAATCCACTAAATCTTTCATGGAGCGATGACAATCTAGCCCAACCCTTTGCTCCATGCCAATCATACACTCCTGAATTACAAGTTCAACTCCCTAATCATGAAGAAAAAGGATTTTAAACTTGGAAAGACTTATTTCCAAGTTCATGGTTTTGATTGAGGACCAGACGAATAGTCAGGAGATGTCGATTCGAAATCTTGAGAACTAGGTGGGACAACTTTTCAACGCCATCATCAATCGCCCTCAAGGTGAAGTGTCAAGCAACATGGTTCCCGAAACTGATGGATTGCCCACGCTAAATCTGGAATCGGATGTTCCAAAAGAAAAGGATGTGGAAAGGGAGGAGACAAGTGGGGAGCAGGAAAAGAAGGTCGCCAAAGATCTAGCCTTGAGTTCTGACATAGATGAACCGATTTTGATAGTGCCCCATATATCTTCTCCACCAAAGTTTAAGGATCCGGTTAGATTTGCAATCATGTGTCCAATTGGTAGTCATTTTTTCGATAAAGGTATATATGATATGAAAGCTAGCTTAAAATTGGTGCCATGGTGTGAAGAGAATGGAAAGAGAGATGAAGAACCAGTTGTTCTAAAAAAGCTTCAACGTAAAAATTAGTTCATAGATACAACTTGGAAAATGCCTAGTTATTTGAAGGTTGTAAAAGAGAATCTACCTATAAAGAACAAGCTAGGTGAATTTGAATCAATAACCCTTACTGATGGCAAACTCTCGAAAGTTACGTTATTACTAATGGATGGAGGGTTCCTCAATTTTCGAAGGGGAATTGGATAGTGAAAGAGAAGAAAGTCAGGCTGAAGACAATAAACCAAACGCTAACTGGGAGGCAACCCAGGAATTTTTATTGTTATTTTCTATTTTTACTTTTATTAATTTACTTTACTGTTAGTTTATTTAGTGGTTAAACTTTTATAGTTTGGGATTTGTTACACCCCTGACGTTCTCTAACAGATATTCAATTTATTGCAGGAAAGGAGGCCAAGCATTTATGATCTTAATAAGATGAATGTCCACTCGTCAAAATCTCAAATTTCTAATCATTTCCGCAAATTTTGGTGTGGAAGGAAACAAGTTATTGGAGGTATGGCATACAAGAAGCACAAAACACCAAAATAAGCAATGTACACTGGCCAAGCGCCTAGGCGCTCCAGACAAGCCAATATCAAGCGCCTAGGCGCTCCAAGTCAGTAGCAAAAACGCAGCACAAGCGCCTAAGCGCTCATTTTTAAGCCAAACCAAGCGCCTAAGCGCTCCAAGTTTTTAAGGCATTCTGCAGCCAACCGCCTAGGCGGTCCAGACAAGGCTATCTCAAGCGCCTAGGCGCTCCAACAGAAAAAAAAATAAAAAATAAAAGCCCTAATCGGGCTAAACTCTTCCAATCCCAAATCAAACACATTCTTACTCTCTTACTCCAACTCTAACTCACTCAACTCTCAACCCTCATCTAATCTAGCCACAACTACCATCTTTCTCTTCCAAATTCTAATCAAACACTAAATCTCTTACCCAAACTAAGGCACTTAAGCTCCATCTTATCATCCTTCTTCACCAAATCGGGCACCACTTTACATTCAAGCCACATCTATCTAAAGTAAGGGTTCAAAGCTTAAATTGCTCATCCAACTTTGATTGAAACATCATATTTGGCTATAACCAAAACATATCAGATAAGACTATGGATACTAAGAGGCATAGAGGAGTGACTTCGGGCACTTCGCAAAAGTTTGACAAAAAGAAGTTTACAAGTGCTAAAGCGTCCGAAAGATATTACAATGTGCAGCATTCCTAAAGATGTTTGCCCTGCATGAATCCAGGTGCCGCTCCCTACCAATTTCCACCATTGTCTGCATACCCCCCGGATGAAGAAGAAGAAGAGGAAGAAGAGGATACTGACGAGGAATAAAGCTTCTATCTTTCAGGGTAGTCATAATTGCTTAATTTCTTAAATTTTATTTGTTATATACAATGAGGACATTGCATCGGTTAAGTTCGGGGGTGTAATTTTCCAGCTCCAGTTCATGCATGTAGTATTCATCTAGTGCATTCATATAGTATTCAAATAATAGTATTTCATGTTGTTTGCATTCATGTAGTTTTCATTTTAATTTCCTAAAAAAAAAAAAATTCAAGTATGTGCATGTTTCCAGCTGTTAGATAGTTTAAGTCTGTTTTGGCCAGTGATGAGATTGGATTTGAGTAGACAAGTATAGTATTGTCTGTTAAGACTTTGATGTGATTTCTTGTCATAATTTGAATCTTTACCTGTTTGAAACTGATATAATAAGGATAGCACAGTAAAAGCAACTATATTGACTGATTGAGTTTAAATTGACACATAATGGACTTCTAGAGGATAATGCTAGTTTGAATGAATGAAAGACATGAATAGGCGAAGATGACTGAATTTAGATAAAAACTTAAGTTTGGGGGAAAAATTTGGGATATATAAGCTAAAAAATGAAAAAAAAAAATATACCGTGGCTAGTTTTGTTCCGGGGCCTTTGTTACTTGAGCAAGAACGCCCGAAGGGGTATCTTAAAACCTAGCGCCCTAAGGTCTTATATGGTCTGGGAGTCGTTGGTCGAAAGCTCGCTAAGGGGTAGCACTGTTAGCCTAATGGAATGAGACATTGCACAGTCATGGTTAAAAAAAATATATATATGAAAAAAAAACAAAAACAATAAAACGGGAAAAGTGCAAAAAGCCCCCGTAAAGCACAAGTAAAGCATAAGTATCCCGGATTTGACTCTTAAATTTGGTGGATATTTGTCTTTAGTTGGTTTTAGCTTGTTCGTGAATTTTGTGAGTTTACACTGTATGATTCCTTTAAAGAGATTTATTATGTGTTGTATTTAGCATCATATCAGTTAGCATGGATGTTAAGCACACACACACTATATCAATAATAACAGGTTAAGATTTGATGACTGACGAGGAAATTATTAATCTATCTTGATATGATGTACTAACATATTTATTGTGATTTCTCTGAGGCTTGATGAATAGATTTTGTTCTGTTTGACTGCTGGAATTTAAGCATTTATCTAGTTGCATTTGCATTGCATATTTAGTTATTGCATTGTGTTGTGTTGCTTGGGGACAAGCAATTGGTTAAGTTTGGGGGTATTTGATGAGTAGGTTTTATACCTATGAATCTGATATTATTAAACTTAATTATTGTTATCTTTAATTGTTTTTTTAGTATCTTTTTATGTGTTTTGTGTTTATTTGTTGTAGGTTGGAGCTGGAGGGACAAATTGGTCATTTCGGAGAAGAAAAAGGTCAAAAATCATGAAAATTAAAGCTGAGTGGCATTTTTGTAATTATGTGGTCCTGGTCAAGCTCCTAGGCGCTTGAAAATGGCCTATGATGAGCGCCTAGGCGCTCATGTGCGGAAAAAGGGGCGTTTTTCTACTGCTAAGTGGGTTTTTGAAGCCAAATAGGAGTCTGAATGAGGGCTGAGACCAATACAAATAGGAGAAGACTTTAGAAAAGAAAAATCAACTTAATTTTTCAAGAGATTTGCAGAGAGAACAACAAAGAAAAACACGAAGGAGAATTGCAAAGGCTAAAGATCTAAGAGAGAGTATTGGAGCAAATTCAGAGTTTTTTTTCTTCTCTTCTCTAGTTTTATTTTTTGTAACTATCTGGGATGTTTGGATTATTAATTTGGATGATGTTTTTCTTTATTATTATCATGAACTAAATTTTAATTAAGATTGCAATTTGGAACTTGGTATGTAGTCTAAATTGCAAGCTTCCCATTGAATGAAAGTTAATTTTTATTGAATTGTTTATTATATCTTATGTTTATTGATTAATTGTTTGGCCAACAATTACTGTGATAATCTATATAAAATTGGAAGATGGAGTATAGATTGAGATCTAGATATGATAACATTTGTTCATATAATCTGAATAGGGTTAATATGATTAGCGTGTAGGATAAGAATATACCTATGTGTCTTTTGTATCCATTGAAAGAATTTGAGCGTAAAACCCTAATTAACTTGATTCACATAGGAATATAGTGAGTTGATTAACTGGGGTGTTCCTTGTAATTCCGCATCTTAAAGATTGGATTTAGGAGGATTTGTTCACGTGTCTTTGGAAGAAGTGCGTGAATATTCATAAAGCATTCTTGAACGCGAAAAGGATTGGAGGTGAACTTGTACCCGAGGAAGCTCGAATCTTCAATGGTATGATTCTTATTCTTTATCTTTTCGTTTAATTAATAAATATGCATAAATGATGATCCGGGTATATGGTTTGTAAAATTTTAAAACTCTGATTTTTCACGTTTCCGCTTATTTTGTGCAATTTGATTGCGTCCAAGAATCTTACAAACCTAACAGTGGTATTAGAGCCAAACCTTTATGCAAATTATTAATTATTTTAATTTGATACGTATATTGATATGTGTTCAGAACAATTTAATTAGGCATAATTTTGTTGTATAAAGTTTATGGTAATAGTTTTCCGAAAATGTGTTGGAAAATTGCGAACTGATTTATCCGCGCGGTTCATTATTTTTCGAAATCTTGATTATGTTCAGTATTTGCGTTGGCATGATATATATATATATATATATATATAATAAAATACAAATGATTTTGAATTTCCCGCTCACTTAATAAATCATCTGGGCCGTCCAAAGTTTGGGATAAATCCCACCGTTCATACATCTATCTAATAAAATACATCTATCTATCTAATAATCTAATAATAATTTAATAAAATACAAATGACTTTAAATTTCCCGCTCACTCAATAAATTATTTTGGTCGTTCAAAATTTGAAATAAATTATATTGTTCATACAGTGCCGGAGGCACGGGACCCAGCTAATATATATATATGATATATATAAAGTGAATCAAGTAAAGCTAGCATGATTAATTGATTAAAAGTTTCAGGTGCTTCCTTGCTAGTGGCCACGTGATAATCAGGAAACCAGGAGATAAGGAATGTATTATCACGTGAATGATAATTGATATCCTGCATAATGCTTCACGTTTCTCAAAAGTTATATATTATATATATAAATTATATATATTACCGTAATATATATTATGTATATGTAATATATATTTTAATAATTTTATAATTAAAATAAAAAATTTATTTTAATTTTAAAATAAAAAATTTATTTTAATTTTAAAATTAAATTTCATGCTAACTAATTAGAGTTGGAATTGGATTCCATTATAAGTAATTGGAGTTGAAATTGGATTCTATGATTCTTTAATAAAGGAGTTTATTTAGATATGAAATAAGATTTCATATTATTCAAAATAAAGGAGTTTATTTGTGAATAGGAAATAGAATCCGTGTTTCCTTAAATAAAGAAGTTTATTTAGATATGGAATAAGATTTCATATTATTCAAAATAAAGAAATTTATTTATGAATATGAAAGTGAATCCGTGTTTTCTTTAATAAAGGAGTTTTATTTTTTTTACTTGGAATTGGATTTCCATAATTAATTAAAATAAATGAGTTTATTTTAATTAAAGATTTTGATTAAAATAAAATAGTTTATTTTATTCAAAATTGGATAAATTAAAATAAAAGAGGTTTATTTTGATTTAAATTTGGATTAAAATAAAGGAATTTATTTTGATTCAAAATTAGATTTTATACTAACTAAATTTGCCCATTAAATGATATTAATATATATATATATATATTGAATGTTTATATTCATGAGATGAATGTTATTTATTGATGCATATGGTGATGTGTATGATAATAAATGAGATTGATTATGGACTATTGACCAATGTGATTGGATTTTATTTTAGTTGAATACGTGAATGTATGGATTTTATTAAATGGGGTCTGCGTACCTCGTCTTCTCTAATTTTTCTTAATGTAAATTCTAACTCCCTCCTATGTACTTCCCCTTGACTGCTGATCAAGGTTTCTATTTATTTTAAATATTTTTGTAATAGGAATATAATTAGAATTATTTTTGAAGAATTGGAGATCAAGGAGTAATGAACGCTTGAAGACCCGTTTGTATTGAAGCCCGTGATTTAAATATAATAGTTATATTTATATTAATTTTTGCACCCTTAGGGTTTGACCTTTTGGTTCACTTGGTGGCTCTAGTGAACCAAACTAGAATAAAAGTCTATAATCAATCCAGGTAGAATATAGTATTCTATATGTGCATGCTTATACTGTATATATATTATATATTATGCAAACATGCTTCGCATGTTCATTAATATGACGCATATTTTATATATATATATATATATATATGTGTGTGTGTGTGTGTGTGTGTGTGTGTGTGTGTGTGTGTGTGTGTGTGTGTGTGTGTGTGTGCATGCGCGCTAAACAAGATGAGACAAATTAATAACAAACTCCTCATTTTTTTATATTAAGTCCTAAGCGTTCAAAGATATTTGGAATATCGAACGTTGCCTTCTAGCATGATAAAATTAATAGAGTATTAAATATTTAATATGAGTTTGTTGTGTCACCACAAGACAAGTATTAAGTATTTAAGATGTTAATTTATCACATTTGATGCTTATAAAGAAAATTGAACAATATTGTTTTGTTGTGTCACCACAAGGACAATATTTTTCTTTTTTGAATATATGGAGTGCTAGGTTGGACTTAACTTGGATAATTTTGATTCGGATGTGCCACCACTTGATCAAAATAATCTAAGAGGTAAATACAAAGAGTTACATAGTTGATGTAATTGACAAGAGTTGTCTACCTATTTATTTATGTATAGTTTGTTGTGTCACCACAAGGCTATATAAATTTGAAATGGGATCCTTATTCTCACTAGCAAATCTTTAATTAGATTTTGCCGAACTATATAAGTGAGGGTAATATAGCTTGAAGAAAATAGTGGGAGATACCAATTTAAAACAAGACATAAATTATTTTGGTAATTAATAAAAGAATGTATGCTAAAATGTTGTTAATTACAAATTCATTCATAGAATTTTACAATGTCTAAAATTACTATCACTGCGTAGCATATTAGATGCTAAATTAATTGGATCGAATTAAACGGATTGGTTAAAGAAATTGAGAATAGTTCTTAAGGCTGAAAAGCTATCTTATGTCCTTAATACGCCTATCCCTGTAATGGTTGCAGATAATGCCTCTGAGGAAGAGATTGCTACTTTTAGAAAGTGGCAAGATGATGCACAGTTGGCTCAATGCATCATGCTTGCATCCATGAGTGACGAGCTTCAGCATCAGTATGAAACTATGGATGCTCCTACTATATTCCTGCACATCAAGTAGTTGATGGTGAGGAAAGTAGGACTGATAGATATCAGATATCTAAGGAGCTTTTCCGATTTAGAATGACCAACGACACTACAGTACAGACACAAGTCCTTAACATTATCAATTTGATTGATCAATTAGGACAACGAGTTTTGTCGTGGATGGAGAGTTGAGCCAAGATTTGATCTTGCACTCACTCCCGGACTCCTTTCACAATTGTTGTGAATTTTTCATATGAACAAGCTAGATATCAGCCTCGCTAATTTGCTTAACATGTTAAAAAATGTTGAGAGTCACTTTCCAACCAAGAAAGACCATGTCGTACTGGTTGGGGCCAAAGGATCTTCTGAAAAAAAGAACAATTCAAAGAAGGTAAATAGAAAGGCAAAAACAAAAGATAATAAGAACAAAATTGATATGGATAGCAAAGGAGTTTTCTTCCAATGCAATAAGCCTGGTCACTTGAAAGAAACTGCGAGAAGCATCTTGCAGAGGCTAACAAAAGAATCTTAGTGAAGTTTCGATTACAAATACAAATTTGTTCATGATTTAAAATAAATTTTTCTTTAAGTCAATGTTCTACTTGGGTATTGGATACCGACTTTGGTTATCATAAATATAGATTTATGAAGGGACCATGCAAAAGTAGAAATCTAAACAAATATAAGTAATCCTATGTGTGGGAAATGAAGCAAAGGTTGCCACATTAGCCATAGAAACTTATAGTTTAGCAATGCCTACGGGCAAATCTATTAAGTTAATAAGTTGTTATTGTATTCTAGTTCTTGTTAGAAACATTATTTCTATTTTGTTGTTGGACAATGAATTCTTTGGTATTATATTTAAGAACAATTGTTGTTCTATTTATAATAATAATGTTTTGTATAGAACTGGAATATTACTTAATGGATTTTGTATACTTGACTTACGTAAAAAATAATTTTGTAAATTGAACAAACTAGTATAAGAAAAAGGAGATGATCATTCAAAGAGTTGAATGTTTGCATTTACTGAAATACAAGTGTGAATTATTTGAAAGGTTCAAAGAATTTAGAAGTGAAACAAATTGACAAAGTATTAAGATTCTTTGATTAGATCAAGGAATAAAAACTTGTGCAATGAGTTTCTATATCATCTCAAATGGTTTTCTCACAATGGACGCCTCCTGATACACAATAATTGATTGATGCATCTGAATGGAAAATTCATAACTGGTTAGACATGGTGCGATCCATAATGATTTTACCGATATTCCAGTATCCCTCTAGGATCATGTCCTAGAAATGGCTGCATATCTATGAAAAGGTAACCTCAAAATCTAGCCTCAAGACTCCATATAAGTTATGGACAGTGAGGATTCTTAATCTTAAGTATGTTAAGACAAGGGGTTGTCCAACTTATGTGAAAAGGTTTCAAAGGATAAGCTTGGGACAAGATTTGACAAGTGTCGATTTGTGGGACATCCTAAAGTAAGTTTAGGTTATATGTTCTATAATCCTACATAACAAAAGGTGTTTATTGCGAAACATGCTACCTTCTAAGATAAATGTGTTTATCATTGAAGGGACTAGTGGGAGGATAATAGAATCTTGAAGAGTTCAAGAACCACAAAACACTATAAGTCAAATAAGAGGAACCTGCAGATAGACTTATTATACCACAACCTAATCGTAAATCTGGAATAGTACCGAAGATACCTGGGAGGTATGGATTCATCATGGATGATGATGATGAGGTACACATCATAGAAGATGATGATCCATTACATACGATGAGGTAAGAGTTGTAGACACTCAGAGAAATGGATTGAAGCAAGCTTCTCAAATATAGAACATTCATTTTGATGAGACAATCAAAAGAGTTTGATTTTATCAAAAACAAATATAAAGCTAGTGTGTACAAAAGGGTCAGTGGGAGCGTCGTGACATTCCTAGTATTATATGTTGATATAATACGGATAAGGAATGACATGCCAATGCTAGAATCAGTAAAGATAAATTTGTCGAAACACTCATCCATGAATGATTTGGGAAGAGTATCTTAATTGGGGATGCAAATCTATATAAATAGATTAAAGAGGATGCTCGAATTAACCCAAGGAACTTATATTCATTTGATGCTAAAGTCGTTTAACATGGCAAATTCCAAGGGAATTCTCATGTTGATGAGCCCTGGAGTGTATCTCTCTTAATAGTCCCCATAGACTCATAAAAGAGAGATCACATGAGTAACTATCATGTATGCAATGAAATATACGAGACCTGATAATGATCAGTAATATTTTGGAGAAGTTCACTGTGAGTCAGTGAAAAAAATCTTAAAGTACTTAACCGACACTAAGGATGTGATCATATTCATGGTGGGTCTGAATTAAAACTAGACGGCTTAACAGTCTCAATATTTTTAGAAAGACCAAGACGACAAAAAATCTACTTTAAGGTAAAGTGTTACCTTTAACAGTGGTGCAATGAATTGGAAAGGTTCCGAAGAAGCAAAGAGTTGTTGGTTTAGTGATAAAGACAAAGTATATAGCTATAAATGAAGCTGCAAGTTAATTGTTTGGATGAAAAGTTCATTACAGAACTAAGAATAGTTCCTAAGTCTCATCTTGGATCTAAACATGTGTTATGACACTTTCATTTGATTAAAGAATCATTGAAATATGGGAAATCACTATAGAGATAGTGGACTCTCACGAACAACACTATATATCCATTAACTAAAGCTTATCCAACAACAGAATAATCGTCACTTAGAGAAGAAGGGTATGAGATACCATGACGATTGGCTTTAGTGCAAGTGTGAGATTAAAAGTAGTATGCACATAAGCCAATCATGTTTGATGATAAAGCATATACTTTGTAACAATCTTATTCATTTATTAATAAAAAGTATTTATTTATTAAAGGCTTTTAATTATCTACATGATGCTGTTTTATAATATGTGATAAACCCATAGTTTTAAGCAATGCTTTTAGAATAATGATGATGATCATTCTAATGAGTTCTAAATTCTTAGAAGGCATAAAACTAAAATAGTTTCCAATCGTTGGATTACTAAATTGGGGATTAGTGAATCCGGATAGATTGGTACATACGTTGCTTGCTCATTGGATGAGGATGATTGATCTCATGATCATTTGTGTGGAGACACTAAAGCATGTATGTTTGTGCTTATTAGAGAATAAGTTCACTGAACGTGGCTCGCTATGGAATACCTAATGGAGTTTTACTTACATGTCAATAGGAATTCCTGTAGTGATAGTAATACAAGTGATCCTTGGACTTGAGATCATCATAGTATCTTGTGCATGATAAATTATACTTTGACTTATTCCTTAAGACCCTTAGGGTATATCAAAGGGTATGCTTGAGTATAATAAGTTGTACATGGAGATAATGTATGATCAATAAAGAATCTACCGCTTCTAGTATAAGAAGAGAATGTCCTATGTGATTCGATAAATGACAACCCAGTAGTCCTTGGCCAAGGCAGAATGAAATTAGAAAGGAGGTTCTAATTTTAATTATTTAGAGCTGTGCATTTAAGAGTCGAAATACATATAATTAAATAAAATAAGACTTGGTAGTAATTCTATGTCTTATATTTAATTGGGTCATTGTATGGTGGAAGGATTGAATTGTACGGTAACTATTTACTCAAAGGTTCTTTTATGATTAATGTTGAAATCTATATTATCTAGAAAGTCGTTGATCGCTAGGGAGGCTTATCCCTATTGTAGAATAAATATTATTTATTTAAATAAATTAATTATTTAATTTATTTATTTAAATAAGATTATAATTGTTCTAATTGATTTATTTACAACCGGTTTAATATGGAGAACCTAAAGGGTCACACCAAAAAAGGAAGAATAATTATTTAAGAAGTTAATGGCATAATCATAATAATATGTTAAGTATACTTAATTTAATCTATGGTGATAGAATAAATTAAATAGCTTAATATTTATTATTTAATATTTTAGAAATATTAAATATAAATTAATAAGAGGAGTCTTATTAATATTATTACAATTATTATTATTTTAATTTTTAAAAGAGTTTAGGAATTAATTTAATATAAGTACTCTCATTTATTCCTAATAGAATTAGGAGGAAAAATTAGTTAAATGAGTTTAATTAATTATCTCTAATAAGATTAGGGAGCCCGTTTAATTAAATAAATAATATTTTATTTTTAATTAAATAGGGTTACCTGATATCTTTATAAGATGAGTCTTATATCAGATATCAATATATGCAATTCCAATAGTTGGGAGAGTACACTCTTTTTTTCTATGAGAGATAGAAAACTAGGGTTTTGCCAAACACCCTTCTTCTTGAATATTTCTTCTTCATTGGTGGATCACCTCTAGAGGCCAAACACTTGGGTGGCTAACGTTGATCAAAGGAAGGAACCAAACCCGGTGGATTCAAGTTGAACGCAAAAAGGATTGGATGTGAACTTGTACCTGAGGAAGCTCGAATCTTCAAGGGTATGGTTCTTATTCTTTATCTTTTCGTTTAATTAATAATTATGCATAAAGGATGATCCGGGTATATGGTTTGTAAAATTTTAAAACTCTGATTTTCCACGTTTCCGCTTACTTTGTGTAATTTGATTGCGTCCAAGAATCTTACAAACCTAACAAGAAGATCATATGCGGGTACGAGTGCAATGTTGTTAACACAAGGGTCCATTTTGTATGACTTGCAAAGGATGGAGATAGAGGTAAATGCTCCAAGTACCCACGTGATGATATCAAACATACGAGTATAACTGACTTTAATCGATAAAGTTAAAGCTGCTCAAGCTACGGACATGGAGCTGATGCGTATGAAGAAGAAAGTACAAGAAGGTGCTATTCCAGAAGCTAGAATCATGATGGAGGCACACAACACACCGTTTTCAATCCATCCTAGGAGTACCAAAATGTATCATGATCTTCGACATACATTTTGGTGGAGCAATATGAAAAGATAGATCGCAGAGTTTATCTCGAGGTGTTTAACTTTTCAACGTGTAAAAGCGGAGCATCAAGTACCAAAGGGTCCATTGCAACCACTTCAGATTCTGAAATGGAAGTGGGAACACATTACTATGGATTTCGTTACGGGTCTTCCCAAGGTGTCTCAAGGCATAGATGCAATTTGGGTTATTATTGATAGATTAACCAACTCTGTTTATTTCTTTCCTATACAGGAGACTTATTCCCTTGAACGTCTTGCTAGTATGTATGTAAATGAGATTATGAGATTATATGGCATGCCAGTATCCATAGTTTCAGATCGTAACCCAAGATTCACTTCACGATTTTGGTTTAGCTTGCAGAAAGCTATGTGCACGGATTTACGATTCAGTTCGGCATACCACCCTCAAACGGACAGACAATCAGAGAGGAATATTCAAACTTTTAAAGATATATTAAGACTATGTGTCCTAGATTTTAAAGGGAGTTGGGATAAGTACCTACCATTGGTGGAATTCTCCTACAAAAACAGTTATCAGGAAAGTATAGGCATAGCTCCATTCGAGGCATTGTATGGAAGAAAATGTCGTTCTCCAGTATACTGGGATGAGGTGGGTGAAGCAACATTTTTGAGACCAGAGTTGGTACGAATGACTACAGAGAAGATCCAAACGATTCGATAACGTATACAAACGGCAAAAGATCGACAAAAGAGTTATGCGGATCTTCATCGGAAGGACATGGAATTTAATATTGGGGATCATGTATTATTACGTGTTGCACCATGGAAGGGAGTTACAAGATTTGGGAAGAGAGAAAAGCTCAATCCATGATTTATTGGTCCATTTGAGATTCTTGACCGAATATGAAATGTGGCCTATAGACTCGCATTACCTCCAAGCATGTCTCATGTTAATAATGTTTTTCACATATCTATGCTTCGTAAATATGTTAAAGACCAGAACCACATTATTGAGTTAGTACTAGACGAGATAGCCGAAGATTTAACTTATGAGGAGGTACCTGTTAAGATCTTGGATAGGAAAGAGCATGTGTGACAGCCCCGAATCCGAGGTCCCAAATCACCGCGGATCCGGTTAGATCATTCTATATAACTATTACTATTTGCGGAAGATATAAACATAAATTGTTTATACAATACATTACACACTATTCCCCAAGGTCGAGTAACCTTAACTTAATACACATTTCATAACTTACTTGACTTACAATAACATTATATACATTATTATTACAATTTTAACTACACACGTAAACTAAAGCTGGAACTGTCTTTAACATTTCCTTGTATCCGACGTGTTCGTCTTAATCTGTAATGTTTATCATGATATAGCAAGGGTGAGCATGAAAGTTTCCTATCAAGTTTAAATTCAATAATATAACAATATATCATGATTGAAAGAGTCTGAATAATAAACAGAATATAATTCAACAATATAATTATGAACTAGCAGGAACAAAATTTTGACTGAACAAGTATTATACATGAACAAATATATCTCAACCAACTGGTAATAAAGGTGATCAGCTTTTCATTCCTGACTTATACATGCAATATGTACAGAGTACAATTAATGGCAACCAGCAATGATTAACCATAAGCTTATCCGAATGAAACAACTCTTAATAGAGTTAAGTAAAAATAAACTTGCCTGAACCGTTGATTATCGCTACACAATTTATATCGCCTTATCCGAAAACCTAATATTAGTAATATAGATCTCTAATATTAGAATAATATCATCACAATATAATATTATTATATATATAGACATACACATAATAACCTAAACACATAACACATAACACATAACCCTATCAGTCTATAACACACATAAGACTCAGTATTAGGTCAAACTGTTTCAGTCTGTCTTGAACTCTACACAAATCTGACATCTCGACGGTCTAATCGGACAAATCTCGAGATTAAGTTCAATTAAACTCTGTCTAACACTGAACAATTATCTTAGATAATTTTAATAACAGTCAAAATATTTTTCAAAGTCTCGTAATAATTTTTAAGTAATTATTACTATTTATTATCTATTTTCAATCATTATAATCGTATTTAAATAAATTAAATACCACATAATTCCTTTATCATTAATATTTATTTATTATCAAATATTAATAAAATATATTTCATAATATTATAATATATTTATAATATCTCAAAGTATTTTTAATACATTAAAATCATTTTTATATGATTTTTAAATAATTAAATTCATTATCCGATAATTAATATTAAAATATTAATATTTTCATGACAAAATATCAAAAGTTATATTTTATTACACTTAAATCATTTTTATATGATTTTTAAATCATTAATTCTATTTTTCCTTAATTTATTTAATATATTTATAAATATAAACTAATTACCATTAATATTAATTAATTAATGAATTTCATCCTAAAATATTAAAAGTCACTGAAAATATCTTTAAATATTTTCTTATACATTAATATTATTTTTCATGATTTTTCATGTATTAAAATCATTTTAAATAATTTATTTAATATTATAATTAAATAAATTAAATACCATTTATATTCCAAAAATATTAAATATTAATGAAATATACTCTAAATAATTAAAAACTATTTTTCAGAATTTAAAATAATTTTTCGAAATTTATTAAGTATTTTTAATAATTAAAAACCATTTAATTTGATTTATTTAATTAAAAAAATTATTTTCCAAAAATAATTATCACTAAAGGGCCCTATAGCGACAGTCCCGTCGCTATAGGTGTTCTTGAAGAAACGCAGAATTTCTTGTTAGTAGCCAAGGTGTCTACTTTGACCGAGTATATGTATTTGATCGTAATGATTCCGGGCCATACAAGAATGTTCTCTTGTAGTAGAGATGTATCACTACAATAATAAACCATCATCTTGGTCATATCATACAAGAACATGAAGATCTGGCCATCCCAACTTGATGTCAGACCTGTTCTTAGAATTCTCGGTTTTCCAAATTTAAAGGTACTTACTTTGAAGCTTTTAATCTTGATGTGCACGCTTTTTTAATGTGTTATAAAGGTTCATACTTGCAGTAGAGATATTATAGAACAATTATATAACATAAGCTCAGTCTAAAAACAACACTAAATGAAGATCAGATCCGGTCAAACTACCTGACATGAACTATTCTTCAATGAATTCTGGGTTTTCCAGAATTTGTCCAAGGCAGTTGGTCAACGCATATTTGACTGCGATTAATTTTATTTTTGTAATGTTTCTAGGTGTTATAATAACTTATATGTGTAGTTCAATACCAATCCACGACATAACAACAACAAATGGACCAAAAGTATTAACAGTAGTAAGATCCATGACCTTGAACATCTTGTCAGAGAACTTCTGAAATTCTGGGCTGCCCAGAATTTCATTTCCGTGAACGGTCAATGCTTTTTGACCGTTAATATCTGGAGATCTAGACTTTCTATGGATGTGATTCCACTTCTAATCTACTCTGCTCATAGCAAAGAACAAATATAAAACATCTAATACAACTAAAACCAAACACAAGAAGATCTACGAGCTCTAACATATGGCTGTCAGGACACAATTTCAAGCTTTTTCCATATTTCAAAAATCATCAAATCTGAGCATTATGATGTTATGGATCTGGGATTTAACAACCCAGATCACTAAAAGACACCTTATTAGCACATCTTTAACCAATCAATTACAACTTTTAACATCAAATTAAAAGATTTCTAGTATTAGGGTTTTATACCTTTTGAATGTCCAAATCTTGATTCTGACTTCTGATTGTTGTTCTTGGCTTGATAAGAGGCTAACATATCTTAACTTTTCTCTCTCTCTCACTCTAGATTTTTGAAATGGATGAGAGTGTGGCTTGGCAATAATGAGAAGTAAAGTAAGATTTTCTTTACTTTAAAGCTTTGATCTATATGATTCAATGTATCTAGCCGAGATTGCTGGCATTGTGTGACTGATGGGAGTTTTTTTTTAATGACATGGGGTAGCTCACCAACCATATATTGGCTAAATTTGCAAGTAACCTTCAATTATTCAACAAAGGGCAAAATGGTCATTAGACTATTAAATTTAATGGCAATTATGGAAATGGTCCAAACCCTTAGGGTTTAGGGTTTGAAACCCTTAGGGTTTACAATTTCATTTTCTAAAATTTCCAATTTAGGTTTTAAAAATAGAAAATTAATATTTCTAAATTATAATTAGGATTTTCTAATTATATAAAATTTCTCAATCATAATTTAAATATTGCTAATTAGGATTAAAAATTCATAATTAAAATTGCTAATTACACAATTAGGGTCAAAATTAGTCATTAAGGTTTATAAACAACTAATTAGGGTTTATAATAGAAAATAATTATCTAATTTTCAAAATTAGATTTCGTAATTAGATTAGGATTTCCTAATTACTTAACTTGAATATTAGGATTAATATTTCCTAATTAACATTAAAAGTATTAAATTAACAGTTTCGTTTTTCCTATTTATAAATTAGGGTTTCAAATTCTGAAATTAGGATTTTCTAAATTTGAAATTAGAGTTTGCTAATTAATTAAGCTTTACCCTAATTAATATTATAATTAACAGCACTTAAGCAATATAATAATCATTTAAGTTCCCAGATTAGGGTTTCATACATCGAATTAGGGTTTTGAATTCCCAGAACTGAAATTAGGGTTTTCCAGAATCGGTTTCTAAGGTTTCTTGTTAATCGTTAGGGTTTTCTAACCGAATGTTGACTTTCTTAATATATAATTAGGGTTTGTTACAGATATCGTTTATCTGGTCAACCTTTGACCCTTAACCACATCATGCACACATATACACAGAACATAAACGCTTATTCCCTTAATCCTGAATAATTCACTTAAATCCTTCACCGAATTTTGAAATCCTCAAAATTGCTTCTTAAAAATATTAAACGCATACACTTATTTTCTGTTTAGGTTCTACTTTTGTACCCTAAGTAAATTAATAAAAATATTAAAAAATTCAAAATTCTCGGGTTGTCACATTCACCCCTTCTTCTAAAAATTTCGTCCCGGAAATTTACCTTACACCATACTGCTTACACCATTCACACATATCATCACATGCTACCCAATACACCACTCACAAGAGTAAAAGTTTTCAAATTGTGCCGAGGGGTCATATATACCATGAACACATAGTTTTCACGGTATTTATACCGCAAAACAATACATTACTTGGTATGTTTACAATCACAAAGAAGGTAAACTACCGTTGTTAGTACTTTAGGTGATTAGCCTATCGTACCTCTTACGTCATGCTTAACGTATTAATCATGTCTAGCGAATATTTACGCTACTTGATTGGATTATTTATCCAAACAACGTAGTTCACCTTAGTCTTACCATAGGATTCCGTACCAAAATAATTTGGGTCGGGAAATTTCTTTCAATGAACACTTAGAGTTTTCATAAACTTTAGTCTGGCTGAATCGAATAGCATAGACTCATATCAATAATTCAATTTAATCAAATTATTTATGTGTAGCCAAACCCCGTTGGCAAATTAAAAATTTTGAAAATATTTTCGAGAATGACGCCATGATGCCGTACTGTATTAACAGTTCGTTTGAGGATGCCGTCATTGTATGACTTTGTCATAACACATCATACAATAGTGGAATAACGATTTTAGATCAAATTCACACTAAGTATTCCTGTATTTACAACTCCATCAACTTTTTATCATCTCTGCACCAGGTTACATGGTACATAAGTGATAAATAAAATATATTTTGATATTTCAAATCATCTTCGTCTAGCTAAAACAAGTAGCATAGACTATACTTTAAACCGTTTCAAAAATGATTACGAGTCTACATATTTTTTTAAAAAGCACATAGTGCGTATTTAGCTTGATGTCAATCATTTCGAAATCTAGCATAGCTAGGAGTTTCAGAAAACTTATGTCTCCACTAATAATCATTTGTTTAACAATCTATATGTTCCTATAATCCTCAATATTCTGTTTACACACAACAATACCCAATTCTTCAAACCACACTTATGAGTTCATTTATTTGCCACAATCATATGAGTTTAAGAACTTGTCCTAGACAGACCTTTGGCGTTCATTTCGCTGAGGGGTTCATAAACATTTCATATAACTATATAACAAGAATGTCATATAAGTATGAGTTTTAAGAACTCGTACTTAACCTTATGCGAGGGTCCCGAATCCAAGGTCCCGAATCACCGCGGATCCGGTTCAATCATTCTATACAACTATTACTTATTTTGCGAAAGATATAAACATAAATTGTTTATACCTGAAACTTATACATAATCCCCAAGGTCGGGTAACCTTAACTTATACACAATTCATAACTATCTAACACATAACATCATTATCAAACTATACTATTACAAAACTAATCGCGCACATTAACTAAAGCTGGAACTGTCTTTAACCTTTTCCTGTATCCGATGCATTCGTCTTAATCTGTAATGTTTATCATGATATAACAAGGGTGAGTATAAAATTGCCCAGCAAGTTTATGTTTAATAATATAACGATATATCATGATTGAAAGAGTCTGAATAATAAGCTGGCTATAATTCAATAATATAATTGTGAACTAGCAGGAAAAAATTTATGACTGAACAAGTATTATACATGAACAAAAATATCTGAACCTACTGGTAATGAAGGTGATCAGCCTTTCATACCTGACTTATACATGCAATATGTACAAAGTACAATTCATGGCAACCAACAATGATTAACCATAAGCTTATCCGAATGAAACAACTCTTAGTAGAGTTAAGTAAAAACAAACTTGCCTGAACTGTTGATTACCGCAACACAATTTATAATGCTTTATCCGAAGACCTAATATTAGTAATATATATCTCCAATATTAGAATAATATCATCATAATATAATATTATTATTATATATATACATAGAATAACCTAAACACATAACACATAACCCTATCAGTCTATAACATATATAAGACTCAGTATCAGGTCAAACTATTTCAATTTGACTTGAGTTAGACAGAGTTCTAACGTCCCGATGGTCTAGTCGGACAATTCTTCGAGTTTAAGTTCAATTAAACTTTGCCTAACACTTAACAATTAACTCAGATAATTTTATTAACAGTCGAAATATTTTTCTAAGTCTCATAATAATTTTTAAATAATTATTACTATTTATCGTGAATTTTCAATCATTAAACACGTATTTAAATGAATTAAATACCACATAATTCTTTTATTATTAATATTTATTTATTTATCAAATATTAATGAAATACATCACATAATATTATAATATATTTATAATATCACAAATTATTTTTAATACCTTTAAATCATATTTATATGATTTTTAAACACTTAAATTCATTATCCCATAATTGCTTTTAATATTAAAATATTACTATTTTCATGACAAAATATCAAAAGTTATATTTTATAACTTAAAAATATTTTTCTATCACTTAAATCATTTTTATATAATTTATAAAGCATTAATTCCATTTTTTCTTAATTTATTTAATATAGTTATTAAATAAACTAATTATCCTTAATATTAATTAATTAATGAATTTCATCATAAAATATTAAAAGTCACTGAAAATAACTTAAAATATTTTATTATACCATAATATTATTTTTCATGTTTTTTTAATGTATTAAAATTATTTTTAAATAATTTATTTAATATTATAACTAAATAAGTTAAATACCATTTATATTCTAAAAATATTAAATATTTATGAAATATACTCAAAATAATTAAAAACTATTTTTAGGACTTTAAAATTATTTTTCAGAATTTATTATGTATTTTTAATAATTAAAAACCATTTTTATCACTTTTTAAATAATTTCCAGAAAATCAGAAATTAAATTAAATAGAAACCGTCGCTAAAGGGCCATATAGCGACAGGACTGTCGCTATAGGTGTTCTTGAGGTGTTCTTGAGCCTGCCCAAAATTTCTTGTCAGTCTTCGAGGGGCATGGTTTGACCAGTCCTAAATCAGAGATTGTTTTGTATCTGGGTACGGTATTTGGGTCCATGTTATAGTATTGATGCAATACTACAACCTTAAACAAACATCATGGCCAAACAACAACATACCCGAGTGTTATTAGCCCTTAAAGATCTTGTCAGGGTCTGTTCTTACAGTTCGGATAGGCTACTTTCGATCTTCATAACGTTCACCCTGAGCTTGATTAGTGAGTTGTAAAGGTTAATACTTAATACTAAACATGTAAGAGACAAATCCTATAACATAATATCAGTATATTATCAAAAAAAATCACTAGTTTCAGTCCGGTCTAACATTGTCAGAGAAAACGGGCTTTGAAGAATCCGAGTTTTCCAGATTGTTCTTCAGGCTGATCGGTCAACGTAGTTTGACCACTAATATTTTCGATCCTGATCATGATCTGATGGGTATAAGGGCTTTGATATGTAGATCTCATGCCATAAAAGTAAGATATAACACCAACATGGCTAACACACTTAACAGACGTAAGATCAAAGGCTTAAAAAAACTTGTCAGATCACCTGGAAAAATTCTGGGTTGCCCAGAACTGGCTTTCCGTGAACGGTCAACGAGTTTTGACCACATATAACTTCTAATCTACACATGATATGAACCTATTTCCAGTTCCAGATCATAGCCCTTACAACATACTACAAGTTTAAAACTTAAAACACAACAAATCAAAAACAGAAAAGGATTTACAGGTCGTGACATTAGCTTGTCAGGCCATATTTCCAACTTTTCCCAGATTTCAAAAATCATCAAATCCGAGCATTTTGATGTTATGGATCTGGGATTTAACAACCCAGATCACTAAAAGACACCTTATTACACATTTTTAACCAATCAATTACAACTTTTAACATCAAATTACATGATTTCAAAATTAGGATTTATACCTTTTTGAAGCTTTGATCTTGGATTCTGATTCTTGATCCTGATTTGGGAAAGCTAATATATGATATAAGGTGATAATATCACTCCCTTTCACTCTCAAAATTCGTAGGTTAGAGAGAGAGAGAGTTGTTAGCTTTTGAAAACTAAAGTAAGCCATTTCTTACTTTTTAATCTATTGTGTATTATTGATGCAATGAATAAGCTGATTTAGATGGCTGTCAATTGAGATATAGAGCACATGCTAATGCTAGGGTTGGTGAACCACCCATACTAGGGTTAGATCTACACTTCATCTATTAAATAATTGAAAAAGGGCAAAATAGTCTTTTCTATTTTTATTTTAATGGCTTTCTAATAAATTGCCAAACCCTTAGGGTTTAGGGTTTGGGTTAGAGTTTAGAAAATTTAGGGTTTAGGGTTTGAAACCCTTAGGGTTTACAAATTTAATTTTCTAAAATTTCCAATTTAGGTTTTAAAAATAAAAAATTAATATTTCTAAATTATAATTAGGATTTATTAATTATATTAAAAATTTCTTAATCATAACTTAAATATTGCTAATTAGGATTAATAATTCCTAATTAAAATCGTTAATTAAGCAATTAGGGTCAAAATGGTTATTAAGGTTTTCAACCCATAAATTAGGGTTTCCAAATAGAAAAATAATTTTCCTAAATTAGAAATTTAATTTCGTAATTAGATTAGGGTTTCCTAATTACTTAACTTAAAAATTAGGATATAGGGTTTCCTAATTAATATTACACTTATTAAATTAATAATTAGATTTTCTCCAATTATAAATTAGGGTTACAAATCCCGAAATTAGGGTTTTTTAAATTTGAAATTAGGGTTTTCTAATTAATTAAGCTTTACCCTAATTAATATACTAATTAATAACACTTAAGAAATATAATAATCATTTAATCTCCCAAATTAGGGTTTTAAATTCCTGAATTAGGGTTTCAAATTTTTGACACTGAAATTAGGATTTTCAGAACCGGTTTTAGGGTTTCTTGTTAATCGCTAGAGTTTTCTAACCGAACGTTGACGTTCTTAATATAAACTTAGGGTTTGTTACATATATCATTTATCTGGTCAACCCTTGACCCTTAACCACATACTGTACACATATACACATCACATATTCACTTATTTTCTTAATCCTGAATAATTTACCTAAATCCTTCATAGAATTTTGAAATTCTCAAAATTCTTTCTTAAAAATATGAAACGCATACACTTATTTTTTGTCTAGGTTCTAATATCGAACCTTAAATTAATTAATTAAAATTTCAAAAATTTTCTAAATTCTCGGGTTGTCACACCTTATATTCTATAACTATAACCTATCTATCTGTTATACATATGAGAAATGAATCACCCTCTTAACATGCATTTAACAAATAGCGCAACACAAACATTTCAATGATTATCAATGCCAGATACTAAGTAGTTTTTACACCAAGTACAATTCCCCGCCCACACAAGGAATCATACAACTCAGCTGCCGACATGAGTCCTCAATTGAAATCCCCATCTAATCTTAACACCCTTCTCAATACGAATTTCATTTAATCCATATTTATAATTCATAACTCTTTCATGAGTTTTCATACTATAATTTCGTAGTACAACTTACACACAACATCTTGCTGTAAACTTTTCAATCATTAGATTGATCCTTCTCCCTGCTATAACCTTATCAGATCACGGGGTGATTTTATCATATATATTACGATTTATTTCTATGTCTTGATCGTTTTGTTTTACGATCTTCTATCACTACACTTTTAGTCTTTTATACTCTATCTATTTCTCACTACTGTTCAACTTTATTATCAGAGTTAGGGAACTCTGTATCTTTATAACTCGCCGAGATTTGTCTTTGAATCTTACCGAACGACTAACTCTATATGACTTAGATCTTATCCTAATCAATGCGGTTAATAGTCTCAGGTATTGCTATCTAAGGTTCATAACCTACAACTTTGATACCAACTGTGACAGCCCCGAATCCGAGGTCCCGAATCATCGCGGATCTGGTTCGATCATTCTATACAACTATTACTATTTGAGAAAGATATAAACATAAATTGTTTATACAATGCATTACACACTATTCCCGAGTAACCTTAACTTAATACACATTTCATAACTTACTTGACTTATAATAACATTATATACATTACTATTACAATTTTAACTACACACGTAAACTAAAGCTGGAACTGTCTTTAACATTTCCTTGTATCCGACATGTTCGTCTTAATCTGCAATGTTTATCATGCTATAGCAAGGGTGAGCATAAAAGTTGCCCAGCAAGTTTAAATTCAATAATATAACGATATATCATGATTGAAAGAGTCTGAATAATAAGCAGGATATAATTCAACAATATAATTGTGAACTAGCAGGAACAAAATTTTGACTGAACAAGTATTATACATGAACAAATATATTTGAATCAACTGGTAATGAAGGTAATCAGCCTTTCATACCCGACTTATACATGCAATATGACAGAGTACAATTCATGGCAACCAACAATGATTAATCATAAGCTTATCCGAATGAAACAACTCTTAATAGAGTTAAGTAAAAATAAACTTGCCTGAACCGTTGATTATCGCTACATAATTTTTATCGCCTTATCCGAAAACCTAATATTAGTAATATAGATCTCTAATATTAGAATAATATCATCACAATATAATATTATTATATATATAGACATACACAGAATAACCTAAACACATAATACATAACACATAACCCTATCAGTCTATAACACACATAAGACTCAGTATTAGGTCAAACTATTTCAGTCTGACTTGAACTCGACACAAATCTGACATCCCGACGGTCTAGTTGGACAAATCTTGAGTTTAAGTTCAATTAAACTCTTCCTAACACTTAACAATTATCTCAAATAATTTTAATAACAGTCAAAATATTTTTCAAAGTCTCGTAATAATTTTTAAGTAATTATTACTATTTATCGTGTATTTTCAATCATTATAATCGTATTTAAAAAAATTAAATACCACATAATTCCTTTATCATTAATATTTATTTATTATCAAATATTAATGAAATATATTTATAATATCTCAAAGTATTTTTAATACATTAAAATCATTTTATATGATTTTTAAACAATTAAATTCATTATCTGATAATTAATATTAAAATATTAATATTTTCATGACAAAATATCAAAAGTTATATTTTATAACACTTAAATCATTTTTATATGATTTTTAAATCATTAATTCTATTTTTTTTAATTTATTTAATATATTTATTAAATAAACTAATTACCATTAATATTAATTAATTAATGAATTTCATCCTAAAATATTAAAAGTCACTGAAAATATCTTTAAATATTTTCTTATACATTAATATTATTTTTCATGATTTTTCATGTATTAAAATCATTTTTAAATAATTTATTTAATATTATAATTAAATAAATTAAATACCATTTATATTCCAAAAATATTAAATATTAATGAAATATACTCTCAATAATTAAAACTATTTTTCAGAATTTAAAATAATTTTTCAGAATTTATTAAGTATTTTTAATAATTAAAAATCATTTAATTCGATTTATTTAATTAAAATAATTATTTTCTGAAAATAATTGTCACTAAAGGGCCCTATAGCGACAGACCCGTCGCTATAGGTGTTCTTGAGGTGTTCTTGAAGAAACCTAGAATTTCTCGTCAGTAGCCAAGGTGTCTACTTTGACCGCGTATATGTATTTGATCGTAATGATTCTGGGCCATACAAGAATGTTCTCTTGTAGTAGAGATGTATCACTACAATAATAAACCATCATCTTGGTCATATCATACAATAACATGAAGATCTGGCCATCCCAACTTGGTGTCAGACATGTTCTTAGAATTCTGGGTTTTTCAGATTTAAAGATATGTACTTTGAAGCTATTAATATTGATGTGCAAGCTTTTGTAATGAGTTATAAAGGTTCATACTTGCAGTAGAGATGCTAAAGAACAACTATATAACATAATCTCAGTCTAAAAACAACACTAAATGAAGATCAGATCCGGTCAAACTACCTGACATAAACTGTTCTTCAACGAATTATGGGTTTTCCAGAATTTGTCCAAGGTAGTTGGTTAACGCATATTTGACTGCGATTAATTTTATTTCTGTAATGTTTCTAGGTGTTATAATGACTTATTTGTGTAGTTCACATACCAGTCCACAACATAACAACAACAAATGGACCAAAAGTATTAACAGTAGTAAGATCCATGACCTTGAACATCTTGTCAGAGAACTTCTGAAATTCTGGGCTGCCCAGAATTTCATTTCCGTGAACGGTCAACGCTTTTTGACCGTTAATATCTGGAGATATAGACTTGCTATGGATGTGATTCCACTTCCCGTCTACTCTCCTCATAGCAAAGAACAAATATAAAACATCTAACACAACTAAAACCAAACACAAGAAGATCTACGGGCTCTGACATATGGCTGTCAGGCCGCAATTTCAACCTTTTTCCAGATTTCAAAAAACATCAAATTCGAGCATTTTGATGTTATGGATCTGGGATTTAACAAACCAGATCACTAAAAGACACCTTATTACACATCTTTTACCAATCAATTATAACTTTTAACATGAAATTGAAAGATTTCTAGTATTAGGGTTTTATACCTTTTGAATGCCCAAATCTTGATTCTGACTTCTGATTGTTGTTCTTGGCTTGATAAGAGGATAACATATCTTAAATTTTTTTTCTCTCTCACTCTAGATTTTTGAAATGGATGAGAGAGTGGCTTGGCAATAATGAGAAGTAAAGTAAGATTTTATTTACTTTAAAGCTTTGATCTATATGATTCAATGTATCTAGCTGAGATTGCTGGCATTGTGTGACTGATGTGAGTTATTTTTAATAACATGGGGTAGCTCACTAACCATATATTGGCTAAATTTGAAAGTAACCTTCAATTATTTAACAAAGGGCAAAATTGTCATTATACTATTAAATTTAATGGCATTTATAGAAATCGTCCAAACACTTAGGATTTAGGGTTTGGGTTAGGGTTTAAAATCCTTTAGGGTTTAGGGTTTGAAACCCTTAGGGTTTACAATTTCATTTTCTAAAATTTCCAATTTAGGTTTTAAAAATAGAAAATTAATATTTCTAAATTATAATTAGGATTTTCTAATTATATAAAACTTCTCAATCATAATTTAAATATTGCTAATTAGGATTAAAAATTTATAATTAAAATTGCTAATTACGCAATTAGGGTCAAAATTAGTCATTAGGGTTTATAAACCACTAATTAGGGTTTCTAATAGAAAATAATTTTCTAATTTTCAAAATTAGATTTCGTAATTAGATTAGGGTTCTTAATTACTTAACTTGAATATTAGGATTAATATTTCCTAATTAACATTAAAAGTATTAAATTAACACTTTCGTTTTCCCTAATTATAAATTAGAGTTTCAAACCCCGAAATTAGGATTTTCTAAATTTGAAATTAGAGTTTGCTAATTAATTAAGTTTTACCCTAATTAGTATTATAATTAATAGCACTTAAGCAATATAATAATCATTTAAGTTCCCAGATTAGGGTTTCATACATCGAATTAGGGTTTCGAATTCCCAGAACTGAAATTAGGGTTTCCAAAATCGGTTTCTAAGGTTTCTTGTTAATCGTTAGGGTTTTCTAACCGAATGTTGACTTTCTTAATATATAATTAGGGTTTGTTACAGATATCGTTTATCTGGTCAACCTTTGACCCTTAACCACATCATGCACACATATACACAGAACATAAACGCTTATTCCCTTAATCCTGAATAATTCACTTAAATCCTTCACAGAATTTTGAAATCCTCAAAATTCCTTCTTAAAAATATTAAACGCATACACTTATTTTCTGTTTAGGTTCTAATTTTGAACCTTAAATAAATTAATAAAATTTTTTAAAAATTCAAAATTATCGGGTTGTCACAGCATGTCCTACGCACGAAGGTTATACCACAAGTTAAGCTTTTGTGGAGAAACCATGCTATTGAAGAAATGACCTAAGAGTTGGAATTAGAAATGAAAGCGAGGTATCCTCACCTTTTCGAAACACCAGGTACGTACGTCAATTTCGAGGATGAAATTTCATAAGGAGGGGAGGTTGTAAGACCCCAACTTATTATAAATAAAATCGAATTTCCTCTATTTATTATTTTGAAATAATAAGGAATTAATTTGATATAATGCTCTGGTTATGGGTGAAATGTGCAAATTTTTCAAAATAAGCAAGTGTTTATAAAATAATCATTGTTGTCGGGGAATATTCGTTTGGTCGTGAAATATTCTTTTTGTCGGGAATATCCATACGACTGCGCAATCATTTATGGGCCCCATAACGGAATAACTGTCGGATGAAGAAAGCGACAAAGTTTGAGTTTTTATAAATAACGGCGTAATGGTTACCGTTAACACTGTTGGAATACCTGGTGGTTAAAATACAGTAATACGCGTGGTTGCACAGTAGCACACTGTTTCGCACAATATTTTTGAATTATTCATTCTTACGTAAGAAGGCACTACTCAATAATTGTTACAATAATTACTGTTCAATATTTTATTTTATTGATTCAATAATTGCTGCGTTGATATTTTATATTATTGTTGTTTCAATAATTTTCACTGCATAATATTTCCTATTATCGGATCAATAATTCATATTATTTGAATAATATTATGAGATAACATTATTGGCAATGTCTAGAAAGTTCTGTCAAGGAGAGGTTTGGTCACCTAATTACGCGCCAGTAAGGAGAAATCCTTATCGAAAAGCCTCCTTTTTCCTGGGAACGGTCAGGTTGTCATAATTGTGATTCTGTAATATTATTTGTGAATAATTAATTATTAATTTATATGATAAAGAAATATTTATTTATGCGGTTATAAATGATGGATATATTTATTTTATGTGGTTATAAATGTAGGAATAAAAGCTGATGTGTTTTATCAGTATTTTGTCGGATTGGAAGTATTAAAAATCATCCGTTTGTAGATTTCAGATATTTTCTGTTTGGAATTTGGAAAAACTTAAACTTACAAAGTTGTAGAGAATTAAATTTCCTATGGAAAGCACATGAGATTCAAATTTTTCTATTAAAAGGGACATTTATTATGAATTGTTGAAGTTTCAGAAAATAAAATCTTTTTATTAAAAATACGGTGGGCCCCACTTTTGGTTGGTAAGTAATGAAATGTGTTAAAATTTATTTTCAAAAGTGGTGGGCTTGAATAGTAGCATGTAAAGTCATCAGGTAGACGGTTAGTCTACTATGGCGTTCTAAGCATTTTCCTATAAATAGGGTGCTTAGTTTGAATTGAAAATAACACCAGAAACAAGTTTTCTCTTTTTCTCTCTCTATATTATCGAGCATATTTTTTGAGTATTTAGATACTTTGTGAGTTGCTATTCATCAGTGCAAGTTTCCTTCAGTCTTATATCGATATTTCGATCATAAGTACTGATATTTTGAGGTAAGGGATGTTATTTTCTTCGTAAATGAAATTCTTTCTTTCAATATCATTATGCCGAAATATTGGTCTGAACTTTTTATCAAATTTGAAACTTTTTGTGTCGGAGTTACTATTCACGTATACGGCACTATTCACGAATACGACACTATTCACTGAAAAATAAAAAATTTCCTTTTTGTCCAAGATGTCTATTATGGTTACTATCTTTGATTGTATCTATGTTTTGATCCTTATTTTTGAATTCTGCTTAAAAATTGGTTATTATGGAGTATTATTGAACTTGGATAAACTGTAATACGAATCCCAAATATTTGTTCTTTTATCTCACTGGATTCGTTCTTTTTAAGATATTTTTCATCATCCTCAGTTTTAAATGATGATATTACTGAACATCGTTGGCCTGGAAGTGAAAAGATAAATGATTAACTGATGAATATCTTTGACCCGTAGTGCAAAGATGAATAGGTGTTGAGATGAACATGACCAACTGGTGATACAAATGAATATCTTTGGCTTGTAGTGCAAAGATGAATATTTGATTAAAGATGTATATTGATTGATGTTACAGGAATAAAATATTGACGATGGACTTTTAAATCTTAGAAGATATTAGAATTCATTCTCTACTCGACTCTTCTAATGGATTGATGTTTAATTGCTGTTGTTGATCTAAAACTTGTTATCTATTATATTTTATCAGATTTTTCCCTGTTGAAGACTAATGATAAATTGTTGTATATTATCTTAGTCATAATATTCTTTACTGGGCTAGTTGAGTTCACCCTTTTCCTTTTTGTTCCATTTTTCTTCTTAGGAGGTGAGAACATAGCAGGAACTAGTCGGGGTACGGAGTGATGGTTCTAGAAAGTTGTTTTTAGCAGTTCTCACTATTTTGTAAAATAGTGTATCAATAATTGTAATGAGGACTCCTTTTGAGTTTTTATACTTTCGATTAGACAATATTTGTATTCAAACTCACAGTATATGTGTTGTCGTGTTTTGCACGACAATTGTATTACTGAAGTTGTAGTTGTTTCTATACCATGTATTTGGCGACTCAGAATAGGTGATGTATACCTATTTTGGGGGCGTCACATATATAGTTTATAGTATTAAGATTATGGAAAAAATACCTTTTATTGCTTTGAAAATCCTTTCATTGACAATCGCTTGAAAACTCTGCTTTGGAATCCCAGCCTTTTCTATCTCAAACTCTCTTAAATTCTCTGTATCTTTTCTTCTTTTCTTTTCTTAGGCTTAAGCCAATTACACTATTCGTAGACTAAGATAAAACCAACGTACGTCTTTTCAAACGTTTTAAAAACCCAACGTACAAAACTTCCCTATACCAATGACCCTATTAAACTAACAGTTACCGAAATTAATATATATTATTTATATTTTATTTATATTATTATAATTCAAAATTTTAAAAATCCAAAAGCCATAAGGCTCTGTTTGGCAAAACTCTTTTAAAAATTAAACAGTTAATATCTTTAAGCCTTGTTCGGCAAAACTAAATTAAACTCCTTTATTTTAATAACTCCTTTATAATATAGTTATTTTTCATACTTTATTTAATTACGTTTTCATACTTAATTTAATCAATTCTAATAACAATTTATTGAATAATAATTTAATCATTATAAACTATCTAACTTAATTATTAAATTAAATTAGAATACTATCTTAGAATAATTAATTTCCTTAACTCATTAATTATTTATTTAACAAATAATTAACCAAATCAAATCAAATCAAACTGAATAAATATGTATTCCACAATAAACAAATATTTATTCAACAATAAACACATTTATAAAATATTTATATAATTCGATAAATATTTAAAATTATAATTTAAAATTCTGGATTATTACATGTACAGTGTTTGGGATCAAGATTCAAGCTCTTTCTCTATAGCTCACGGATTCTCTCTCTCCAATTTTCTGGATCTCTCTATCTAAAAATGAGATGGAAGTGCTGATTTATGGATCCCAAGGCCAACTGGAAGTACACTTGCGGTTGGGTCCAGTGGGTTTCGTAGCCTCAAATTCATTCCTTTGACTGTTATGATATCTGTTGAAACGTCTGTATCTTATAATTCAGGAATCGTTGGGAGATATGACATACCATTATGAAAAGTTTTTTTCTAGAGTTTACACAATGACATCGAACTTAACCATTTTGGGATCCGAAAAGATGGGTCCATGACCAGAATAACATCTTCAAGTATCAGAGGGTAATTAATGGATCTGTCTTGCATAAGTTACGACTCTAGATTGCTGCAGTGGCTCTTTATCACCCTCTCCTCAGCATGACAATTGTTGTTTTGTGTTGTGTCGACAAAATTATATTTTTGCCCTTCCGAGGTTGTCTCCGGGGGTGAAGTTACTATTGTAGTCCCACGGGGTTGTCTCCAGGGATGAAGTCACACTTTTGCCTTCTTGTAGGGTTAGTAAAAAGAAAATAAAATTTCGAGTGTACATATGCCCCTTTTTGTCATGTCTATGCAATGCAATGAAATGGACATGACAAAGATACTAAACACCTGATCATATGACAAAGTATATTGATGAAATGATATGATGATATGATCATTTTTATATGCTAGGGAGGATTGATAATTCACTAGCATGACCGATCATTGTGACTGATGCCTTTGTTGAGGTTGATTCCAACGGCTTCCTTCGTTGGGGCTGTCTCCAACGACTTGACTGTTGATTGCATAAAAGGTTAGTTGTTGACCACGATCGGGGATTACGGCTAATTCTCTCCCTGGGGTTGACTCCAACAACTTTATTTCCATCGAGGATTGATGTCGACGCCTTCGCTGGGGTTGACTCGGCTTGACTTCTATCGAGGATAGTTGTCGATGCCTTCGCTGGGATTGACTCCAACTGTGACGCTGCCAAATTCAGACCACCACTTGGTCACTCGAATTCGGTTCATCACTTACTCATGGTAATACCACAATAACTAGAATTACATATTCACAGCGGAAAATCCAATTTAGAATAATATACAATGATTTATTATAATTATTTTCCCAAGTCTCGCAACCTACAGTACTTAATAGATTACATAATAATATCGAATAAAGACTTATTACATAATCCTACTTAAGCTTAAACACAGTCTACAAGCAGTCTTAATACAACATAATAGTCTTAAACATAAAGGAACAAGCTAGTCGGTAGCCTTGCCCTTTCCCTTGTCTTTCCCAAAGACACTTCCCTGTTCCTCCTTAACTGAAAGGTTTTAAATAAGCAAGAATGAACATAAATTGCCCAACAAGTAATATATAACAAGGGTAAAGAGTTCTATAACACGAGTTTGAAATATTGAAGTATCATCTCTAAGATAGTTCAGGGTTTCAGAATAATATCATGAATATCAACAATTCTTGAATCAAATTCTTGGAATAAGAACGATAATTCAATATAAATCAACAGATATATATGAATTCAAAGGCTATCAATGTATCCAACTGGATAAACAATTTATACTGAGCAGTCACTAAGGACTATTGAACATCTACTAGAATTACCAATATTAAACTGATAACCCAAAAGATTCAAGTATGGTAGTTGATCAGTCTACAATACTCTAAGTTATGCATAACTACACAATAATATTCCTGTGTGTGTTGGGGTTTCCAACAATAAACACTCCCCTTACCATAAGGGTTGTTCAACTCAGTTTTCAAGATTTCTGCACCAATCTATTGGTTTGGAAAGTTTTATAACATGCATATAGTCTAGCTGAATCGAATGGCATAGACACTTTCATAATATTCAAGAATAATACCAAGTTCAACATAAATAATAGTTTTCTCAAGAGTTTAACATACTAGCTCAATTGAACAAGAAAGTAAGATAACTTGCATTCAAAGAGATAAGGTTTGCTTACGATATTCGTCGAATAAAGTAATGCAAGGGTTTAGGATACATGCTTTAAGCGTAGATTATTCACGTTAAGAAATTAACACTTTCGAATCCTATTTATAGTGTATTATAAGTATATGATGCCCATTAGCTAACACATTCGTTATTTAAGCTTGATATGATTCAAGTATACATATACGGTACAAAATCAGCTTATAGGTCTATCACAAAATCAAGTACCTAGTTACTTCATAAGCAAATCTACAATGCTCAAGATTAAGACCTTTTTATCCATAGACTTTCATTATCTAAGGCAAACACTATCTTATTACTTAATCGTCACATATATACACGTATCAGTAGTGTGTGACGCCCCCAAAATAGGTATACAACACCCATTCTGAGTTGCCAAATACATGGTACAGAAAGTAAACTACAACTTCAATAATACAATTGTCGTGCAAAATTCGACAACACATACTGTGAGTTTAAATACAAATACTGTCTTCAAGATAATATCCACACTCAAATAAGTTCTCGTTACAATTATTCAAACACTATTTTATAGAAATAGTGAGGACTGCTAAAACAACTTTCTAGAACCATCACTCCGTACCCTGACTAGTTTCTACTATGTTCTCACCTCCTGAGAAAAATGGAACAAAAAGGAAAAGGGTGAGCTCAACTAGTCCAGTAAAGAATATTATGACTAATATAATATATAACAAATTATTGTTAGTCTTCAACAGGGAAAAATCTGATAAATATAATAGCCAAAAAGTTTTAGATCAACAACTGCAGCGAAAACAGCAATCCATTAGAAGAGTCAAGTAGAGAATGAATTCTACTATATTCTAAGATTTAAAAGTCCATCATCAATATTTTATACCTGTAACAATAATCAATATACATCTTTAATTAAATATTCATCTTTGCACTACAGGCCAAATATATTCATTTGTATCACCAGTTGGTCATGTTCATCTCAACACCTGTTCATCCTTGCACTACGAGCAAAAGATATTCATCAGTTAATCATTTATCTTTGCACTATAGGCCGAAGATATTTAGTAATATCATCATTTAGGACTGAGGATGATGAAAAATATTTTAAAGAAAATGAATCTAGTGAAACGGAAGGACAAATAGTAGGAATTCGTATAACAGTTTATCCAAGATCAATAATACTTCATAAATACCAATTTTGAAGCAGAATTCAAAAATAAAGATCAAAACATGGATATAATCAAAGATAGTAACCATAATAAACATCTTGGACAAAAAGAATTTCATTTTTTGGTGAATAGTGCCGTATTCGTGAATAGTGCTGTATACGTGAATAGTAACCCCGACACAAAAAATTCCAAATTTGATAAAAATTCAGATCAATACTTTGGAATAATGATATTGACAAACTAATATCATATATGAAGAAAATAACATCCTTTACCTCAAAATATCAGTACTTCCGATCGGAATATCGGTATAAGGCTGAAGGAAACTTGCATTGATGAATAGAAGAAACTCACAAAGTATCTATATACTCACAAAATACACTAAAAAATCTAGAGAGAGAAAGAGAGAAAACTTGTTTCTGGTGTGATTTTTAATTCTAACTTAGCCCTCGATTTATAGGAAAATGTTAGCAGACATGACCTGCAACCTGATGGCTTTACCTGCTACTATTCCCACCCATCACATTTGAAATAAATTCAGCACATTTCTTCACCAACTACAAGTGGGGCCCACTCAATTCTAGAATTTTCCACCAAAATGCTAAATTCGGATACTTCAACAATTTCTGAACCATTCACCTCTTAAAATTCATAACAAATCATACGTTCATTTTTAACAGTTCAAAATTTGTGGACATATACTCAACTTATATATGTATAACATATCCAAAAATTACAACGATCCAACAGTCGGATTAAATATTATAACTAACACAATATATCTCAATAAAACTGGTTTAATTTTTAATACCTTCATTCCGACAAAAATACTGATAAAATACCTCAACATTAATTCCTTCATTTATAACCACATAAATAAATTCATCATTTATATCCACATCAAATAAATATTTCCTTATCATATAAATCAATAATTAATTATTTACTAATAATATTACAGAATCACAATTAAGACAACCAGGCCGTTCTGGCGCGCAATTAGGTGACCAAACCTCTCATTGACAAAACTTTCTAGACATTGCCAATATTGCTATCTAATAATATTATTCAAATAATATGAATTATTGATCTGATAATGAGAAATATTGTGCAGTGATAATTATTGAAAAAATAATAATATAAAATATCAACGCAGTAACTATTGAATCAATATAATAAAATATTGAACAGTAATTACTATAATAATTATTAAGTAGTGTCTTCTTATGTAAGAATCAATAATTCAAAAATACTGTGTAATGCCGTGTGCTACTGTGCAACAACGCGTATTACTTTATTTTACCAACCGGGTATTCCAACAGTGTTAACGGTAACGATTACGCCGTATTTATAAAAACTTAATTTTGTCATTTTCTTTATTCGATAGTTATTCTGTTATGGGGCCCATAAATGGCTGCGCCGTCGTACAAATATTCCCCGACAGAAAGAATATTCTACGACCAAACGAATATTCTCCGACAACAATGAATATTTTATAACCACTTGTTTGTTTTGAAAAAAATTTCATATATCACCCTTAACTTTAACTTTTATCAATTTAACCATTTACTGAATAGTAATTATAAGAAAAATTGAATACTTTTATTTCATAAAATTCGGGGTCTTACAATCTCCCCTCCTTATGAAATTTCGTCCCCGAAATTTACGTACCTGGTATTTCGAAAAGTTGAGAATACCTTGCTTCCATTTCAGATTCTATCTCCCCGGTCATCATGATTTCTCCATCTCCCGTGATAACTTCATTTGGGTTCCTCATTTGTTGGGAAGTCATGACAACCGCCATCCCTCGAACTACCCGGCTTTGACTTGTCTGGGGCAGCATTTGGCGTCATCACTACCATTGGAATATATTTTTCTATAGGACATATTCCTCCCTCAACTGCCTTGTCGTACTCCTGTTTCATGATCTGAATCATCAATCTTCGATCCATATCGAATTCAGGTTGACCGCTATGTACAAGGTAATTCAAAACTCGATGTTGGGTTCTCCTAATTGCTTTCCAAAAAGAGAAATTCATGTCATCTATTTTAGCCTTCTTAGATCGGACATCTCTTTCCACAATATCCACGTGTCGTTTGGCTTTTACCCATGCATCACTCATTCTTAATCGTTCAATTTTTTCTTCTTTCAGCTCAGATTCCATCTTTATCATCTTATACTCTGCCAAAGAATGCTTCTGTTCAAGAATCACATATCGGGTAACACAAGCTTGAATTGTTGCATCCTTTTGTTCCACGACCGCCTGCCATTCTTCAGCCCGCTCTTCTAACTCATGAATACGATTTTGAAATTCTATATTTTGATCATATAATACCTCTAATAAACTCTCCTCAGGTACCTCTTCTTCCTCTTCTTCCTCACTCTCAGCTGTTACCTCTGTGACTATCTCGGGTGCAACTATCAATTCTTCACTCACTACATGGATATCTCTAATCACATTATCATGGTTAGTGATTAGAGGTATCCCCACGGTCTCATTCACTACATTGTTAACATTCTCAGCAACCATTCTCAAATACTGCCATAAAACAAGGTTTAATTAAACAAATTAACATATCACATAATATCCCGATATTATGACTGACCAACAAATAAGCTTAGGTAGGACACACTAGTGAAGGATTTACTCATCTCTACCCTCCTAGTTATATTCCCCAATCTCCGCCAGAGATCATATCCCTAAGCTCTAATACCAACCGTGACTCATGTCCCATCCGTGGACAGCACCTCACAGTGGTACCTATCAGTTTGCCACCACAGAACGGCGTCCCCTACGGAGTTTCTGGCTTCGGTGCACCCCCATCAATAGGAAGTCACCAACGAGAGGCTCGGGGCTCTTTACTTATAGCTCTGATACCAACTGTGACGTCCCCAAAATAGGTATACAACACCCATTCTGAGTCGCCAAATACATGGTACAGAAAGCAAACCACAACTTCAATAATACAATTGTCGTGCAAAATACGACAACACATACCGTGAGTTTAAATACAAATATTATCTTCTAGACAATATCCACACTCAAATAAGTCCTCGTTATAATTATTCAAACACTATTTTACAGAAATAGTGAGGAATGCTAAAACATCTTTTTAGAACCATCACTCTGTACCCCGACTAGTTCCTGCTATGTTCTCACCTCCTGAGAAAAATGGAACAAAAAGTAAAAGGGTGAGCTCAACTAGCCCAGTAAAAAATATTATGACTAAGATAATATACAACAAATTATCGTTAGTCTTCAACAGGGAAAAATCTGAAATAATATAATAGCCAACAAATTTTAGATCAACAACTGCAGCGGAAACAATAATCCATTAGAAGAGTCATGTAGAGAATGAGTTCTATTATCTTCTAAGATTTAAAAGTCCATCATCAATATTTTATCCCTGTAACAACAATCAATATATATCTTTAATTAAATATTCATCTTTGCACTACAGGCCAAAGATATTCATTTGTATCACCAGTTGGTCATGTTCATCTCAACACCTGTTAATCTTTGCACTACGGGCCAAAGATATTCATCAGTTAATCATTTATCTTTGCACTATAGGCCGAAGATATTTAGTAATATCATCATTTAGGACTGAGGATGATGAAAAATATTTTAAAGAAAACGAATCCAGTGAAACGGAAGGACAAATAGTAGGGATTCGTATAACAGTTTATCCAAGATCAATAATACTTCATAAATACCAATTTTTAAGCAGAATTCAAAAATAAAGATCAAAACATAGATACAATCAAAGATAGTAACCATAATAGACATCTTGGATAAAAAGAAGAAAATTTCATTTTTCGGTGAATAGTGCCGTATTCGTGAATAGTGCCTTATACGTGAATAGTGCCGTATACGTGAATTGTAACCCCGATACAAAAAGTTCTAAATTTGATAAAAATTCAGATCAATAATTCGGCATAATGATATTGAAGAATTAATATCATATATGAAGAAAATAACATCCCTTACCTCAAAATATCAGTTCTTCCAATTGGAATATCGGTATAAGGCTGAAGGGAACTTGCACTGATGAATAGAAACTCACAAAGTATCTAAATACTAACAAAATACACTCAATAATCTAGAGAAAGAAAGAGAGAAAACTTGTTTCTGGTGTGATTTTCAATTCTAACTTAGCCCTATATTTATAGGAAAATGTTAGCAGACATGACCTGCAACCTGATGGCTTTACCTGCTACTATTCCCACCCACCACATTTGAAATAAATTCAGCACATTTCTTCACCAACCACAAGTGGGGCCCACTCAATTCTAGAATTTTGCATCGAAATACTAAATTCGGATACTTCAATAATTTCTGAACCATTCACCTTTTAAAATTCATAACAAATCATACGTTAATTTTTAACGGTTCAAAATTTGTGGACATATACTCAACTTATATATGTATAACATATCCAAAAATTACAACGATCCAACGATCGAATTAAAAATTATAACTAACACAATATATCTCAATAACACTGGTTTAATTTTTAATACCTTCATTCCGACAAAAATACTGATAAAATACCTCAACATTAATTCCTTCATTTATAACCACATAAATAAATCAATCATTTATATCCACATCAAATAAATATTTTCTTATCATATAAATTAATAATTAATTATTCACAAATAATATTACAGAATCACAATTATGACAACCAGGCCATTCCCAGGAAAGAGGGGGCTTTCCAATAAGAATTTCTTCTTACTGGCGCGCAATTAGGTGACCAAAACTCTCCTTGACAGAACTTTCTAGACATTGCCAATAATACTATCTAATAATTTTATTCAAATAATATGAATTATTGATCTGATAATGAGAAATATTGTGCAGTGATAATTATTGAAACAATAATAATATAAAATATCAACGCAGCAACTATTGAATCAATAAAATGAAATATTGAACAGTAATTATTGTAACAATTATTTAGTAGTTCCTTCTTACGTAAGAATCAATAATTCAAAAATACTGTGTAATGCCGTGTGCTACTGTGCAACAACGCGTATTACTTTATTTTACCAACCAGGTATTCCAACAGTGTTAACGATAACGATTACGCCGTTATTTATAAAAAACTTAATTTTTTCATTTTCTTCATTCGACAGTTATTCTGTTATGGGGCCCTACAAATGGCTGCGCCGTCGTACGAATATTCCCCGATAGAAAGAATATTCTATGACCAAACGAATATTCCTCGACAACAATTAATATTTTATAACCACTTGTGTATTTTGAAAAAAATTTCATATATCACCCTTAACTTTAACTTTTATCAATTTAACCATTTACTGAATAGTAATTATAAGAAAAATTGAATAATTTTATTTCATAAAATTCGGGGTCTTATATAGTGTGTAAACCATTTCTAGCAATGTGAGCATCATATAACTAACTGTCCAAAAATCAGATTGTCAACTTGCATGATTTCTGATTCCAGGCCGGCGCAGCTGCGGCATGGCTAAGCCTACGGTCGGCGCAGCTGCGCAACCCTCTAGCCCAGCCAAGGCTAAGCCACTGCCTTGTGGTTTCTGTCCGGTCATGAACACCACATTCACATTAACATGTTAAAGGTCCTATCGTGTCTCTCAAGTCAATCTAGGTCCCCTCTTTCATAAAAGGGTTCTAAGTTGAACATTTTAACAAGTTAGGGCCATTCAAGGTTATGAAATTACAAAGTCTAACATGCTTGCTTTTTAAACATATATGGTAGTCATATAACTCATATTAGGCATGCTTATGAGTATTCATATGGCATACGTGTAGCTATTTTAGTTATTCCTTTGAAAACATGCTTTAATTAGTCTTTGTGAGGACCCGGGTAAGGGTTTGGTTTTAAGAAATTCCGAGGACGGAATTTTTATAAGGAGGGAAGAATGTAACAACCCGGAATTTTGGATTATCCAGAATTTAGGTTTAAAGAATTAGTTATTAATAAAAGGAATTTTTATTAATACTATTATGTGCTATGTGTTTATTAATCGTTCTATAACCTAGAATGATTATTAATCGGGAGGATTCTGGCTATGAGCTAGACTGAACGAGTAAGAATTTTTAAGAAGAAAATAAAATATTTCCGAGAACAAAAATATTTCCGGGGAAAATGACGAAATAGGCACTATTCACCCGACAAAACCTAAGAGTTAGGGTTTGAATAACCTAAGCCTTTTCGAGAGTTCGGTATATCGAAATGACATTTCTTCGAAAGATTTGACGATAATATATCGTGAAAAGTTAAGTAAGCCGATAGAAGTTTTTCTCAAAAAATGTGCAGAAATCGGACGAAATAAAAATGACAAAAAATACTGTTATGTACTTTTCCCTCGTTTAGCTACGTTAGGGGAAAACGTGAAGGAAAATGCTTGACGCCAAAAAGTAGTTTTCAGTTTTTCGAAAATCCGAAGAATACGTAAAAGTTATTCGGTAAAGGAAAGACGAAATATCCAAAAATATTTGGATTTCGAGAATCGTAGTTTTTAAAACTGTAGGACGAAACCTGAAAGACGGAACTACGAAACTTAAGGGGTAAGAAAACTTGAGGGTTAAGTTAACTTATTCCTCAAGTCTTGAATAGTAAGGAGGTGTGAATAGTTATTTTGGGGAGAAATACCTATTTTGCCCCTAACCTTGAAAATCTATAAATATGAAGCTTAATCTCATTTGAATGGGATTTTGAAAATCCTACACTTTGATAGAGAAAGAGAGAGAGTTCGGATGGGAGGAGAGAAGGAGAAGAAGGAAGGAAAAGCTAGCTTGAATGCACGCTTTGTCCGACGGAAGGAGATTAAAGAAGAACGGTAATCCTAACCCTAGTTTCTTCTATTATTTTCTTTAAGTTTTCTATGTCAAAAACATAGCTTAATGAGAATAAGAAGTAAAAGAGATTAGTAATGATTTCATATGGTTGAAATCGTAAGAAAATAAAGAAATAAAAATAAGAAATTTAGTTTATAAATTTCTTAAGCAAGTATAAGATTCGTGAGGATTTTGAGCTATCCGAATGAATATTATGAACGAGTAGGTGAATTAAGTAAGGAATGATGTTCTATAACATCAAATTCCAAGAAAAAGTAGAATCATAATCAAAAATATTGATTACAATAAAGAACGAACGAAGAACGCAAAGAATACGTGAAGAACACAAAGAACGTTGTTGATGGACAAATTTAAAACCATCGTAGTGTCATTGTTGTTGATGGACAAGTTTAAAACCATTGCGTATAAGTTAGATGCTTATTGCTTGGTTAGGAACGGTAGAAACGTTCATGAAGAATGGATTAAAACTAAGTTATAACGAAGTTATGGCGAAAATTTTGTAAAAGAAGAACGAAAATTTGAAAGTTAGTAAATGAACCTGAACATGTAGGGTTTCATAAAAATGTAAGAGAATGTATAAAACGTGAGTCGTGGACTCAAAAATGAACGAATTTCGAGTTTGAATGACCGAATTACGGACGAACGAATAAAGAACGTTAAAAATGTTAAAATGAACAAAGAATGAAGAGTAAGCCAATTGAATGGCATGTTAACAGATTCAGAACAAAGTTCTATTTGAGGGTAATCGAAGTACGTAAGATAAGGAAGAAAACAGCTTTGGAACAACCTCGTTCCGAGTTATAATGAAGAAGTTATGAGATTTCAGAATCGGCGTCTCTAGCTTGTAAAAGACTTAGAAATATTTTCTAGGTTTCATACTCGGCGCCGCAGCGCGAGTTGTGCCTTTGAGGCTGATGCCACAGCATGTAACAGTGTCTGAGCACACTGCAAGAGTTCGCCACAGCGTGAACCGTAGTACAATTTGTGGTGCCGTAGCGCCATGTACAGTACGAAAATCTTCTGGAGTGTGGCGCCGCAGCGCGACCCACTAAGTAAGGACTCGCGCCGCAGTGCCAGTCCGGGAAGAGAGAAGAGAGAAGTAGGTCGCGCTGTAGCGCGAGAGGAAGGGAAGGGCACGGCGCCGCAGTGCCAGTGCAGAGTAATGTCTAGAAGTGAGATTTTTAGTTCTCAATTACTGGAGGATGTGCAAGAAAGAAATATGAACATAATGTTCAACTAATGTAACACTTAATCAAGTGTTTTAAACCTTTAATAAAGGTTGAACGAAAAGATTAAACGAGGATAAAAGACAAAGAATGTAGATGCAAGTTACAAAACCGATGTCCAGGGACCGTAGTCGCGATAAACGAACGTGAGGGAAGGCTATGGTTGTGATTCCTTAGACGTTGGTTGACGATGTTAATGTATAACATTTTGATGTTATAACATGGCATTGAGAGATGAATGTAAATCATATAGACGCTGTGAATGCAATGTTGTTGCGATGAACGATCGGTCTTAGCATACAACGGACCGTATGGCTTCGACATTAAGAAAGAATAATGAACATGGGGTTCATGAGATGGATAACGATGAATGCAATTGAAACCTTGAGTAAAGGTTGAGTGAGTGATTAAGAGACGAGCAACGTGAATGTTGAATACATAAACGATCCTCGTGAATCGTAGTTACTGTCAGACGAACGTTCTAAGTATACCCTGGTTGTATGACTTAGACGTTGACAAAGGTAGTAAGTAAGATACGAATGGTATCAAGAGAGCCGTAGCGAACGATAATAAGATTACTTAAAGCCGAATATAAGTCGGATGAGAATGTTAGAATGAAATGTAAGCATTGAACACTTTAACCGACGTGAAGGTTGAGTGTACGCAAATATTAAACGGGTAGAACCTACACCCCGTGTATGGTTTGACCGTAGGATAGCGAAGACTATTGATTAAACCTGTGAAAGGTGAAGAAGCTAAATTAGAGAGGTATGTATACGTAAAAGAAGCCGAGTTAATGTTTATAACTTGGATGACGCTCCGATTTGAATGAACCAGACGCTATAAGAAAAGAATAAGGTAACGTAAAATGTTTAACGCTATAAATGCGTAGAATGAATATGAAATGATCGTTCTGAGTATACAAAAGACTGTATGACTTAGACGATGATGAATGAATCCTAAGGTATGGCAATTAGTTGCCAAAAAGCCATGTAATTTGAATTTGACTTAACGAACATTATAGTTTAATAGTTCGGATAAGTTATGGTAAGTTAGGTTGTGGTACAATCGTAACCTTTGATGGTTAACATATGGGAGCTGGGATAAACAATTCCTTCAGAGAGCGAAGGTATATACGAAACTGGCAACCGATCTAACTCACTGTGATGGCAGTGTAGATAAGATGGAAACTTGTTTGTTGGTTGTTTGTGGAAAACCACTCAGAGTACTATATGGACTACTAGCAGAGAAGCGATGTGTGCGGAGTCCTAAAGAAGTATAAGAAGAAGATAAGAATGTAAATCATCAAAGATGATGAACGTTTTGAGTAAGACATCTCCGTATGTCATAAAGTCGTAAAGCGATAAAGAAAGTTGGTCGCGTAAACTTAGTTGTAAGAATGTGAACCTTAAGAAGTAAAGTTAAGTAAACCAATGCGTAAGTCAAGTATATGACTAATTGGTGTATGTGTTGTTTCCTTATGTGTTATAGGAATGGAATGAGCAGTTCAGCGTAAGCTGTTGGTATGCGTAAGGCAAGTTTCCTAACTTCATTCATATTTTAAATGAATGCTAGTTTCTAATACTTCTTAGATGTTGAGCTTGAGAAGTTCTGTCTATGTGCAAATGTATGATATTTGTACAAAGTGGTAGAATGTATGAGGTCTTGTGCCAAAATGTGAACACATCAGTGTTTCTATGATATGAACTGTTTTATGATTGAACTGTTCAATATGAGTATGTTCTATTTATACATGAACCATTATTGTTAAGTTTGTTCTATTGATTCTAGCCAGACATGATGTGTATGAAAGAGAATAGAGAATGAAAGTATTTCAAAGTGCATGTAACTAATGTTTTAAGATGATAGGAATCAAGACTATTCCTATTATTCATGCTGCTTTGTAACCTTTGTTCGGTTATTGAAGTCTAAAAAGAATGTTTAAATTCTTGAAGTTATTTGTTCAACTGTTATGACTTACTGGGCAATTGAATGCTCACATTTACTTTAAATAAAAAATATTTTCAGCGAACGATGTTAGAAGAACTTAAAGATCCCGTATAGATCAAGCTGACGGTATCCAGATGAAGTGTCATTCAGAATGTGAATGAGTGAGAAGATCAAGTGAAGACTTGTAATGTAGAAAGATGAAAATTAAACTATAGACTAGTTTATTAAACTGTATGTATCCTTGGTGGCGGATAAAATTCACTCTTGTAAGATGAAAGGAATAATGTAATTATAATTATTTGTAATGAGAAAGGTTATAATGTTTTAGAACTTGGGAATTCAAAATGTATGTTATTATATTCAGTATATAATGATGTATGTTGGATGAATGATGTGCTCGTGACGTACGGAATTCGGGTGTGAAGAAAGACCAGATTTTGGGGCGTTACAGTCTTAACTTGATTTCACAACTCTTGACATATTCTTGAAATACATATGATACATTAGCAAGTCTAAAAGTATCATCGAACATGTTCATAAATGTCAGATTCTAACTCTCAAAGTAACATGTTAACATTCACGTTCAAAGTTCATGTTTTCATTAGTAAAGCTTACTGATAAGTCCAACACGTTCATGATTCCTTACAAATCACATAAACACCAGTTAACGATTTATTCATGCATTTCTAAACCATACCTACATGCTTGAAAAGTCAGTATATAAACATTGCATACATACATATAGAGTTCATTTCTAAAGTTCTAATTTTGTTTTAAACTATACGTTTTTGTTCATGTATGACAACTTAGTAAAACATGCTCACATTAGGTTAATATACTTATATATACACGTTACACATGTTTGCATGCTGGTTTAAGCTATAATAATTGACCAACACTTAGCAAATTTTTTTTAAAAAAAGGCAGAAACTGAAAATAGAGGACGGCGCAACTGTGCTACTCCCCAGTGTTATACCGACGCTGCTGCGCTATGTCTGGTTCAAACCCAGAACAGTCTGCATCGACAGAAAACTAGCGCAACCATAGAAATCATTCACAAATTCGATTCTAAACAATCATATATCAGTTTAAACATGATTATATGGTTATATAACAACTATGTAATGTAAGACCCCGACCATTTAATAAAGATGAATTTTCTATAAATATCATTTTTGAATTTTATGGAATGAATTTGATATAATGTTATAGTGTGGGTAGTATTTATAAATTTTGCAAAGTACGCAAGTTGTTTTATAATATTCGATTGGTCGGGGAATATTCGTTTTAACAGAGAATATTCGTACTATGACACAATCATTGGTGGACCCCATAACAGAATTATTGTCGGATTGAGAAAAACGATAAAAATACTTTATGAGAATAACGACGGAAGTTTTACCGTTAACTGTTGAAACACCCGGTGTTAAAAGTACAGTAATATGCGTAGTTGCACACGATATTGATTATTGATGCTTACATGAGAAGTCACTCAGTTTTGTTCAATTATTGCTACAGTAATTATTGCATAATATCTCACGTTATTTGATTCAATTATTGTCAATATTTTATATATTATTAAATCAATAATTGAGACGACAAAGTTATTAATATTATTATTTACAATATTAACGATTTCTAGAAGTTCTGTCATGGAGAGGTTTGGACACCTAATTGTGCGCCAATAGAGAGAAATCCATATTGGAAAGCCCCCTCTTTCCTGGGAATGACCTGGTCGATTAATATTGTGAATTATAATAATGATGATAAATGTTGTTAAAATAATCGAGGAGATTTTTATAGTATTTATGGACCCCCATTTACCTATTTTCAAGATAACCGGTAGTAAGTTATATATATATATATATATATATATATATATATATATATATATATATATATATATATATATATATACGGTGGCATGATTGAGGTTGGTGGGTGGGGGGGGGGGAATCACATGATAGAATACTTTATGTATTATCTATATATATGTATACGAAATGTTTGAAATTTGGCAGGAAGGGGTGTACGACTATTATTGATATGTATTACTTTTGGTGGGGAAAACAAATGTCATAGGAATTATCACGGAGAGAAATGTTATTTTTTTCAAAGCACCATGTGCTTATATATATATATTTATTATTTTATTTTTGTTTTACTTGATGTCGGTAAATCAGATTCTTGCGCATAACATCCATGACTGCTACAATTTCATCTATGAAATTATCATTCGGTGCACCCGTGATCGAACAGTACCCCTTCAATTCTCCTATAAATAGAAGTTCATTCCTTCATTATTTCTTACGAATTCACTAAAACTCTAGAGAGAGAAATTATAGAGAAACTATAGAAAAGTATTCTGCTACTTCCCCTACTCTTATATCCAGTTTCTTTTACGGTAAGGAGTATTTTTTTTTTGTATTCATGACGAGAACTTCTGTTATTCCATTATTTATTATTCTGTTGGAATAACTTGTATACGCGGGCTACCCTATACTTGGTGAAATTCTTCTGTTATTATTCTGTTGGAATATACTGTTTGTGCATTTTATGTCGGACCTGATTCCATCTTTATTATTCTGTTGGAATATCCGTCTTTATTATTCTGTTAGAATATCCTGTCTTTGCATTTTACGCCAGACCTAGTTCCGTTAATTATTATTCTGATGGAATAACCTGCCTGTGCGGTCTATCGCATGCCTGATGATTTCTTTTATTATTCCATTCCTTATTATAATCAGTTGGTTAAAGTTTTGATTTCTATACTCCATGAAATTAGTGGAATATTCTTGATATTTGTGCTTCATCCAATATCTTTTTATGGAAATATTCTTCTGAGCATTCTTGAATTTTACTGCACAAAGCAGTATCATGTTGACAATTTGGACGTTATAAGTTCCTGAATAAATTAATTCTTGAACTTGTTTTATTGAATTCTTATATCATTGTCATCATCCTCATGTTTATATTTTTTTTGAAAGTCATCTGTGGCCTGTAGTGCATAGATGAACTTGGTATAATTATGACCAGGGATTATTCGGTGTACTCATGACCGTAATGTTATAAATGATGTAGTAAAAATCCTCATTGGCCCGTAGTGCATTGATGGACCGTTGTTGGCATGATCATAACCATTGATGAATAAACGGATGTCTTTGGCTCGTAGTGCATGGATAATTTGTGGTCATGATACTAAAGAATATCCTTGGCAGTAGTGCAGGGGTGATTCGGTGATGTGGATTATTTATTAAGCTGAGTCCCAGCGATAAAAGTGATGAAAAACCTTTTAAATCATAAAAGATAGTAGATTTTATTCTCTACTTGACTCTTTTAATAGATTGCTTGTTCCGCTACAGTTAAACTTGATGTTGTTATATTTTATCAGTTTAACACTGTTGAAGGCTAATTATAATTTATTCTTCATTATCTTTGTCATAATATTTTTTACTGGGCTAGTTGAGCTCACCCTTTTTGCTTTTATTGTTCTCTTCAGGAAATGAGAACGTAGCATGGACTAGTCGGGGAATGGAGTGACGGTTCAGATGATAGCATTAGTAGTCTTCACTATTCTATGAAATAGTGTGATAATAAATGTATTGAGGACTTATTTTGAGTTTAAATACTGTTTAGAAGACAATATTTGTATTAAAACTCATAGTTCATGTTGTATATTTAAAGTTGTATTTATATTCTGTACCATGTATTTGGTGACTCAGAATAGGTGATGTATACCTATTTTGGGGGCGTCACAGTTGGTATCAAAGCTTAGGGATATGATCCCTGGCTAAGATGTGAGACTAAAACTAGGAGGGGAGAAAAGGGGAATTCCTTCGCTAGTATGACCTACCTAATTTTATTTGATATTGAATTGGTTGGTCAGAGTATAGAGATAATATGTTACATGTCAACCAACCCTTGTTTTGTGGCAGTATCTGAAAATGACATCTGAGAATGTTGAGAATAGCAATGGAGCACAAGAGACCGTTGAGTCTCCACATATCAATAATCAGGATAATGTGCTTCAGGAAGGCGATAATCTTAATGCAAACAACAACACTGACCAAATGATGAATGATGGATTGTTCAGAGGCTTTATGCAATTCATGCAACATCAGGCGATAACGGCTCCTGTCCAAAATGTAGGTGGAAACACTGGAAACTCTCGGACGGTCACCGTTAAACAGTTCAAGGAGCTGGGACCACCGGAGTTTATTGGAGAGCCAAAACCACTTAAGGCGAAAGCATGGATAAAGAAGATCACCAAGATATTTGATGTCTTGGGATGCTCCGAGGAGTAAAAGGTTCCCTTCGCCACCTTCATGTTGCGTGAAGAGGCAGATTACTGGTGGGAATATGTAAAACGTACCCAACCTAACGCACTCAAGATGTCTTGGGAGAAGTTCCAAGAGCTATTCAACGACAAGTACTTTTCCGAGAGTATTCGTCACATGAAAGAGGTGGAGTTTATCAAGTTGGAACATAACAATATGACAGTGTCGCAATACGAGGCTAAATTTGCGGAGTTATCCCGGTTTGCATCCCATTTGGTCGATAATGAGAAGCGAATGACGCGAATGTTTTTAAGAGATTTGAAACTGGAGATACGTCAATATCTTATTTCTCATAAACTGTGTTTGTACTCATATGTTGTAAATAGGGCTCAGTTATTAGAGCGCGATAACGAGTCAACGCAACCAAGAGAAAATAGCCGGCATCATGAAAATACTAGTGGTATCTGTAGTAGCCCCGAACCCAGGTCCCAAATCACCTCGGATCCGGTATACTAATTCTATAACTGTTTTGCGGAAGATATAAACATAAATTGTTTATACATTACATTACACACTATTCTCCAAAATCGAGTAACCTTAACTTATAACACAATTCATAAGTTATCTAACTCATAACATTATTTTCAACTATTCTATTACAAAATAGCTGCATATATTGCCCAAGCTGAACTTGGCATTATCATTTCTATCGATGATTCATTTATTTAAGAATCATATCTATTCTCAAATCAAAATAAATCTTATTTATCTATTCAACATTTCAAACTGTACATAGCTGAAAATTACAGTTGACAAAACTATCAATCATAAATTATATCATTTCTAATTCAAGAAAATGTATTCATTTGCGCATCGATCAATCTTCATCATCCGTATAGCAATTAATATTGTCTAACATCATTAACCTGCAAAAAGTTTGTTTTTGCAAAATTGAGCTCGACAGCCCAGCAAATTTAACAGTCTATCATGTTTCACATAGCACACAATTCCATATGCACTATATTTCCTTTACTATGCATATCTACATGCAACATATATTCTTTACCATGCATATCCTACATGCATCAATAATTCCTTACAAAGCATACATTCATGCATTATACATTTTTAATTTATCGAGTTACATCATACAACATGTGTTATCAAAATTCACATATAAATTAAATTGAGTTCCATAACCCAATTAACTGAGTCATATTTTTACTTTAACAATTCATAGAGCATGATATGTAATTTAGCACATAACCACATTCCATCCACAAACATAATAGAACTGAAAAACTTGCCTGAACCGTTGATTACCGCAACGCTATTTATATCGCTTTACCCGAAGACCTAATATTAATAATATAGATCTCCAATATTAGAATAATATCATCACAGATAATTTTCTTATCAGTCAAAATATATTTTCTAGTCTCGTAATAATTTTCGGATAATTATTACCATATATCACCATTTTAAAACCGTATTTAAATGAATTAAATACAACATAATTCCTTAATCATTAATATTCATTTAATATAAAATATTAATGAAAATCATTACATAATATTATAAGTCTATACAGCACATAAAACTTAGTATCAGGTTAGAATATTAAGTTTGAGTTGATACCGACGCAATTTATCATTCCGACGGTCTAGTCGGACAGATATCGAGTTTAAGTTCAATTAAACTCTACCTCAGCGCTTAACCATGCCATAGAGTCATATTTATATGATTTAATACTCTTTTTCATTTCATAAGTTATTCATTAACACCTAGTAAGTCAAATACTAATCCAGCAACCTGGATTCCATTTCAGTAACCTGAATTCACTATTCTTCTTCACGAAAATTCCAAATCAACTTATTATTATTTTTTTATCCTTTGGTCAAACACATATACATGTATTTCATGCATAAAAAGTATTTTTTCATAATTTTCCAACATCCTTTGGTATTTTTCAAAAATAAATTTCTAGTGCGTAGCTTAAGAAATTAGCTACCTCGTGCTTAACTCCAGTAATGCCCATATTTTGGCATAACCTTATATATGTTAATGTGATGCTCCATTTTAAATTTTGTGGCAATCGGAATTGTAGAACTCCGTTTATAGCGATTTCCGTCGGAAAATCACAAAAATTGTAATGGTCATAACTTGATCGTTTTAACTCGGAATCAGCTCATTTTTGGACACGAGCTACATATTACCATATATTTTCATTTCCCAAAAGCCTGGAATTTTTCTCATTAACTAAATGTCCAAAACAGCCCTCGGAAAATTTTGGCTAGAAACTTTTTGACGTTTGGCAGTTTTGGAGTCCTTTGCTAAAACTTATATAAAACGAGTTCTGTAACTCCGATTAATGATCCGTCAATTTTGTTGGGTTTGAAACTTTCCGAACTACAGTTTTCATATATCACAATCAATATTTGGACATGTTTAGCTCCCGGAATTTAGCCCGGAAGTGACTGTTCTAAAACTGTCCTTTTCACAAGTTTTCTTAACTTTGTGTAGTTTGGGAGAAATCCCATAACTTGCTCATTTTTCAACCTATTTGCATGATTCCAAAGGGATTTTACCCTTAAAACATATATCTAACATCCCAAGAGCATAAATCATAAATATCCATCATAGATATCAAAAATAATCAAAACCTAGCTCACACCTTATAAGTTCAAACTTTTCGGAGAAATTCTTTTTTTCTATTCCTTTTGATTTCAACAAAATCAACACCCAATATGGGTAGATCCAACCAATAAAAACTTATTAACATGTGTAGACATGGTCCTTGAGTTTAGAACCAAAATTTCTTATCTCATCAAACAAGCTTCAAACACAATCAAAGCTAAGAAAAATCTAGGGTTTTCTATCTTTTGAAAACCTATCCTACAATTCATGCTATAGATCTAACTTTTGATCTTCAAAAAGGTTAGATCTACATATTAAACACTTATATATACATAGATCTAAGGTTTTAAGCCTCAAGATCACAACTTCAAGTTGACAAAAATCAAATCAAACTACAAAGAAACTTAAGCCTACAAATATAAATTTATTATACCTTAGCTTGATTTCCTTCTCTCCTTCAAAGATATAGATGGATCTTGATTGTATGAAAACCAACATCTCCCCTCCTTCTTCTCTTAGGTTGGCCGAACATGGCCTTCTCTTCTCTCTCTCTCTCTCTCTCTCTCTCTCTTTTGTTAGCTATCTTTGGTAGATAAAATGAAAGAGAAAGAAGAAAAAGAAAAATAAGATGACTTTAGTTTAGAGAACTAGATATATCCCAAGCTCCTCCCTTTCTTGCAATATCCGGCCATATGGCCTTTCTACTTCCCACTAATACTCTCTTTCACCCCTTAATTGCTAAGATGTTGCTTGGAAAGAAAGGCTAATGTGTTGGACCATAAAAAAAATGACACATGGGGGGTTTGTTGAGAGTTGGTCAACCACTAAAGTAAGCCATAAATGCAACATTCCTCACCCCTTTTAATCCCTCCATCTTGGCCGGCCATGTGCCTAAATAATGCTCCCAATTTGGCTTTCTATTTTACCTCTTATTTGAGTTAACAAATGTCCAAAAATTCCTCTCCCACTTGGGCTAAAAAAATTGAGCCATTCCTTTAATGTCTTGCTTGATCCTCTAATCAATTTCATTCACCAATACTTGAGCTATAAAATATACATAGTCCAATTCCTTTAATTCTTATCCAACCCAAATCATTTAATTAGGGTTTTTACTTCTCCATTAAAACACCAATTCTCGCTCACATGCCCATTTATTTCCTTAACCCAATTAGACTTGCTATAATTAGGTTATAAAATTAATTAACCGAGATGTATAAAATAAATCTCTTAGAATTAGTATATAATTAAATACTATCATTCTTCCACATATTTACACTTAGCTTTTAAATTCCCAAATTAGGGTTTTAAATATCCGAATTAGGGTTTCAGATTCTCGAAACTAAAATTAAAGTTTCTGAGCGTATCGTTAGGGTTTCTAACAATTCGTTAGATTTTTCTAACTTAATAAACATATGATTAACATAACTTTAGGGTTTGCTAAAGTTATATCTTATCTGATCAATCCTTGATCTTAAATCATTACGGTTCACTTATATAATCAAATATACCAACTAGTATTCACTTCGATACTTATCCCTGATAATTCTTCAAAAGAATTTTAAATCTACCATAATCTTATACCTCATTACTAGACTATCACTTATAGTCTATCACCTAATTCAAGTTTTGTTCAAAACTTTTGAAATTCTTAAAATTTCATTACATAACTGCCAATTCCATACACTTATTTCCTGTCTAGGTCCTAATATTGAACCTTAAATCAATCAATTAAGATTTTAAAAAATTGTCCAAATTCTCGGGTTGTCACAGTATCAGTTATCGAAACAATGACAACAAACATGGAGGGAATCAACATGCCAAAAATGGTAACTACTTCGGTGGTAATCATGGCCAAGACAGTAAAAATGGACATTTCAAGAAAAGGAGATTGAAAAATGATGGAAAGACGTCAGCACCAGCAACCGTGGTTAAGGAAGGAGAACGACCACCTATCATATGCTTCAAAAGCGGAGGGGAGGGACGTATCAGTCCAAAATGCGCGATGCCATCCAAAGCGTTTTATAATTGTGGGAGAGAAGGTCAGCTAGCCCAATTTTGTCGTTCACCGAAGATAAGTTTAGCTAGGATGGAGGCAACAAAGGCCGTCCCAGAAAAGTCAAAGCTAGTGGTGCAAGGGAGAGTATTTGTTGTGACCTCCCAGAAAGTAAGGAACCTGAATGAGGTCATCAAGGGTAACCTTATCATAAACTCTAGCGAAGTCTATACCTTATTTGATACCGGTTCTACCCATTCTTTTATTTCTCCTACTTGCACTCAACGATTAAACTTGACTTCCGGAGAAATTAGACTTTGACTTATCTTTGGAAACTCTGTTGGGAGAAACCTTCATTACATCCACTGTTTATAAGTCTTGTTTGGTTCAAATTGGTACCCTCATATTACCTGTCGATCTTATTTCATTGAAAATACTTGCATTTGACGTGATTCTAGGGATTGATTGGTTAACTACTCATCATGCAAAAATTAATTGTTTTCGTAAGGTTTTTAGCTTTCATATTCCTAACCCACCTATTATGCGAATTCAAACAACTAAACCGTTAAAATCAATCAATGTCATTTCAAGCCATAAAGCTATTCATTTATTAAAAAATGGATGTCAAGAATTCTTAGCTCATGTCACGGATCTAAACAAAAATACGTCAGTTTTTAATGATATTTCTATTATTAATAAATTTCCTGACGTATTCCCTGAAGAAATTCCTAGCCTAACCCCAGAGCATGAAATTGAATTTTGTATAGACCTTGAACCCGGTACAAAACCCATTTACAAAGCCCCATATCGAATGACTTCTATTGAACTTCAGGAGTTAAAGACCCAACTGCAGGAATTGTTAGATATTGGCTTTATTCGTCCTAGTACTTCTCCTTGGGGTGCTCCTGTTCTATTCATGAAGAAGAAAGATGGGAGTATACGACTTTGTATTGATTATTGGGAGTTGAATCATGTCACCATCAAAAATAGGTACCCATTGCCACGTATTGACGACCTGTTTGACCAGTTGCAAGGAGCCAAATTCTTTTTAAAGATTGATCTTCATTCCGGATATCACCAATTGAAGATTAGAACCGATGACATTCCAAAGAAGGCTTTCAAAACTCGGTACGGGCATTATGAATTTCTAGTCATATCTTTTGGATTGACTAATGCTCCTGCTGCCTTCATGGATATGATGAACCGAGTATTCAAGGAATATTTGGATCACTTTGTGGTCGTCTTTATTGATGACATCCTTATTTATTCCAAAAGCCGTGAAGATCATGAGAAACACTTGAGGTTGATACTCCAAAAACATCGTGAATATAAGCTTTATGACAAGTTGAAGAAATGCGAGTTCTGGCTATAGGAAGTAGCATTCTTTGGGCATATAGTATCAAGTCATTGAATATCTAATGACCCAGCAAAGATTAAAGCTATTCAAAGCTAGGAGCAACCTAAATCAGTGATTGAAGTATGTAGCTTTCTCGGTTTAGCTGGTTTTCTAAGCATTCTTGAATTTTACTCTACGAAGCAGTATCATGTTGACAATTTGGACGTTATCAGTTCCTAGATAAATTAATTCTTAAACTTGTTTTATTGAATTCTTATATCATTGTCATCATCCTCATGTTTATATTTTGTTAAAAGTCATCTATGGCCTGTAGTGCATAGATGGACTTGGTATGATTATGACCAGGGATCGTTCGATGTAATCATGACCGTAATGTTACAAATGATGTGATAAAAGTCTTCATTGGTCTGTAGTGCATTGATGGACAGTTGTTGGCATGATCATGACCATTAATGAATACACGAATGTCCTTGGCCCATAGTGCATGGATAATTTATGGTCGTGGAATTAAAGAATATTCTTGGCCGTAGTGCAGGGGTGATTCGATGATGTGGATTATTTATTAAGCTGAGTCCCAACAATAAAAGTGATAATAACCCTTTTAAATCATAAAAGATAGTAGATTTTATTCTATACTTGACTCTTTTAATGGATTGCTTGTTCCACTGCAGTTAAACTTGATGTTGTTATATTTTATCAGTTTAACACTGTTGAAGGCTAACAATAATTTATTCTGCATTATCTTAGTCATAATATTTCTTACTGGGCTAGTTGAGCTCACCCTTTCTTTCGTTGTTCTCTTCAGGAAATGAGAACATAGCAGAGACTAGTCGGGGAACGGAGTGAGGTCCAGAGAATAGCATTAGTAGTCTTCACTATTCTGTGAAATAATGTTTTAATAATTGCAATGAGGACTCCTTTTGAGTTTGTATAATCTCTAGTAGACAATAATTATATTCAAACTCACAGTTATGTTTTGTCGTATTGTACACGACAATTGTATTAGTAAATTATATTTACCATATATCTGGCGACCCAAGATGGGTGATGTATACCTAATTTTGGGGGCGTCACACTTTTTGTATCGGAGTACTATTCACAAGTTACTATTCATGAGTTACTATTTACGAGTTACTATTCACGAGTTACTATTCACCCGGTTACTATTAACTCTAGTATTGTGTATTCGGGTATTTGGGTACAATATTGTTCCATGAGGAGATGTGCTAATTTTTCTGACCGTTGGTTGAAGATATAATAGTAAGTCTATATGGACCGCTGGTGGAGTTATAATAGTAAATCAATATAGATCACTGGTTTAAAGTTTTAATAGTAAATCAGTATGGACCGTTGTTTTAAGTTTTAATAATAAACCAATATGGACCGTCCGTTTAATAGTAAATCAATCTGGACCGTTCATGAATTAGTTACTATTCATTCCATTTTCCTACAAATAGAAGCTCATTCCTTCATTATTTCTTACGAATTCACTGAAACTCTAGAGAGAGAAATTATAGAAAAGCTATAGAAAAGTATTCTGCTACTTCCCTACTCTTATATTTAGTTTCTTTTTCGGTAAGGGATGTTATTTATTGTACTCATGAAGAGAACTTCTATTATTCTATTATTTATTATTCTGTTGGAATAACCTGTATATGCGGGCTACCCTATACATGGTGACATTCTTCTAATATTTCATTCTTTATTATTCTGTTGAAATATCCTGTCTGTGCGTTTACGCCGAACCTGGTTCCATTATTTATTATTCTATCAGAATATCATGTCTATGCGTTTATGCCGGACTTGGTTCCATTATTTATTATTCTATCGGAATATCCTATCTGTGCGTTTACGCCGTACCTGGTTCCATTATTTATTATTCTGTCGGAATATCCTGTCTGTGCGTTTACGCCAGACCTGGTTCCTTCCTTTATTATTCTATTGGAATAATCTACCTGTGCAGTCTATCGCATGCATGGTGATTTCTTGTGTTATTCCATTCTTTATTATACTCAGTTGGTTAAAACTTCGACTTCTATACTCCATGAAATTAGTGGAATATCCTTAATATTTGCGCTTCATCCAGTATCTTTTCATGGAAATATTCTTCTGAGCATTCTTGAAATACGTATGATACATTAGCAAGTCTAAAAGTATCATCGAACATGTTCATAAATGTCAGATTCTAACTCTCAAAGTAACATGTTAACATTCACGTTCAAAGTTCATGTTTTCATTAGTAAAGCTTACTGATAAGTCCAACACGTTCATGATTCCTTACAAATCACATAAACACCAGTTAACGATTTATTCATGCATTTCTAAACCATACCTACATGCTTGAAAAGTCAGTATATAAACATTGCATACATACATATCAAGTTCATTTCTAAAGTTCTAATTTTGTTTTAAACTATACGTTTTTGTTCATGTATGACAACTTAGTAAAACATGCTCACATTAGGTTAATATACTTATATATACACGTTACACATGTTTGCATGCTGGTTTAAGCTATAATAATTGACCAACACTTAGCAAATTTTTTTTAAAAAAGGCAGAAACTGAAAATAGAGGACGGCGCAGCTGTGCTACTCCCCAGTGTTATACCGACGCTGCTGCGCTATGTCTGGTTCAAACCCAGAACAGTCTGCATCGACAGAAAACTAGCGCAACCATAGAAATCATTCACAAATTCGATTCTAAACAGTCATATATCAGTTTAAACATGATTATATGGTTATATAACAACTATGTAATGTAAGACCCCGACCTTTTAATAAAGATGAATTTTCTATAAATATCATTTTTGAATTTTATGGAATGAATTTGATATAATGTTATAGTGTGGGTAGTATTTATAAATTTTGCAAAGTACGCAAGTTGTTTTATAATATTCGATTGGTCGGGGAATATTCGTTTTAACAGAGAATATTCGTACTATGACACAATCATTGGTGGACCCCATAACAGAATTATTGTCGGATTGAGAAAAACGATAAAAATACTTTATGAGAATAACGGCGGAAGTTTTACCGTTAACTGTTGAAACACCCGGTGTTAAAAGTACAGTAATATGCGTAGTTGCACACGATATTGATTATTGATGCTTACATGAGAAGTCACTCAGTTTTGTTCAATTATTGCTACAGTAATTATTGCATAATATCTCACGTTATTTGATTCAATTATTGTCAATATTTTATATATTATTAAATCAATAATTGAGACGACAAAGTTATTAATATTATTATTTACAATATTAACGATGTCTAGAAGTTCTGTCATGGAGAGGTTTGGACACCTAATTGTGCGCCAATAGAGAGAAATCCATATTGGAAAGCCCCCTCTTTCCTGGGAATGACCTGGTCGATTAATATTGTGAATTATAATAATGATGATAAATGTTGTTAAAATAATCGAGGAGATTTTTATAGTATTTATGGACCCCCATTTACCTATTTTCAAGATAGCCGGTAGTAAGTTATATATATATATATATATATATATATATATATATATATATATATATATATATATATATATATATATATATATATATATATATATATATATATATACGGTGGCATGATTGAGGTTGGTGGGTGGGGGGGGGGATCACATGATAGAATACTTTATGTATTATCTATATATATGTATACGAAATGTTTGAAATTTGGCAGGAAGGGGTGTACGACTATTATTGATATGTATTACTTTTGGTGGGGAAAACAAATGTCATAGGAATTATCACGGAGAGAAATGTTATTTTTTTCAAAGCACCATGTGCTTATATATATATATATTTATTATTTTATTTTTGTTTTACTTGATGTCGGTAAATCAGATTCTTGCGCATAACATCCATGACTGCTACAATTTTATCTATGAAATTATCATTCGGTGCACCCGTGATCGAACAGTACCCCTTCAATTCTCCTATAAATAGAAGTTCATTCCTTCATTATTTCTTACGAATTCACTAAAACTCTAGAGAGAGAAATTATAGAGAAACTATAGAAAAGTATTCTGCTACTTTCCTACTCTTATATCCAGTTTCTTTTACGGTAAGGAGTATTATTTTTTTTGTATTCATGACGAGAACTTCTGTTATTCCATTATTTATTATTCTGTTGGAATAACTTGTATACGCGGGCTACCCTATACTTGGTGAAATTCTTCTGTTATTATTCTGTTGGAATATACTGTTTGTGCATTTTATGTCGGACCTGATTCCATCTTTATTATTCTGTTGGAATATCCGTCTTTATTATTCTGTTAGAATATCCTGTCTGTGCATTTTACGCCAGACCTAGTTCCGTTAATTATTATTCTGATGGAATAACCTGCCTGTGCGGTCTATCGCATGCCTGATGATTTCTTTTCTTATTCCATTCCTTATTATAATCAGTTGGTTAAAGTTTTGATTTCTATACTCCATGAAATTAGTGGAATATTCTTGATATTTGTGCTTCATCCAATATCTTTTTATGAAAATATTCTTCTGAGCATTCTTGAATTTTACTGCACAAAGCAGTATCATGTTGACAATTTGGACGTTATTAGTTCCTGAATAAATTAATTCTTGAACTTGTTTTATTGAATTCTTATATCATTGTCATCATCCTCATGTTTATATTTTTTTTGAAAGTCATCTGTGGCCTGTAGTGCATAGATGAACTTGGTATAATTATGACCAGGGATTATTCGGTGTACTCATGACCGTAATGTTATAAATGATGTAGTAAAAATCCTCATTGGCCCGTAGTGCATTGATGGACCGTTGTTGGCATGATCATAACCATTGATGAATAAACGGATGTCCTTGGCTCGTAGTGCATGGATAATTTGTGGTCATGATACTAAAGAATATCCTTGGCAGTAGTGCAGGGGTGATTCGGTGATGTGGATTATTTATTAAGCTGAGTCCCAGCGATAAAAGTGATGAAAAACCTTTTAAATCATAAAAGATAGTAGATTTTATTCTCTACTTGACTCTTTTAATAGATTGCTTGTTCCGCTACAGTTAAACTTGATGTTGTTATATTTTATCAGTTTAACACTGTTGAAGGCTAATGATAATTTATTCTTCATTATCTTTGTCATAATATTTTTTACTGGGCTAGTTGAGCTCACCCTTTTTGCTTTTATTGTTCTCATCAGGAAATGAGAACGTAGCATGGACTAGTCGGGGAATGGAGTGACGGTTCAGATGATAGCATTAGTAGTCTTCACTATTCTATGAAATAGTGTGATACTAAATGTATTGAGGACTTATTTTGAGTTTAAATACTGTTTAGAAGACAATATTTGTATTAAAACTCATAGTTCATGTTGTATATTTAAAGTTGTATTTATATTCTGTACCATGTATTTGGTGACTCAGAATAGGTGATGTATACCTATTTTGGGGGCGTCACAGTTGGTATCAAAGCTTAGGGATATGATCCCTGGCTAAGATGTGAGACTAAAACTAGGAGGGGAGAAAAGGGGAATTCCTTCGCTAGTATGACCTACCTAATTTTATTTGATATTGAATTGGTTGGTCAGAGTATAGAGATAATATGTTACATGTCAACCAACCCTTGTTTTGTGGCAGTATCTGAAAATGACATCCGAGAATGTTGAGAATAGCAATGGAGCACAAGAGACCGTTGAGTCTCCACATATCAATAATCAGGATAATGTGCTTCAGGAAGGCGATAATCTTAATGCAAACAACAACACTGACCAAATGATGAATGATGGATTGTTCAGAGGCTTTATGCAATTCATGCAACATCAGGCGATAGCGGCTCCTGTCCAAAATGTAGGTGGAAACACTGGAAACTCTCGGACGGTCACCGTTAAACAGTTCAAGGAGCTGGGACCACCGGAGTTTATTGGAGAGCCAAAACCACTTAAGGGGAAAGCATGGATAAAGTAGATCACCAAGATATTTGATGTCTTGGGATGCTCCGAGGAGTAAAAGGTTCCCTTCGCCACCTTCATGTTGCGTGAAGAGGCAGATTACTGGTGGGAATATGTAAAACGTACCCAACCTAACGCACTCAAGATGTCTTGGGAGAAGTTCCAAGAGCTATTCAACGACAAGTACTTTGCCGAGAGTATTCGTCACATGAAAGAGGTGGAGTTTATCAAGTTGGAACATAACAATATGACCGTGTCGCAATACGAGGCTAAATTTGCGGAGTTATCCCGGTTTGCATCCCATTTGGTCGATAATGAGAAGCGAATGACGCGAATGTTTTTAAGAGATTTGAAACTGGAGATACGTCAATATCTTATTTCTCATAAACTGTGTTTGTACTCATATGTTGTAAATAGGGCTCAGTTATTAGAGCGCGATAACGAGTCAACGCAACCAAGAGAAAATAGCCGGCATCATGAAAATACTAGTGGTATCTGTAGTAGCCCCGAACCCAGGTCCCAAATCACCTCGGATCCGGTATACTAATTCTATAACTGTTTTGCGGAAGATATAAACATAAATTGTTTATACATTACATTACACACTATTCCCCAAAATCGAGTAACCTTAACTTATAACACAATTCATAAGTTATCTAACTCATAACATTATTTTCAACTATTCTATTACAAAATAGCTGCATATATTCCCCAAGCTGAACTTGGCATTATCATTTCTATCGATGATTCATTTATTTAAGAATCATATCTATTCTCAAATCAAAATAAATCTTATTTATCTATTCAACATTTCAAACTGTACATAGCTGAAAATTACAGTTGACAAAACTATCAATCATAAATTATATCATTTCTAATTCAAGAAAATGTATTCATTTGCGCATCGATCAATCTTCATCATCCGTATAGCAATTAATATTGTCTAACATCATTAACCTGCAAAAAGTTTGTTTTTGCAAAATTGAGCTCGACAGCCCAGCAAATTTAACAGTCTATCATGTTTCACATAGCACACAATTCCATATGCACTATATTTCCTTTACTATGCATATCTACATGCAACATATATTCTTTACCATGCATATCCTACATGCATCAATAATTCCTTACAAAGCATACATTCATGCATTATACATTTTTAATTTATCGAGTTACATCATACAACATGTGTTATCAAAAATCACATATAAATTAAATTGAGTTCCATAACCCAATTAACTGAGTCATATTTTTACTTTAACAATTCATAGAGCATGATATGTAATTTAGCACATAACCACATTCCATCCACAAACATAATAGAACTGAAAAACTTGCCTGAACCGTTGATTACCGCAACGCTATTTATATCGCTTTACCCGAAGACCTAATATTAATAATATAGATCTCCAATATTAGAATAATATCATCACAGATAATTTTCTTATCAGTCAAAATATATTTTCTAGTCTCGTAATAATTTTCGGATAATTATTACCATATATCACCATTTTAAAACCGTATTTAAATGAATTAAATACAACATAATTCCTTAATCATTAATATTCATTTAATATAAAATATTAATGAAAATCATTACATAATATTATAAGTCTATACAGCACATAAAACTTAGTATCAGGTTAGAATATTAAGTTTGAGTTGATACCGACGCAATTTATCATTCCGACGGTCTAGTCGGACAGATATCGAGTTTAAGTTCAATTAAACTCTACTTCAGCGCTTAACCATGCCATAGAGTCATATTTATATGATTTAATACTCTTTTTCATTTCATAAGTTATTCATTAACACCTAGTAAGTCAAATACTAATCCAGCAACCTGGATTCCATTTCAGCAACCTGAATTCACTATTCTTCTTCACGAAAATTCCAAATCAACTTATTATTATTTTTTTATCCTTTGGTCAAACACATATACATGTATTTCATGCATAAAAAGTATTTTTTCATAATTTTCCAACATCCTTTGGTATTTTTCAAAAATAAATTTCTAGTGCGTAGCTTAAGAAATTAGCTACCTCGTGCTTAACTCCAGTAATGCCCATATTTTGGCATAACCTTATATATGTTAATGTGATGCTCCATTTTAAATTTTGTGGCAATCGAAATTGTAGAACTCCGTTTATAGCGATTTCCGTCGGAAAATCACAAAAATTGTAATGGTCATAACTTGGTCGTTTTAACTCGGAATCAGCTCATTTTTGGACACGAGCTACATATTACCATATATTTTCATTTCCCAAAAGCCTGGAATTTTTCTCATTAACTAAATGTCCAAAACAGCCCTCGGAAAAGTTTGGCTAGAAACTTTTTGACGTTTGGCAGTTTTGGAGTCCTTTGCTAAAACTTATATAAAACGAGTTCTGTAACTCCGATTAATGATCCGTCAATTTTGTTGGGTTCGAAACTTTCCGAACTACAGTTTTCAAATATCACAATCAATATTTGGACATGTTTAGCTCCCGGAATTTAGCCCGGAAGTGACTGTTCCAAAACTGTCCTTTTCACAGTTTTCTTAACTTTGTGTAGTTTGGGAGAAATCCCATAACTTGCTCATTTTTCAACCTATTTGCATGATTCCAAAGGGATTTTACCCTTAACACATATATCTAACATCCCAAGAGCATAAATCATAAATATCCATCATAGATAAAAAAATTAATCAAAACCTAGCTCACACCTTATAAGTTCAAACTTTTCGGAGAAATTCTTTTTTTCTATTCCTTTTGATTTCAACAAAATCAACACCCAATATGGGTAGATCCAACCAATAAAAACTTATTAACATGTGTAGACATGGTCCTTGAGTTTAGAACCAAAATTTCTTATCTCATCAAACAAGCTTCAAACACAATCAAAGCTAAGAAAAATCTAGGGTTTTCTATCTTTTGAAAACCTATCCTACAATTCATGCTATAGATCTAACTTTTGATCTTCAAAAAGGTTAGATCTACATATTAAACACTTATATATACATAGATCTAAGGTTTTAAGCCTCAAGATCACAACTTCAAGTTGACAAAAATCAAATCAAACTACAAAGAAACTTAAGCCTACAAATATAAATTTATTATACCTTAGCTTGATTTCCTTCTCTCCTTCAAAGATATAGATGGATCTTGATTGTATGAAAACCAACATCTCCCCTCCTTCTTCTCTTAGGTTGGCCGAACATGGCCTTCTCTTCTCTCTCTCTCTCTCTCTTTTGTTAGCTATCTTTGGCAGATAAAATGAAAGAGAAAGAAGAAAAAGAAAAATAAGATGACTTTAGTTTAGAGAACTAGATATATCCCAAGCTCCTCCATTTCTTGCAATATCCGGCCATATGACCTTTCTACTTCCCACTAATACTCTCTTTCACCCCTTAATTGCTAAGATGTTGCTTGGAAAGAAAGGCTAATGTGTTGGACCATAAAAAAAATGACACATGGGGGGTTTGTTGAGAGTTGGTCAACCACTAAAGTAAGCCATAAATGCAACATTCCTCACCCCTTTTAATCCCTCCATCTTGGCCGGCCATGTGCCTAAATAATGCTCCCAATTTGGCTTTCTATTTTACCTCTTATTTGAGTTAACAAATGTCCAAAAATTCCTCTCCCACTTGGGCTAAAAAAATTGAGCCATTCCTTTAATGTCTTGCTTGATCCTCTAATCAATTTCATTCACCAATACTTGAGCTATAAAATATACATAGTCCAATTCCTTTAATTATTATCCAACCCAAATCATTTAATTAGGGTTTTTACTTCTCCATTAAAACACCAATTCTCGCTCACATGCCCATTTATTTCCTTACCCCAATTAGACTTGCTATAATTAGGTTATAAAATTAATTAACCGAGATGTATAAAATAAATCTCTTAGAATTAGTATATAATTAAATACTATCATTCTTCCACATATTTACACTTAGCTTTTAAATTCCCAAATTAGGGTTTTAAATATCCGAATTAGGGTTTCAGATTCTCGAAACTAAAATTAAAGTTTCTGAGCGTATCGTTAGGGTTTCTAACAATTCGTTAGATTTTTCTAACTTAATAAACATATGATTAACATAACTTTAGGGTTTGCTAAAGTTATATCTTATCTGATCAATCCTTGATCTTAAATCATTACGGTTCACTTATATAATCAAATATACCAACTAGTATTCACTTCGATACTTATCCCTGATAATTCTTCAAAAGAATTTTAAATCTACCATAATCTTATACCTCATTACTAGACTATCACTTATAGTCTATCACCTAATTCAAGTTTTGTTCAAAACTTTTGAAATTCTTAAAATTTCATTACATAACTGCCAATTCCATACACTTATTTCCTGTCTAGGTCCTAATATTGAACCTTAAATCAATCAATTAAGATTTTATAAAATTGTCCAAATTCTCGGGTTGTCACAGTATCAGTTATCGAAACAATGACAACAAACATGGAGGGAATCAACATGCCAAAAATGGTAACTACTTCGGTGGTAATCATGGCCAAGACAGTAAAAATGGACATTTCAAGAAAAGGAGATTGAAAAATGATGGAAAGACGTCAGCACCAGGAACCGTGGTTAAGGAAGGAGAACGACCACCTATCATATGCTTCAAATGCGGAGGGGAGGGACGTATCAGTCCAAAATGCGCGATGCCATCCAAAGCGTTTTATAATTGTGGGAGAGAAGGTTAGCTAGCCCAATTTTGTCGTTCACCGAAGATAAGTTTAGCTAGGATGGAGGCAACAAAGGCCGTCCCAGAAAAGTCAAAGCCAGTGGTGCAAGGGAGAGTATTTGTTGTGACCTCCCAAAAAGTAAGGAACCCGAATGAGGTCATCAAGGGTAATCTTATCATAAACTCTAGCGAAGTCTATACCTTATTTGATACCGGTTCTACCCATTCTTTTATTTCTCCTACTTGCACTCAACGATTAAACTTGACTCCGGAGAAATTAGACTTTGACTTATCTTTGGAAACTCTGTTGGGAGAAACCTTCATTACATCCACTGTTTATAAGTCTTGTTTGGTTCAAATTGGTACCCTCACATTACCTGTCGATCTTATTTCATTGAAAATACTTGCATTTGACGTGATTCTAGGGATTGATTGGTTAACTACTCATCATGCAAAAATTAATTGTTTTCGTAAGGTTTTTAGCTTTCATATTCCTAACCCACCTATTATGCGAATTCAAACAACTAAACCGTTAAAATCAATCAATGTCATTTCAAGCCATAAAGCTATTCATTTATTAAAAAATGGATGTCAAGCTTTCTTAGCTCATGTCACGGATCTAAACAAAAATACGTCAGTTTTTAATGATATTTCTATTATTAATAAATTTCCTGGCGTATTCCCTGAAGAAATTCCTAGCCTAACCCCAGAGCATGAAATTGAATTTTGTATCGACCTTGAACCCGGTACAAAACCCATTTACAAAGCCCCATATCGAATGGCTTCTATTGAACTTCAGGAGTTAAAGACCCAACTGCAGGAATTGTTAGATATTGGCTTTATTCGTCCTAGTACTTCTCCTTGGGGTGCTCCTGTTCTATTCATGAAGAAGAAAAATGGGAGTATACGACTTTGTATTGATTATTGGGAGTTGAATCATGTCACCATCAAAAATAGGTACCCATTGCCACGTATTGACGACCTGTTTGACCAGTTGCAAGGAGCCAAATTCTTTTTAAAGATTGATCTTCATTCCGGATATCACCAATTGAAGATTAGAACCGATGGCATTCCAAAGAAGGCTTTCAAAACTCGGTACGGGCATTATGAATTCCTAGTCATGTCTTTTGGATTGAGTAATGCTCCTGCTGCCTTCATGGATATGATGAACCGAGTATTCAAGGAATATTTGGATCACTTTGTGGTCGTCTTTATTGATGACATCCTTATTTATTCCAAAAGCCGTGAAGATCATGAGAAACACTTGAGGTTGATACTCCAAAAACATCGTGAATATAAGCTTTATGACAAGTTGAAGAAATGCGAGTTCTGGCTATAGGAAGTAGCATTCCTTGGGCATATAGTATCAAGTCATTGAATATCTAATGACCCAGCAAAGATTAAAGCTATTCAAAGCTAGGAGCAACCTAAATCAGTGATTGAAGTATGTAGCTTTCTCGGTTTAGCTGGTTTTCTAAGCATTCTTGAATTTTACTCTACGAAGCAGTATCATGTTGACAATTTGGACGTTATCAGTTCCTAGATAAATTAATTCTTAAACTTGTTTTATTGAATTCTTATATCATTGTCATCATCCTCATGTTTATATTTTGTTAAAAGTCATCTATGGCCTGTAGTGCATAGATGGACTTGGTATGATTATGACCAGGGATCGTTCGATGTAATCATGACCGTAATGTTACAAATGATGTGATAAAAGTCTTCATTGGTCTGTAGTGCATTGATGGACAGTTGTTGGCATGATCATGACCATTAATGAATACACGAATGTCCTTGGCCCATAGTGCATGGATAATTTATGGTCGTGGAATTAAAGAATATTCTTGGCCGTAGTGCAAGGGTGATTCGATGATGTGGATTATTTATTAAGCTGAGTCCCAATAATAAAAGTGATAAAAACCCTTTTAAATCATAAAAGATAGTAGATTTTATTCTATACTTGACTCTTTTAATGGATTGCTTGTTCCACTGCAGTTAAACTTGATGTTGCTATATTTTATCAGTTTAACACTGTTGAAGGCTAACAATAATTTATTCTGCATTATCTTAGTCATAATATTTCTTACTGGGCTAGTTGAGCTCACCCTTTCTTTCGTTGTTCTCTTCAGGAAATGAGAACATAGCAAAGACTAGTCGGGGAATGGAGTGAGGTCCAGAGAATAGCATTAGTAGTCTTCACTATTCTGTGAAATAATGTTTTAATAATTGTAATGAGGACTCCTTTTGAGTTTGTATAATCTCTAGTAGACAATAATTGTATTCAAACTCACAGTTATGTTTTGTCGTATTGTACACGACAATTGTATTAGTAAATTATATTTACCATATATCTGGCGACCCAAGATGGGTGATGTATACCTAATTTTGGGGGCGTCACACTTTTTGTATCGGAGTACTATTCATAAGTTACTATTCATGAGTTACTATTTACGAGTTACTATTCACGAGTTACTATTCACCCGGTTACTATTAACTCTAGTATTGTGTATTCGGGTATTTGGGTAAAATATTGTTCCATGATGAGATGTGCTAATTTTTCAGACCGTTGGTTGAAGATATAATAGTAAGTCTATATGGACCGCTGGTGGAGTTATAATAGTAAATCAATATAGATCGCTGGTTTAAAGTTTTAATAGTAAATCAGTATGGACCGTTGTTTTAAGTTTTAATAATAAACCAATATGGACCGTCCGTTTAATAGTAAATCAATATGGACCGTTCATGAATTAGTTACTATTCATTCCATTTTCCTACAAATAGAAGCTCATTCCTTCATTATTTCTTACGAATTCACTGAAACTCTAGAGAGAGAAATTATAGAAAAGCTATAGAAAAGTATTCTGCTACTTCCCTACTCTTATATTTAGTTTCTTTTTCGGTAAGGGATGTTATTTATTGTACTCATGAAGAGAACTTCTATTATTCTATTATTTATTATTCTGTTGGAATAACCTGTATATGCGGGCTACCCTATACATGGTGACATTCTTCTAATATTCCGTTCTTTATTATTCTGTTGAAATATCCTGTCTGTGCGTTTACGCCGAACCTGGTTCCATTATTTATTATTCTATCGGAATATCCTGTCTATGCGTTTATGCCGGACTTGGTTCCATTATTTATTATTCTATCGGAATATCCTATCTGTGCGTTTACGCCGGACCTGGTTCCATTATTTATTATTCTGTCGGAATATCCTGTCTGTGCGTTTACACCAGACCTGGTTCCTTCCTTTATTATTCTATTGGAATAATCTACCTGTGCGGTCTATCGCATGCATGGTGATTTCTTTTGTTATTCCATTCTTTATTATACTCAGTTGGTTAAAACTTCGACTTCTATACTCCATGAAATTAGTGGAATATCCTTAATATTTGCGTTTCATCCAGTATCTTTTCATGGAAATATTCTTCTGAGCATTCTTGAATTTTACTCTACAAAGCAGTATCATGTTGACAATTTGAATGTTATCAGTTATTGGATAAATTAATTCTTGAACTTATTTTATTGAATTCTTATATCATTGTCATCATCCTCATGTTTATATTATATTGAAAGTCATTTGTGGCCTGCAGTGCATAGATGGACTTGGTATGATTATGACCAGGGATTATTCGGTATAATCATAACCGTAATGTTACATTGGCCCGTAGTGCATTGATGGACAGTTTTTGGTATGATTATAACTATGGATTCTCTTTGGCCATAGTGCAAAGATGAATTGTTTTATGGCATGATCAGGACCGTTGATGAAAACATGATTATCTTAAGTCGTAGTGCATGGATAATTCGTGGTCGTGATACTAAAGAATATCCTTGGCCGTAGTGCAGGGGTGATTCGATGATGTGGATTATTTATTAAGCTGAGTCCCAATGATAAAAGTGATGAAAAACCTTTTAAATCATAGAAGATAGTAGATTTTATTCCCTGCTTGACTCTTCTAATAGATTGCTTGTTCCGCTGCAATTAGACTTGATAGTTATTATATTTTATCAGTTTAACACTGTTGAAGGCTAACGATAAATTATTCTGCATTATCTTAGTCATAATATTTCTTACTTGGCTAGTTGAGTTCACCCTTTCTTTCACTATTCTCTTCAGGAAATGAGAGCGTAGCTGGGACTAGTCGGGGAACAGAGTGATGGTCCTAGATGGTACATTAGTAGTCCTCACTATTATGTGAAATAGTGTGATAATAATTGTAATGAGGACTCCTTTTGACTTTGTATAATCTCTAGTAGATAATATTTGTATTCAAACTCACAATTTATGTTTTGTCGTATTGTACACGACAGTTGTATTATTAAGTTGTATTTAAATTCTGTACCATGTATCTGGCGACTTAAGATGGGTGATGTATACCTAATTTTGGGGGTGTCACAAGTGTCGTTTACGTGAATAGTGTCGTATACATGAATAGTAACCCCGACACAAAAATGTAGAAATTCCACAATAAAATTCATATCAATATTTCGGCATAATGATATTGAAGAAAATAATATCATTTACGAAGAAAATAACATCCATTACCATCCCTTACCATAATAATGACAATATCCCTTACAATCCCTTATTACCCATTACTATCCCTTATCTCAAAAGAGCGGTACTTCTGACTGGAATACTGGATATAGTGCTGAAGGAACTTGCACCGTATAGCAACACTCAAAGTATCAAAATACTCACAATAATACGCTCGATAATATAGAGAGAGAGAAAACTTCAGTTTCTGGTGTGTTTTTCAATTCTAACATAAGCACCCTATTTATAGGAAATTTCTTAGAACAACAAAGTAGAAAATTTAATAAAATAATATATTTATATAACAAATTTCATATGCACAATTTGAATTCAGATTCCAGCATTTTCCACATGCAAAAGTACAATTGTGGGGCCCACCTTCTCGAAAAACATGTTTTAAACAAAATTAATTCAGACTCAATATTCCATAACTTCAATAATTCATAATAAATAGCCCTTTTATCAGAAAAATTTGAATCTTATGCCATTCCATAGGAAATTCAATTCTCTACATCTTTGCAAGTTTAAGTTTTTCCAAATTCTAAACAGAAATTGACCGAAATTCATATACGGACGATTTTACATGCTATAATCAAATTTCAGTCAAGAAATGGGGTACACAAACATGAAAAAACATGTTTTTAGTATTTTTAATAACAAAAATACTCTTCCTCCACATTTATTCATATATCCCATATTCATTGTCAAATATCACCATTATTATATTATTATAATATAATAATATATTTAAATGAATTATTTTATTAGAAAAGATAAAATTTCAATTTTCAAAAATTGTCACTTTTCTAAAAATTCCTCCATTTATAATATTTTCCTTATTATATAAATCGATAATTAATTATTCACAAATAATATTACAGAATCACAATAAGGACAACCAGGCCGTTCCCCGGAAAGAGGGGGCTTTCCAATAAGGATTTCTTCTTTCTGGCGCGCAATTAGGTGACCAAACCTCTCCTTAGATAGAACTTTCTAGACATTGTCAATAATGCTATCTAATAATATTATTCAAATAATATGAATTATTGATCTGATAATGGGAAATACTGTGTAGTAATAATTATTGAAATAACAATACTATAAAATATCAACGCAGCAATTATTGAATCAATAAAATAAATATTGAACAGTAATTACTATAACAATTATTGAGTAGTGCCTTCTTACGTAAGAATTAATATTTTAAAAAAATATTGTGCAGTACCGTGTACTACTGTGCAACGACGCGTATTACTGTATTTTAACCATCGGGTATTCCAACAGTGTTAACAGTAACGATTACGTCGTTATTTATAAAAACTCAAACTTGTCGTTTTCTTCATTCAATCGTTTTCCATTATGGGGCCCACACAAGGCTGTGCCGTCGTACGAATATTCCCCAACAGGAAGAATATTCCACGACCAAACGAATATTCCACGACCAAACGAATATTCCCCGACAACAATGAGTATTTTATAACAACTTGCTTGTTTAAAATATTTACATATATCACCCTTAACTTTAACCTTTTATCAATTTAACCATTTACTGAATAGAAAAATTGAATACTTTTATTTCATAAAATTCGGGGTCTTACAATCTTGCTCGCAGTGGATTATGTCTCAAAATGGGTAGAAGTGGCAGCTCTCTCGACAAATGATACCAAGGTAGTCCTCATGTTTTTACACAGGAGTATTTTCACTAGGTTTGGGACTCTTAGGGCCATCATTAGTGATGAAGGCAGTCATTTCTGCAATAGGTAGTTTACAGCTTTGTCGGCCAAGTATGGGGTGAACCATCACTTTGCTACAGCCTATCATCCACAAACGAATGGCCAAGCTGAAGTGTCGAATCGAGAAGTAAAAAGAATCCTTAAAAAGGTTGTGAATCCCACGAGGAAAGATTGGTCATTAAAGTTGGATGATGCAGTATGGGCCTATAGGACTGCATACAAAACTCCGTTGGACATGTCACCTTTTTAGCTTATATATGGAAAAGCTTGTCATCTTCCTATGGAGCTAGAGAATAAGGCATTTGTGGCAATTCAGAAGCTCAATTTTGATTTGAAAGCTGCAGGGGAGAAGCGCTTACTCCAACTCAACGAGTTGGATGAATTTTAGATTATACGCATATGAGAATTCAAAGCTATACAAGGAGAACGTGAAGAAATGGCATGATCGAAAGATAATTGATAGAACATTCGAACCGGGACAAAGGGTTTTTACTTTATAACCCCAGACTTAAACTTTTTCCTAGGAAGCTGAAATCGAGATGGTCAGGACCATTTACAGTAAAGACTGTATTTCCGCATGGTGCAATTGAAGTATTTGACAAGTTTCTGGACAAGCCTTTTAAAGTAAATGGGTAGCGATTGAAGAATTATTTTGGTGGCGAGGTGGACAGACAGACAGTCATCTCAATGTTATCTTCAACATGAGATTCAGAGACAGTCAAGCTAATTGACTATAACATAGCACTTGATGGGAGACAACCCATTATTTCTATCTCTATTTAGTATTTATTCAGTTCAAGTTGCTTTTGTTAGCTCATTTTCATTCTTAGTTAGGATAGTGTGAGCATCTTTACATCATTATCATCGTAGCTGAAATTGAATAGGAGTATGTTTGTGCATTGCATTGAAATTAGGGTGACAGAATAAGCACTCATTTTTATTTAGTAAATCATGCTTTGACAGTGTCTATTATTGTTATTGCAGGAATATTCGAGTGCATGCATTACTGTCTTGTAGTACTGGGAATACAATTTAGCAGTACAAGTACCAGGGTCGCGCAGCCGCGCAATACTTACAGTATAGAACTGTGCGCCCGCGCGGTATGGCTGCGAGACCACATTTATGACGCCTCCAAAATAGGTATACATCACCCATTCTGAGTTGCCAAATACATGGTACAGAAATAAATACAACTTCAGTAATACAATTGTCATGCAAAATACGACAACATATATACTGTGAATTTGAACACAAATATAGTCTAATAGAGAGTATACAAACTCAAAACAAGTCCTCATTATAATTATTGATACACTATTTTACAAAATAATGAGGACTATTAATACATCTATCCTGAACCATCACTCCATACCCCGGCAAGTTCCTGCTATGTTCCCACCTCCTGGGAAGAAATATGAAACAAAAAGGAAAAGGGTGAGCTCAACTAGCCCAGTAAAGAATATTATGACTAAGATAATATACAACAATTTATCATTAGTCTTCAACAGGGAAAAATCTGATAAAATATATTAGACAACAAGTTTAAGATCAACAACTGCAGCGGAAACAATAATCTATTAAAAGAGTCAAGTAGAGAAAGAATTCTACTATCTTCTAAGATTTAACAGTCCATCATCAATAATTTATCTCTGTAACATCAATCAATATACATCTTGAATCAAATATTCATCTTTGCACTACATGCCAAAGATATTCATTTGTATCACCAGTTGGTCATGTTCATCTCAACACCTGTTCATCTTTGCACTACGGGCCAAAGATATTCATCAGTTAATCATTCATTTTTTCATTACGGGCCAAAGATATTCAGTAATATCATCATGTAGGACTGAGGAAGATGAAAAATATTTTAAAGAACGAATCCAGTGAGACAAAAGGACAAATATTAGGGATTCATATTTTAGTTTATCCAACATCAATAATACTCCATAATAAACTATAGTGGAGTAAAATTCAAGAATGAAGATCAAAATATGGATTTAATTTCAAGAATAAGGGTCATAACAGATAACTTGGAAGAAAGAAAAAAAATATTTTTTTTCTTTTATGAACAGTACCCGTGAACAGTAACCGTGAACAGTACCCGTAAACAGTACTCGTGAATAGTATCCGTGAACAGTACTCATGAACAATACCCGTAAACAGTACCCGTGAACAAGAAATGTGAACAGTACCCGTGAACAGTACCCAGTCATGAAAAGTTCTAAATTTGATAAAAAGTTCAGACCAATAATCCTATGAAATGATATTAGATGAAGCGAAATTTCTAATCATTTTAGGAATTATAGAATCAATACTTACCATAGTAAGTTCAAATTTAGGAATACGAGATGAAATAATATCGTTTTTGTAATATGGAGTATGAAAGAAAATAATATTTCTCACGAGTGTTGCAATAACATAATATCCTTTACCTTGGTAGAAACTGGATTTGACTGGAATATCATATATTATTCAGAGAAAATCTTGCAGAAAAACTACGCTCAAAATATTCTTATACTCAAGAAAAATACTCAGAATACTATAGAATAAAAATTTCTGATTATGAAGTTGTGTTTGAGGAAGGAGGGGTTACCCCCTATTTACAGTACAATGCGGAGGAGTAAAACAAAACATCCTGCCTAATTCCTACCTAACTATTATGCCTAACCTTCCTTTTTTTTCTTTCTTTGCTTGCAATTCTTTAAGGGTGAGGCCCACCTTTTGAAAATAAGCTTTTCATTTGAGAGTAAGCTTTGCAGGAAAATTCTCCACCAACCAAATGGTATCATGGAAGAAAATAAGTCATCAGCACATCGTTTTGAAATAGAATACAGTACACTGAGTTTGAAAAATAAGGAAAACACCAAGCTTCTCACCTCCACAAATTCACGTGCTTATATATATATATATATATATATATATATATATATATATATATATATATATATATATATATATTATAATAATGATATTGTTTAATATAATATATTATTCTAATATATTTGAATGAATATTTTATCGAAGAAAATAATTGTCAAACTTTCAACAAATATTTCATATTTAATTCCTTCCTTTATATCCACATAAAATAAATATATTCATCATTTATATCCACATAAAATAAATTTTTCCTTATCATATAAATCAATAATTAATTATTCACAAATAATATTACAGAATCACAATTAGGACAACCAGGCCGTTCCCAGAAAAGAGGGGGCTTTCTAATAAGAATTTCTCCTTACTGGCGCGCAATTAGGTGACCAAACCTCTCCTTGACAGAACTTTCTAGACATTGCCAATAATGCTATCTAATAATATTATTCAAATAATAGGAAATATTGATCTGATAATGGGAAATACTGTGCAGTGATAATTATTGAAACAACAATAATATAAAATATCAACGCAACAATTATTGAATAAATAAAAAAATATTGAACATTAATTACTGTAACAATTATTGAGTAGTGTCCTTCTTACGTAAGAATCAATAATTCAAAAATACTGTGCATCCACGCGTATTACTGTATTTTAACCATCGGGTATTCCAACAGTGTTAATGGTAACAACTACGCCGTTATTTATAAAAACTCAAACTTGTCATTTTCTTTATCCGACAGTTATTCTGTTATGGGGCCCACTAATGACTGCGCCGTCATACGAATATTCTCCGACAACAAGAATATTCCACTGACCAAACGTATATTCCCCGACAATAATGATTATTTTATTACCACTTGCTTATTTTGCAAAATTTGCACATTTCACCCATAACCAAAATATTATATCAATTTAACATCTTAGTATTCACAATAATAATTAGAGGAAATTCGATTTTATTTATAATAAGTTGGGGTCTTACAACCTCCCCTCCTTATGAAATTTCGTCCTCGAAATTGACGTACATACCTAGTGTTTCGAAAAGGTGAGGGTACCTTGCTTTCATTTCCGATTCCAACTCCTAAGTCATTTCCTCAATAGCATGGTTCCTCCACAAAATCTTAACTTGTGGTATAACCTTGGTGCGTAGGACATGCTCCTTCCTATCCAAGATCTTAACATGTATCTCCTCGTATGTTAAATCTTCAGCTATCTCGTCTTGTTCTAACTCAATAATATGGTTCGGGTCTTTAACATATTTACGAAGCATAGATACGTGAAAAATATTATGAACACGAGACATGTTTGGAGGTAATGCGAGTCTATAGGCCACATTTCCTATTCGGTCAAGAATCTCAAATGGACCAACAAATCGTGTATTGAGCTTTCCTCTCTTTCCAAATCTTGTAACTCCCTTCTATGGAGCAACACGTAACAATACATGATCCCCAATATTAAATTCCACGTCCTTTCGATGAAGATCAGCATAACTCTTTTGTTGATCTTGTGATGTTTGAATACGTTATCGAATCATTTGGATCTTTTTTGTAGTCATGCGTAGTAATTCTGGTCCCAACAACGTTGCTTCTCCAACCTCGTCCCAGCATACTGAAGAACGACACTTTCGTCCATACAATGCCTCGAATGGAGCCGTGCCGATACTTGCTTGATAACTGTTGTTGTAGGAGAATTCCATCAGTGGCAAGTACTTATCCCAACTTCCTTTGAAATCTAGGACACAAATCTTAATAGATCTTCAAGGGTTTGAATAGTCCTCTCTGATTGTCCATCCGTTTGAGGATGGTATGCCAAACTGAATCGTAAATCTGTGCCCATAGCTTTTTGCAAGCTAACCCAAAATCTTGAATTGAATCTTGGGTCACGATCCGAAACTATGGATACTGGAATGACATGCAATCTCACAATCTCATTCACATATATACGATCAAGACGTTCAAGGGAATAACTATCTCGTATCGGCAAGAAATGGGCAGACTTGGTTAATCTATCAACAATAACCAAAATAGCATCTATGCCTTGAGAAACTTTGGGAAGACCAGTAACGAAATCCATGGTAATGTGTTCCCACTTCTATTTCGGAATCTCAAGTGGTTGCAATGGACCTTTTGGCACTTGATGTTCCGCCTTTACTCGTTGACAAGTTAAACACCTTGAGATAAACTCCGCGATCTCTCTCTTCATATTGTTCCACCAAAATGTGTGTCGAATATCATGATACATTTTGCTACACCCAGACGGATTGCAAATGGTGTGTTGTGTGCCTCCAATCATGATTCTATCCTTCAAGTCAGAATTGTTAGGAACACAAAGTCTGGAGTTGACTCGAAGTATTCCTTCTTCATCGATTCTTGCCCCTAGAATAATACCTTCTTGCACTTTCTTCTTCATACGCATCAGCCCTAGTTCCATAGCTTAAGTAGCTTTAACTTTATCGATTAAAGTCGGTTCTACTCGTATATTCGCCATCATCATGTGGGTCCCTAGAGTCTTTAATTCTACCTCCATCCTTTGCGAGTCATACAAAATGGGCCTTTGCATTGACAATATCGCACTCGTACTCTTATATGATCTTCTACTCAATGCGTCAGCTACCACATTTACTTTTCCAGGATGATATTGGATGGTGTGATCGTAATCTTTCAATAGCTCGAGCCAACGTCGTTGACTCATGTTGAGTTCTTTTTGGGTGAAAAAATATTTAAGGCTTTTATGATCTGTATAGATCTCCACTTTCTCCCCATACAGGTAGTGTCTCCAGATTTTCAACGCGAAAATGACTGCTGCCAACTCTAGATCATGAGTAGGATAATTCCTCTCATATTCTTTGAGTTGTCGTGAGGCATAGGCTATGACTTTCCCATGTTGCATGAGAACACATCCTAACCCTTTGCCTGAAGCATCGCTATAGATAACAAATCCATCCGTACCAGATGGTATTGCCAGAACAGGTGCCGAAATGAGTCTCCTCTTGAACTCTCGGAAACTCTTCTCGCATTCCTCGCTCCATACAAATTATGCATCCTTCCGAGTCAACTGAGTTAACGGAGTAGCGATTCGAGAAAATCCTTCCACGAATCTCTGATAATAACCAGCTAAGCCCAGAAAGCTACGCACTTCGGTCACCGACTTCGGTTGCTCCCAACTTTGTATTGTTTCAATCTTCGCCGGGTCAACAGACACTCCATGTTTTGACACCACGTGCCCAAGGAATGCTACTTCCTCAAGCCAGAACTCGCATTTCTTTAGTTTGGCATATAGCTTATTTTCACGAAGCCTTTCAAGTATCAGCTTCAAATGGTGCTCATGATCTTCACGACTTTTAAAATATATGATGATGTCATCAATAAAGATAACAACGAAGTGATCCAAATATTCTTTGAATACACGGTTCATCATATCCATGAAAGCAGCTGGAGCATTAGTCAATCCAAAAGACATGACTAAGAATTCATAATGCCCGTACTGAGTTCTGAAGGCAGTCTTTGGAATATTCCCAGTTTTAGTCTTCAGCTGATGATATCCAGATCGAAGGTCGATCTTTGAAAAGAATTGTGCTCCTTGCAACTGGTTGAACATGTCATCAATGCGAGGTAAGAGATACCTATTCTTTATGGTGACATGGTTTAATTCTCGGTAGTCAATACAAAGTCGCATACTCCCGTCTTTCTTCTTTACGAATAAAATAGAAGCACCCCAAGGAGATGTACTAGGATGAATGAAACCTATGTCTAACAATTCATGTAGTTGGACTTTTAACTCCTGAAGCTCAATAGGAGCCATTCGATATGGAGTTTTAGAAATGAGTTTTGTATCTGGTTCAAGGTCAATAAAGAATTCAACATAACGTTCTGGGGGTAGACCGGGATGTTCTTCAGGAAATACATCAGGAAATTCTCTAACAACAGAAATATTATTCAAAACTGACTTGTCTTTGTTCAAATCCATAACATGGGCTAAGAAAGCTTGACATCCAATTTTCAATGAATGAATAGCTTTATGGCTTGATATGACAGTGACTGATTTTAGTGGTTTAGTAGTTTGAATTCGTATGACAGGTTGGTTAGGAATATGAAAACTAACAACCTTATGAAAACTAATCAATTTTAGCATGATGAGTGGTTAACCAATCAATTCCTAAAATCACATCAAAAGCAAGTATCTTTAAAGAGATAAGATCAACAGGTAATGTGATAATGCCAACTATGATCATGCAAGATTTATAAACTGTAGATGTTACGAAGGTTTCACCCAATTGAGTCTCCACTGGTAAATCAAAGTCTAATTTCTTCGGAGTCAAGTTAATATGTTGAGCACAAGTAGGAGAGATAAATGAATGGGTAGAACCAGTATCTATTAAGGTATAAAATTCGCAAGAGTTCAAGATTAGCTTACCCGTGATCACCTCATTCAAGTTCCTCACGTTTTGGCCAGTCACGACAAACGCTCTTCTAGGAACCACTGATTTCGACTTATCCGTTACAGCCCTTGGACTCACAATCCCCGTTGAACTTAGTTTTGGTACAGAACAATCCCGAGCTATGTGGCCTTCTTTTCCATAATTGTAACATACCTTGGATTGTTGTGGACAGTTTGGGCTGATATGTCCCTCTTTCCCGCATTTGTAACATCTAACTGGCGGTCGTTCTCCTCCCCTAGAACTTGTTATTGGTGTTGGTGCTGCTGCTGATGTCTTCCCGTCATTGTTGAATCTCCTCTTTCTGAAATTTCCACTTGAATCACCTCTCCTATTATCATGGCCACGATGACCACCCGAGTGGTTACCGCCTTTGTTCGTATTTTTCCCTCCTCGTTGGTTATCATCACTCTGATTTCTGCTGTCACCGGTATGACTCTGGTTATTGTCCCTCGGTTGAACATACTCACTGTATCGCTTTAATAATTGAGCCCTGTTGACAACATCTGAATATAGAGAAAATTTATGAAAGATAATGTATTGACGAATCTCAGGTTTTAAACCTCTCAGAAACATCCTTGTCATTCATTCCTCATTCTCTACCAAATGAGGTGCAAACCTAGATAACTCAGCAAACTTCGCCTTGTACTGGGACACCGTTATGTTATTTTGTTCCAGTCTGATAAACTCTACCTCCTTCATATGACGAATACTTTCAGGAAAGTACTTGTCATTGAATAGTTTCTGAAATGTTTCCCAAGACATGTTGAGTACGGTAGGCTGGGTACGCTTCACAGACTCCCACCAGTAGTTTGCCTCACCGCGGAACATAAAGGTGGCGAATGGAATCTTCTGTTCTTACGTGCATCCCAAGATATCGAATATCTTGGTAATTTTCTTGACCCATGTTTTCACCTTAATCGAATCTGACTTTGCAATAAATTCTGGTGGTCCCAACTCCTTGATGTGCTTGGCTGTGATAGACCGCGCGTTGCTATCACTTCTACCCATATTTTGTACACGAGTTTCCCTCGTTCGATTTTGCATGAACTGCAAAAAGTTCCTAAACATTCCATCATTCATCCTTTGCTCAGTAGTGTTGTTTACAGGAGGAATATTGCCTTCGTATTGTACATTCTCCTTGTTTGTGACTAAAGGTTGTTCCACAGTCTCATACACTCCATTGTTAACGTTCTCAGTAGCCATTCTTAAATATTGCCACAAAACAAGGGTTAATTAAATAAATTAACATATCACATAATATCCCTATATTATGACCGACCAACAAAATAAGCATAGATAGGATACACTAGCGAAGGATTTACTTATCTCTCCCCTCCTAGTTCTTTTCCCCGATTTCCTCTAGAGACCATATCCCTAAGCTCTAAAACCAACTGTGACGCCCCCAAAATAGGTATACATCACCCATTATGAGTCACCAAATATATGGTACAGAAATAAATATAACTTCAGTAATACAATTGTTGTGCAAAATACGACAACACATATACTGTGAGTTTGAATAGAAATATAGTCTCATAGAGAATATACAAACTCAAAGGGAGTCCTCATTACAATTATTGATACACTATTTTACAAAATAATGAGGACTATTAATACATATATCCTGAACCATTACTCTATACCCCGGCTAGTTCTTGCTATGTTCTCACCTCTTGGGAAGAAATATGGAACAAAAAGGAAAAGGGTGAACTCAACTAGCCCAGTAAAGAATATTATGACTAAGATAATATACAACAATTTATCATTAGTCTTCAACAGGAAAAAATCTGATAAAATATATTAGACAACAAGTTTTAGATCAACAACTGCAGCGGAAACATCAATCCATTAGAAGAGTCAAGTAGAGAAAGAATTCTATTATCTTCTAAGATTTAACAGTCCATCATCAATAATTTATCTCTGTAACATCAATCAATATACATCTTGAATCAAATATTCATCTTTGCACTACATGCCAAAGATATTCATTTGTATCACCAGTTGGTCATGTTCATCTCAACACCTGTTCATCTTTGCACTACGGGCCAAAGATATTCATCAGTTAATCATTCATCTTTGCATTACTGGCCAATGATATTCAGTAATATAATCCTTTAGTACAGAGGAAGATGAAAAATATTTTAAAGAACGAATCCAGTGGGACAGAATGACAAATATTAGGGATTCATATTTTAGTTTATCCACGTTCAATAATACTCCATAATAAACTATAGTGGAGTAAAATTCAAGAATGAAGATCAAAACATGGATTTAATTTCAAGAATAAGGGTCACAACAGATAACTTGGAAGAAAGAAAAAAAATAATTTTTTTTCTTTTATGAACAGTACCCGTGAACAAAAACCGTGAACAGTACTCGTGAATAGTACCCGTGAACAGTACTCATGAACAATACCCGTAAACAGTACCCATGAACAATAAATGTGAATAGTACCCGTGAACAGTACCCAGTCATGAAAAGTTCCAAATTTGATAAAAAGTTCAGACCAATAATCCTATGAAATGGTATTAGATGAAGCGAAATTTCTAATCATTTTTGGAATTATAGAAGCAATACTTACCATAGTAAGTTCAAATTTAGGAATACGAGATGAAATAATATCGTTTTTATAATATGGAGTATGAAAGAAAATAATATTTCTCACGAGTGTTGCAATAAAATAATATCCTTTACCTGGGTAGAAGCTGGATTTAACTGAAATATCAGATATTATTCTAAGAAAATCTTGCAGAAAAACTACGCTCAAAATATTCTTATACTCAAGAAAAATACTCACAATACTATAGAATAAGAATTCCTGATTATGAAGATGTGTTTGAGGAAGGAGGGGTTACCCCCTATTAATAGTACAACGCGGAGGAGTAAAACAAAACATCCTGCCTAATTCCTGCCTAACTATTATGCCTAACCTTCCTTTTTTTCTTTCTTTGCCTGCAATTCTTTAAGGGTGAGGCCCACCTTTTGAAAATAAGCTTTGCATTTGAGAGTAAGCTTTGCAGGAAAACTCTCCACCAACCAAATGGTATCATGGAAGAAAATAAGTCATCAACACATGGTTTTGAAATAGAATACAGCACACTGAGTTTGAAAAATAAGGAAAACACCAAGCTTCTCACCTCCACAAATTCACGTGCTTATATATATATATATATATATATATATATATATATATATATATATTATAATAATAATATTATTTAATATAATATATTATTATAATATATTTGAATGAATATTTTATCGGAGAAAATAATTGTCAAACTTTTAACAAATATTTCATACTAAATTTCTTCCTTTATATCCACATAAAATAAATATACTCATCATTTATATCCACATAAAATAAATATTTTCTTATCATATAAATCAATAATTAATTATTCACAAATAATATTACAAAATCACAATTAGGACAACCAGGCCGTTCCCAGAAAAGAGGGGGCTTTCTAATAAGAATTTCTCCTTACTGGCGCGCAATTAGGTGACCAAACCTCTCTTTGACAGAACTTTCTAGACATTGCCAATAATGCTATCTAATAATATTATTCAAATAATATGAATTATTGATCTGATAATGGGAAATACTGTGCAGTGATAATTATTGAAACAACAATAATTCAAAATATCAACGCAGCAATTATTGAATCAATAAAAAAAATATTGAACAGTAATTACTGTAACAATTATTGAGTAATGCCTTCTTACGTAAGAATCAATAATTCAAAAATACTGTGCATCCACGCGTATTACTGTATTTTAACCATCGGGTATTCCAACAGTGTTAACAGTAACAACTACGCCGTTATTTATAAAAACTCAAACTTGTCATTTTCTTTATCAGACAGTTATTCTGTTATGGGGCCCACTAATGACTGTGCCGTCGTACGAATATTCTCCGACAACAAGAATATTCCACGACCAAACGAATATTCCCAGACAATAATAATTATTTTATTACCACTTGCTTATTTTGCTAAAATTTGCACATTTCATCCATAACCAAAATATTATATCAATTTAACACCTTATTATTCACAATAATAATTAAAGGAAATTCAATTTTATTTATAATAAGTTGGGGTTTTACAACCTCCCCTCCTTATGAAATTTCGTCCTCGAAATTGTCGTACATACCTGGTGTTTCGAAAAGGTGAGGGTACCTTGCTTTCATTTCCGATTCCAACTCCCAGGTCATTTCTTCAATAGCATGGTTCCTCCACAAAATCTTAACTTGTGGTATAACCTTGGTGCGTAGGACATGCTTCTTCCTATCCAAGATCTTAACATGTATCTCCTCGTATGTTAAATCTTCGGCTATCTCGTCTTGTTCTAACTCAATAATATGGTTTAGGTCTTTCACATATTTACGAAGCATAGATACGTGAAAAATATTATGAACACGAGACATGTTTGGAGGTAATGCGAGTCTATAGGCCACATTTCCTATTCGGTCAAGAATCTCAAATAGACCAACAAATCGTGGATTGAGCTTTCCTCTCTTTCCAAATCTTGTAACTCCCTTCTATAGAGCAACACGTAACAATACATGATCCCCAATATTAAATTCCACGTCCTTTCGATGAAGATCAGCATAACTCTTTTGTCAATCTTGTGAGGTTTGAATACGTTATCGCATCATTTGGATCTTTTTTGTAGTCATGCGTAGTAATTCTGGTCCCTACAACGTTGCTTCTCCCACCTCATCCCAGCATATTAGAGAACGACACTTTTGTCCATACAATGCCTCGAATGGAGCCATGCCTATACTTGCTTGATAACTGTTGTTGTAGGAGAATTCCACCAGTGGCAAGTACTTATCCCAACTTCCTTTGAAATCTAGGACACAGAGTCTTAATAGATCTTCAAGGGTTTGAATAGTCCTCTCTGATTGTCCATCCGTTTGAGGATGGTATGCCGAACTGAATCTTAAATCTATGCCCATAGCTTTCTGCAAACTAACCCAAAATCTTAAAGTGAATCTTGGGTCACGATCCGAAACTATGGATACTGGCATGCCATGCAATCTCACAATCTCATTCACACAAATACGAGCAAGACGTTGAAGGGAATAAGTTTCTCGTATCGGCAAGAAATGGGCAGACTTGGTTAATCTATCAACAATAACCCAAATAGCATCTATGCCTTGAGAAACTTTGGGAAGACCTGTAACGAAATCCATGGTAAAGTGTTCCCACTTCCATTTCGGAATCTCAAGTGGTTGCAATGGACCTTTTGGCACTTGATGTTCCGCCTTTACTCGTTGACAAGTTAAACACCTCGAGATAAACTTCGCGATCTCTCTCTTCATATTGTTCCACCAAAATGTGTGTCGAATATCATGATACATTTTGGTACTCCAGGATGGATTGCAAATGGTGTGTTGTGTGCCTCCATCATGATTCTATGCTTCAAGTCAGAATTGTTAGGAACACAAAGTCTGGAGTTGACTTGAAGTATTCCTTTGTCATCGATTCTTGCCTCTGGAATAACACCTTCTTGCACTTTCTTCTTCATACGCATCAGCCCCAGGTCCGTAGCTTGAGTAGCTTTAACTTTATCGATTAAAGTCGGTACTGCTCGTATATTCGCCATCATCATGTGGGTCCCTAGAGTCTTTAATTCTACCTCCATCCTTTGCAAGTCATACAAAATGGGCCTTTGTATTGACAATATCGCACTCGTACTCGCATATGATCTTCTACTCAATGCGTCAGCTACCACGTTTGCTTTTCCAGGATGATATTGGATGGTGTGATCGTAATCTTTCAATAGCTCGAGCCAATGTCGTTGTCTCATGTTGAGTTCTTTTTGGATGAAGAAATATTTAAGGCTTTTATGATCCGTATAGATCTCCACTTTCTCCCCATACAGGTAGTGTCTCCAGATTTTCAACGCGAAAACGACTGCTGCCAACTCTAAATCATGAGTAGGATAATTCCTCTTATATTATTTGAGTTGTCGTGAGGCATAGGCTATGACTTTCCCATGTTGCATGAGAACACATCCTAACCCTTTGCCTGAAGCATCGCTGTAGATAAAAAATCCAACCGTACCAGATGGTATTGCCAGAACAGGTGCCAAAATGAGTCTCCTCTTGAACTCTTGGAAACTCTTCCCGCATTCCTCGCTCCATACAAATTATGTATCCTTTCGAGTCAACTGAGTTAACGGAGTAGCGATTCCAGAAAATCCTTCCACGAATGTCCGATAATAACTAGCTAAGCCCAGAAAGCTACGTACTTCGGTCACCGACTTCGGTTGCTCCCAACTTTGTATTGCTTCAATCTTCACCGGGTCAACAGATACTCCATGTTTTGACACCACGTGCCCAAGGAATGCTACTTCCTCAAGCCAGAACTCGCATTTCTTTAGTTTGGCATATAGCTTATTTTCACGAAGCCTTTCAAGTATCAGCTTCAAATGGTGCTCATGATCTTCACGGCTTTTGAAATATACGATGATGTCATCAATAAAGATAACAACGAACAGATCCAAATATTCTTTGAATACACGGTTCATCATATCCATGAGAGCAGCTGGAGCATTAGTTAATCCAAAAGACATGACTAAGAATTCATAATGCTCGTACTGAGTTCTGAAGGCAGTCTTTGGAATATTCCCAATTTTAGTCTTCAGCTGATGATATCCAGATCGAAGGTCGATCTCTGAAAAGAATTTTGCTCCTTGCAACTGGTCGAACAGGTCATCAATGCGAGGTAACAGATACCTATTCTTGATGGTGACATGGTTTAATTCTAGGTAGTCAATACAAAGTCGCATACTCCCGTCTTTCTTCTTTACGAATAAAATAGGAGCACCCCAAGGAGATGTACTAGGATGAATGAAACCTATGTCTAACAATTCCTGTAGTTGGACTTTTAACTCCTGAAGTTCAATAGGAGCCATTTGATATGGAGATTTAGAAATGGGTTTTGTAGCCGGTTCAAGGTCAATAAAGAATTCAACATCACGTTCTGGGGGTAGACCATGATGTTCTTTAGGAAATACATCAGGAAATTCTCTAACAACAGAAATATTATTCAAAACTGACTTGTCTTTGTTCAAATCCATAACATGGGCTAAGATAGCTTGACATCCATTTTTTAATGAACGAATAGCTTTATGGCTTGATATGACAGTGACTGATTTTAGTGGTTTAGTAGTTTGAATTCGTATGACAGGTTGGTTAGGAATATGAAAACTAACAACCTTACGAAAACAATCAATTTTAGCATGATGAGTGGTTAACCAATCAATTCCTAAAATCACATCAAAAGCAAGAATCTTTAAAGAGATAAAATTAACAGGTAATGTGATAGTGCCAACTATGATCATGCGAGATTTATAAACTATAGATGTAACGAAGTTTCACCCAACGGAGTCTCCACTGGTAAATCAAAGTCTAATTTCTTCGGAGTCAAGTTAATATGTTGAGCACAAGTAGGAGAGATAAATGAATGGGTAGAACCAGTATTTAGTAAGGTATAAACTTCGCAAGAGTTCAAGATTAGCTTACCCGTGATCACCTCATTCAAGTTCCTCACGTTTTGGCCAGTCACGACAAATGCTCTTCTAGTAACCGTTGATTTCGACTTATCCGTTACAGCCCTTGGAGTCACAATCCCCGTTGAACTTGGTTTTGGTACAGAACAATCCCGAGCTATGTGGCCTTCTTTTCCATAATTGTAACATACCTTGGATTGTTGTGGACAGTTTGGGCTGATATGTCCCTCTTTCCCGCATTTGTAACATCTAACTGGCGGTCGTTCTCCTCCCCTAGAACTTGTTATTGGTGTTCGTGCTGCTGCTGATGTCTTCCCGTCATTATTTAATCTCCTCTTTCTGAAATTTCCACTTGAATCACCTCTCCTATTATCATGGCCACGATGACCACCCGAGTGGTTACCGCCTTTGTTCGTATTTTTCCCTCCTCGTTGGTTATCATCACTTTGATGTCTGCTGTCACCGGTATGACTCTGGTTGTGGTCCCTCGGTTGAACATACTCACTATCTCGCTATAATAATTGAGCCCTATTGACAACATCTGAATATAGAGAAAATTTATGAAAGATAAGGTATTGACGAATCTCGGTTTTAGACCTCTCAGAAGCATCCTTCTCATTCGTTCCTCATTCTCTACCAAATGAGGTGCAAACTTAGATAACTCAGCGAACTTCGCCTTGTACTAGGACACCATTATGTTGTTTTGTTCCAGTCTGATAAATTCTACCTCCTTCATGTGACGAATACTTTCAGGAAAGTACTTGTCATTGAATAGTTTCTGAAATGTTTCCCAAGACATGTTGAGTACGGCAGGCTGAGTACGCTTCACAGACTCCCACCAGTAGTCTGCCTCATCGCGGAACATAAAGGCGGGGAATGGAATCTTCTGTTCTTCCGTGCATCCCAAGACATCGAATATCTTGGTAATTTGCTTGACCCATGTTTTCACCTTAATCGGATCTGACTTTCCAATAAATTCTGGTGGTCCCAACTCATTGAAGTGCTTGGATGTGACAGACCGTGCGTTGCTATCACTTCTACCCGTATTTTGTACACGAGTTTCCCTCGTCTGATTTTGCATGAACTGCAAAAAGCTCCTAAACATTCCATCATTCATCGTTTGCTCGATAGTGTTGTTTACAGGAGGAAGATTGCCTTCCTGTTGTACGTTCTCCTTGTTTGTGACTAAATGTTTTTCCACAGTCTCATACACTCCATTGTTAACGTTCTCAGTAGCCATTCTTAAATACTGCCACAAAACAAGGGTTAATTAAATAAATTAACATATCACATAATATCCCTATATTATGACCGACCAACAAATAAGCTTAGATATGATACACTAGAAAAGGATTTACTCATCTCTCCCCTCCTAGTTCTATTCCTCGATCTCCTCCAGAGACCATATCCCTAAGCTCTGATACCAACTGTGATTCCCCCAAAATAGGTATACATCACCCATTATGAGTCGCCAAATATATGGTACAGAAATAAATACAACTTCAGTAATACAATTGTTGTGTAAAATACGACAACACATATACTGTGAGTTTGAATACAAACATAGTCTCATAGAGAGTATACAAACTCAGAAGGAGTCCTCATTACAATTATTGAAACACTATTTTACAAAATAACGAGGACTATTAATACATCTATCCTCAACCATCACTCCATAACCTAGCTAGTTCCTGTTATGTTCTCACCTCTTGGGAAGAAATATGGACCAAAAAGGAAAAGAGTGAGCTCAACTAGCCCAGTAAAGAATATTTTGACTAAGATAATATACAACAATTTATCATTAGTCTTCAACAGGGAAAAATCTGATAAAATATATTAGACAACAAGTTTTAGATCAACAACTGCAGCGGAAACAACAATCCATTAGAAGAGTCAAGTAGAGAAAGAATTCTACTATCTTCTAAGATTTAACAGTCCATCATCAATAATTTATCCCTGTAACATCAATCAATATACATCTTGAATCAAATGTTCATCTTTGCACTACATGCCAAAGATATTCATTTGTATCACCAGTTGGTCATGCTCGTCTCAACACCTGTTCATCTTTGCACTACGGGCCAAAGATATTCATCAGTTAATCATTCATCTTTGCATTACGGGCCAAAGATATTCAGTAATATCATCCTTTAGGACTGAGAAAGATGAAAAATATTTTAAAGAATGAATCCAGTGAGACAGAATGACAAATATTAGGGATTCATACTTTAGTTTATCCAAGTTCAATAATACTCCATAATAAACTATAGTGGAGTAAAATTCAAGAATGAAGATCAAACCATGGATTTAATTTCAAGAATAAGGGTCGCAACAGATAACTTGGAAGAAAGAAAAAAATATTTTTTTCTTTTATGAACAGTACCCGTGAACAGTAACCGTGAACAATACCCGTGAACAGTACTCATGAACAGTACCCGTGAACAGTACTCGTGAACAGTACCCGTGAACAGTAAATGTGAATAGTACCCGTGAACAGTAACCAGTCATGAAAAGTTCCAAATTTGATAAAAAGTTCAGACCAATAATCCTATGAAATGATATTAGATGAAGCGAAATTTCTAATTATTTCAGGAATTATAGAAGCAATACTTACCATAGTAAGTTCAAATTTAGGAATACGAGATAAAATAATATCGTTTTCGTAATATAGAGTATGAAAAAAAATAATATTTCTCACGAGTGTTGCAATAAAATAATATCCTTTACCTTGGTAGAAACTGGATTTGACTGGAATATCAGATATTATTCTGAGAAAATCTTGCAGAAAAACTATGCTCAAAATATTCTAATACTCAAGAAAAATACTCACAATACTATAAAATAAGAATTTCTGATTATGAAGGTGTGTTTGAGGAAGGAGGGGTTACCCCTATTTATAGTACAACGCGGAGGAGTAAAACAAAACATCCTGCCTAATTCCTGCCTAACTATTATGCCTAACCTTCCTTTTTTTTCTTTCTTTGCCTGCAATTCTTTAAGGGTGAGGCCCACCTTTTGAAAATAAGCTTTGCATTTGAGAATAAGCTTTACAGAAAATTCTCCACCAACCAAATGGTATCATGGAAGAAAATAAGTCATCAGCACATGGTTTTGAAATAGAATACAGTACACTGAGTTTGAAAAATAAGGAAAACACCAAGCTTCTCACCTCCACAAATTCACGTGCTTATATATATATATATATATATATATATATATATATATATATATATATATATATATATATATATATTATAATAATATTATTATTTAATATAATATATTATTATAATATATTTGAATAAATATTTTATCGGAGAAAATAATTGTCAAACTTTCAACAAATATTTCATACTAAATTCCTTCCTTTTATATCCACATAAAATAAATATATCCATCATTTATATCCACATAAAATAAATATTTCCTTATCATATAAATCAAAAATTAATTATTCACAAATAATATTACAGAATCACAATTAGGACAACCAGGCCGTTCCCAGGAAAGAGGGGGCTTTCCAATAAGAATTTCTCCATACTGGCTCGCAATTAGGTGACCAAACCTCTCCTTGACAGAACTTTATAGACATTGCCAATAATGTTATCTAATAATATTATTCAAATAATATGAATTATTGATTTGATAATGGGAAATACTGTTCAGTGATAATTATTGAAACAACAATAATATAAAATATCAACGCAACAATTATTGAATCAATAAAATAAAATATTGAACAGTAATAACTGTAATAATTATTGAGTAGTGCCTTCTTACTTAAGAATCAATAATTCAAAAATACTGTGCATCCACGCGTATTACTGTATTTTAACCACCGGGTATTCCAACAGTGTTAACGGTAACAACTACACCGTTATTTATAAAAACTCAAACTTGTCATTTTCTTCATCCGACAGTTATTCTGTTATGGGACCCACTAATGACCGCGCCGTCGTACGAATATTCCCCGACAACTAGAAGATTCCACGACTAAACGAATATTCCCCGACAATAATGATTATTTTATAACCACTTGCTTATTTTGCAAAATTTACACATTTCACCCATAACCAAAATATTATATCAATTTAACACCTTATTATTCACAATAATAATTAGAGGAAATTCGATTTTATTTATAATAAGTTGGGGTCTTACAACATTTGTCACTCGCCCGCCCGCGCCATGCTACAGGGTGCCCGCACTACACTTGTATCAGATTGAAACTCAACTCGCGCGCGCCCAAATCACATAGAAAGACCGCGCGGCCGCGCACGACACCGGACATTGAATTTTTTTTAAGTTTTAAAGATGTGTTGGGGCTCATTAGGTATCTCATTTAAAATCACAGAGGCGTATTCTCTTGATCTCCTCAACAGACACGTCTCCCCACCTCTTGGCAGTTACAAATTGAGCCTTACTATAATCCCCACTACGTGATTGTCGCTTTAGTATTTACACCAATGAATACACCCACGTTTTTTAAGTGCAATATAATTTTAGGGTTTCTGAGTGGTTTGTGCAGAAACGAGTTTAGGGGTATTCTCATCTTTGGCTCTTATTCATCATTAAGCAAATCATCTGCATTTTCTCGATTGTCTGCAAATGGGTCCCAAACGCGCACGTTCCATTTCTTCTTTCGATTCCTCGTCCTCTAGTAACCAAGAAGAGGATGACATGAACCACACACAATTTATCAATTGGGAGGCACAAGTAGAATATTATTGAATCATGGACAAATCATTCGTGAAGGAAGGTGGATTTAAGACTGACAAACAATGTGAGACCCCAGATTTTATGAATAAAGATTTAATTTTCTCGAAATAATTTTTTTATTATGGTGTTGATTTGATGTAATGTTATAGTTGTGGGTAATATTTATAAATTTTGCAAAGTAAGCAAGTAATTGTATAATATTCAATTTGTCGGGTAATTCTTCTCGAAGTAATTGTACAATCATTGGTGGACCCCACAACAGAATTATTTTTGGATAGAGAAAATGACAAAAATACTTTATGAAAATAAAGGCGGAAGTTTTACTGTTAACTGTTGAAACACCCGGTGTTAAAAGTACAGTAATACGCGTGGTTGCACAATAGCACACGGTATTGATTATTGATGCTTACGTGAGAAGTCACTCAGTTATACTCAATTATTGCTACAGTAATTACTGCATCATATCTCTCATATTATTGATTCAATTATTGTTACAGTGTCATCTGCATAATATGATATATTATTCAATCGGGTATTCGGGACACTTTTTGTGTCGGAGTATTATTCATGAGTTACTATTCATGAGTTACTATTCACGAGTTATTACTCACGAGTTACTATTCATGAGTTATTATTCACGAGTTACTATTCATGAGTTACTATTCACGAGTTACTATTCACGAGTTACTATTCACCCGGTTACTATTCACTCTAGTATTGTGCATTCGAGTATTTGGGTACAATAATATTCCATGAGGAGATGTGCTAATTTTTCAGACCGTTAGTTGAAAATATAATAGTAAGTCAATATGGACCGCTAGTGGAGTTATAATAGTAAATCAATATGGATCGATGGTTTAAAGTTTTAATAGTAAATCAGTATGAACCGTTGTTTTGTGTTTTAATAGTAAACCAATATGGACCTTCCGTTTAATAGTAAATTAATCTGGACTGTTCATGAATTAGTTACTATTCATTCTATTTTCCTATAAATAAAAGCTCATTCCTTCATTATTTCTTACAAATTCACTGAAACTCTAGAGAGAGAATTATAAGAGAACCTATAGAAAAGTATTCTGCTACTTCCCTCCTCTTATATTCAGTTTCATTTACGGTAAGGGATGTTATTTATTTTACTCATGAAGAGAACTTCTGTTATTCCATTATTTATTATTATGTTGGAATAACCTATATACGCGGGCTACCCTAGACATGGTGACATTCTTCTAATATTCCGTTCTTTATTATTCTATCAGAATATCCTGTCTGTGCGTTTACACCGGACCTGGTTCCATTATTTATTATTCTGTCGGAATATCCTGTCTGTGCATTTACGCCGGACCAGTTCCGTTATTTATTATTCTGTCTGAATATCTTGTCTGTGCGTTTACGCCGGACCTGGTTCCATCCTTTATTATTCTGTTGGAATAACCTGCCTTTGTGGTCTATCGTATGCATGGTGATTTCTTTTGTTATTCCATTCTTTATTATACTCAGTTGGTTAAAACTTTGACTTCTATACCCATGAAATTAGTGGACTATCTTTGATATTTGCGCTTCATCCAGTATCTATTCATAGAAATATTCTTCTGAGCATTATTGAATTTTACTCTACAAAGCAGTATCATGTTGACAATTTGGACGTTATCAGTTCCTAGATAAATTAATTCTTGAACTTGTTTTATTGAATTCTTATATCATTGTCATCATCCTCATTCTTATATTATGTTGAAAGTTATCTGTGGCCTGTAGTGCATAGATGGACTTGGTATAATTATGACCATGGATTATTCGGTATAATCATAACCGCAATGTTACAAATGATGTGGAAAAAGTTCTCATTGGCCCGTAGTGCATTGATGGACAGTTTTTGGCATGATCATGACCATTAATGAATACACAAATATTCTTGGCCCGTAGTGCATGGATAATTGTGGTCGTGATACTAAAGAATATCCTTGGCCGTAGTGTAGGGGTGATTCGATGATGTGGATTATTTATTAAGCTGAGTCCCAGTGATAAAAATGATTAAAAAACCTTTTAAATCATAGAAGATAGTAGATTTTATTCTCTACTTGACTCTTCTAATGGATTGCTTGCTCCGCTGCAGTTAAACTTGATAGTAATTATATTTTATCAATTTAACACTGTTGAAGGCTAACGATAAATTATTCTGCATTATCTTAGTCATAATATTTCTTACTGGGCTAGTTGAGCTCACCCTTTCTTTCACTATTCTCTTCAGGAAATGAGAACGTAGGTGGGACTAGTCGGGGAATAGAGTGATGGTCCTAGATGGTGCATTAGTAGTCCTCACTATTCTATGAAATAGTGTGATAATAATTGTAATGAGGACTCCTTTTGAGTTTGTATAATCTCTGGTAGACAATATTTGTATTCAAACTCATAATTTATGTTTTGTCGTATTGTACACGACAGTTGTATTATTAAGTTGTATTTGAATTCTGTACCATGTATCTGGCGACTCAAGATGGGTGATGTATACCTAATTTTGGGGGCGTCACAGTTGGTATCAAAGCTTAGGGATATGATCCCTGGCTAGGATGTGAGAATAGAACTAGGAGGGGAGAGACGAGGAATTCCTTCGCTAGTATGACCTACCTAAGTTTATTTGGTATTTAATTGGTCGGTCAGAATATAGGGATAATATGTTATATGTCAATTAACCTTTGTTTTGTTGCAGTATTTGAAAATGACATCCGAGAATATTGAGAATAGCAATGGAGAACAGGAGACCGTTAATTCTCCACAGATCAATAATCAGGACAATGTGCAACAGGATGGCAATAATCCTCCTGTAAACAACAACACTGATCAATTGACGAATGACGGTACGTTTAGGAGCTTTTTAGAATTCATGCAACATCAGGCGAAGGCGGCTCGTATTCATAATGCAGGAGGAAACAATGGCAACCCACGGTTGGTCACCGCTAAGCAATTCAAGGAGCTGGGACCACTGGAGTTTTTGGGAAAGCCAGAACCCCTTAAGGCGGAGACGTGGTTAAAGCAGATCACCAAGATATTTGATGTCTTGGGATGCTCCGAGGAGCAAAAGGTTCCCCTTGCCACCTTTATGTTGCGTGAAGAGGCAGATCACTGGTGGGAATATGTAAAACGTACCCAACCTAACACACTTAAGATGTCTTGGGAGAAGTTCCAAGAGCTGTTCAATGACAAGTACTTTCCCGAAAGCATTCGTCACATGAAGGAGGTGGAATTTATCAAGTTAGAGCAAAACAACATGACCGTGTCGCAGTATGAAGCCAAGTTTGCCGAGTTGTCCCTATTTGTGTCCCACTTGGTTGATAATGAATAGAGAATGACGTGGATGTTCTTAAGATGTTTGAAGCCGGAGATACATCAATATCTTATTTCTCATAAACTATGTTTGTAATCAGATGTTGTAAATAGGGCTCAGTTAGTGGAGCGCGATAACGAGTCAAAGCAACTAAAAGAGAGCAGCCAGAAAAATGATAATACCTGTGATAACAGTCATCAAAGTGGTGAAAATAAGCATGGAGGGAATCAAATGCCAGAAATGGTAACCACTTCAGTGAAAATCATGGTCAAAACAATAAGAATGGACATTTCAAGAAGATGAGATTCAACAATGATGGAAAGACGTCAGCACCAGCACCCGTTGTTAAGGAAGGAGAACGACCACCTATCATATGCTTCAAATGCGAAGGGGAGGGACACATCAGTCCAAACTGTGTGATGCCGTCCAAAGCATGCTGTAATTGTGGAAGAGAAGGTCATTTATCCCAATTTTGTCGTTCACCAAAGACAAGTTCAGCTAGGATGGAGGCACCAAAGGATGTCCCAAACAAGCCAAAGCCAGTAGTTTAAGAGAGAGCATTTTTTTTTGTGACGAGGAACCTGAATAAAATTATCACGGGTATGTTAGTCATAAACTCTTACAAAGTCTATACCGTGTTAGATACCTGTTCTACTCACTTTTTATTGCACCTAGTTGTGTTCAATATTTGAAGTTAACTCTGGAGAAGTTAGACTTTGATATATCTGTTTAAACTTAGTTGGGAGAAACCTTCGTTACCTCCACTATTTATAAATCTTGTTCAAATCAACACTTTCACGTTACCTGTCAATCTTATCTCTTTGAAAATACTTGCCTTTGACGTGATTTTTGGAAACGATTGGTTAACTACTCATCATGCTTTTTGTAAGGTTGTTAGCTTTCATACTTCTAACCAACCTGTTATGCGAATTCAAAGTAACCAAACCACTAAATTCAATCATTGTTATATCAATCCATAAATAAAGAGCCCCGATCCTTTCGTTGTTGACTTTCTTGTGTGGAATGCACCGAAGCCAGACTTTCTGTAGGCAACGTCGTGAATGTCGGTGACAAGTTGATAGGTATCAATGTGACGTGTTATCCAAGTCTTGGATGAGAGTCACAATTTTTAATGATATTTCTATTGTTAATAAATTTCCAGACGTATTCTTGAAGACTTCTTAGCCTACCCCTAGAGCGTGAAATCAAATTTTGTATTAACCCTAGTACAAAACCCATTTCTAAAACCCTCAAATATTTTCTTCACCTAAAACGAACGTGTAATGTGCCAAAGACGTTGGCTCGAGCTATTGAAGATTACGATCGTACCATTCAATATCATCGTGGGAAAAATGAACGTGGTAGCTGACGCATTGAGTAGAAGATCGTAAGCGTCTACGAGTGTGCTGTTGTTAACACAAAGACTCATATCGTATAACTTACAAATGATGGAGATAGAGTTAAAGACTCTAGGGACCCACGTGAAGATAACGAATATACGATTAGAATAGACTTGAATCGATAAAATTAAAGCTGCTCAAGCTACATACTCAGAGCTGATGAATATGAAGAAGAAGGTTCAAGAGGGCGTTATTCTAGAAGCTGAAAGTAATATGCACACAAGCCAATCATGTTTGATGATAAAGCATATACTTTGTAACAATCTTATTCATTTATTAATAAAAAGTATTAATTTATTAAAGGCTTTTAAATTATCTACATGATGCTGTTTTATAATATGTGCTAAACCCATAGTTTTAAGCAATGCTTTTAGAATAATGATGATGATCATTCTAATGAGATCTAAATTCTTAGAAAGCTTAAAACTAAAATTGTTCCCAATCGTTGGTTTACTAAATTGGGGATTAGTGAATCCGGATAGATTGGTACATACGTTGCTTGCTCATTGGATGAGGATGATTGATCTCATGATCATTTGTGTGGAGACACTAAAGCAAGTATGTAGGTGCTTATTGGAGAATAAGTTCACTGAACGTGACTCGCTAAGGAATACCTAATGGAGTTTTACTTGCATGTCAATAGGAATTCCTGTAGTGATAGTAGTACAAGTGATCCTTGGACTTGAGATCATCATAGTATATTGTGTATGATGAGTTATACTTTGATTTATTCCTTAAGACCCTTAGGGTATATCAAAGGATATGCTTGGGTATAATAAGTTATACATGGAGATAATGTATGATCAATAAAGAATCTACCACTTCTAGTAAAAGAAGAGAAATGTCCTATGTGATTCGATAAATGACAACTCAGTAGTCCTTGGCCAAGGCAGAATGAAATTAGAAAGGTGTTTCTAATTTGCATTATTTGGGGTTGTGCATTTAAGAGTCGAAATACATATAATTAAATAAAATAAGACTTGACAAAAATTCCATGTCTTATATTTAATTGGGACATTGTATGGTGGAAGGATTGAATTGTACGGTAACTATTTACTCAAAGGTTCTTTTATGATTAATGTTGAAATCTATATTATCTGGAAAGTCGTTGATCGCTAGGGAGGCTTATCCCTATTGTAGAATAAATATTATTTATTTAAATAAATTATTAGTTTAATTTATTTATTTAAATAAGATTAGAATTGTTCTAATTGATTTATTCACAACCGGTTTAATATGGAGAACCTAAAGGGTCACACCATAAAAGGAAGAATAATTATTTAAGAAGTTAATGACATAATCGTAATAATAAGTTAAGTATATTTAATTTAATCTATGGTGATAGAATAAATTAAATGGCTTAATATTTATTATTTAATATTTTGGAAATATTAAATATAAATTAATAAGAGAATTCTTATTATTATTATTACTATTATTATTATTTAATTCCTAAAGGAGTTTGGGAATTAATTAATAAAAGTACTCTCAAATATCCTAATAGGATTAGGAGGCAAATTAATTAAAAGAGTTTAATTAATTATCCCTAATAAGATTAGGGAGCTTAATTAATTAAAAGGTTAATTAATTATTCCTAATAAGATTAGGAGCCTAATTAATTAAAAGAGTTTAATTAATTAAAATAAAATCCAATTCCTTAATTGTTAAGGATGGGTTGCCCACATCTATAAATAAGAGGAGTCTTATTATGGGTGAGAGAGAGGTTATTGACGTATTGATAGAATACGTAATTCCAATAGTTGGAGAGTACGCCCCTTTTTCTATAGAGATAGAAAAACTAGGGTTTAGCCAACCACCCATCTTCTTGAATTCTTCTTCTTCCTTGGTGGATCACCTCTAGAGGCCAAACACTTGGGTGGCTAACGTTGATCAAAGGAAGGGACCAAACCCGGTGGATTCAAGTTGAACGCGAAAAGGATTGGAGGTGAACTTGTACCTGAGGAAGTTCGGATCTTCAAGGGTATGATTTTATTCCTTATCTTTTCGTTTAATTAATAATTATGCATAAAGGGTGATCCGGGTTTATGGTTTGTAAAATTTTTAAACTCTGATTTTTACACGCTTCCGCATTATTTTTGCAATTTGATTGCGTTCATGAATGTTACAAACCTAACAGTGGCATCAGAGCCAAACCTTTATGCAAATTATTAATTGTCAGATTTGATATGTATATTGATATGTGTTTAGAACAATTTAATTGGGCATAATTTTGTTGTATAAGATTTAAAAAAAAACGGAAATCAAAAGCTGTTGCGCAACTGTTGCGGAACTGTTATTTAATTCGCAATTGTTGCGGAAATTGATTTCGGTAATCCTTTTATTTTATTTAGCTGATCCGTGGCTATTGGAAAATGATTCAAGTGGTCACCATGATTATTCCTGTTTCACGTGGTTGTTAACATGGCTGGTAATCAACAGATTATTTTACCGTACGGTTATTATTATTGGAAGCTTATATATTACAAGCTTTTCTCAAATCCTGCAAAGTGATGTTCCCACGTGAATGACATTATTGATATCCTGATGCTTCACTTTCATCAAAAGTTATATATTTATATTATATATATTACCGTAATATATATAATATATATTTTAATAATTTTATAATTAAAATAAAATTTTAATTTTAATTTTAAAATAAAAAGTTTATTTTAATTTTAAAAATAAAATAGTTTATTTTAATTTTAAAATTAAATTTCATGCTAACTAATTAGAGTTGGAATTAGATTCCATGATAACTAATTGGAGTTGAAATTGGATTCCATGTTTCCTTAAATAAAGGAGTTTATTTAAATATGAAATAGGATTTCATATTATTCAAAATAAAGGAGTTTATTTGTGATTAGGAAAGAGAATCCTAATTTCCTTAAATAAAGGAGTTTATTTAAATATGAAATAAGATTTCATATTATTCAAAATAAAGGAGTTTATTTGTGAATAGGAAAGAAAATCCGTGTTTCCCTAAAATAAAGGAGTTTATTTTGACATGGAATTGGATTCCATAATTAATTAAAATAAATGAGTTTATTTTGATTAAAGATTTTGATTAAAATAAAATAGTTTATTTTATTCAAAATTGGATAAATTAAAATAAAATAGTTTTATTTTGATTTAAATTTGGATTAAAATAAAGGAGTTTATTTTGATTCAAAAATAGATTTTATACTAACTAAATTTGCCCATTAAATGATATCAATATATATATTAAATGTTTATTATTCATAAGATGAATATTATTTATTGATGCATATGGTGATGTGTATGATAATAAATGGGATTGATTATGGACTATTGACCAATGCGATTGGATTTTATTTTAGTTGGATGCATGAATGTATGAGTTTTATTAAATGGTGTCCGCGTACCTCGTCTTCTCTAATTTTTCTTAATGTAAATTCTAACTCCCTCTTATGTACTTCCCCTTGACTGCTGATCAAGGTTTCTATTTATTTTAAATAGTTTTGTAATAGGAATAGTTAGAATTAATTTTGAAGAATTGGAGATCAATGAGCAAGGAGCGCTTGAAGACCCGTTTGTAATGGAGCCCGGGTTTAAATGTAATAGTTATATTTAAATATTAATTCTTGCACCCCTAGGGTTTGACCTTTTGGTTCACTTGGTGGCTCTAGTGAACCAAACTAGAATAAAAGTCCATAATCAATCTAGGTAGAATATAGTATTCTATATGTGCATGCTTATACTATATATATATTTTATATTATGCAAACATGCTTCGCATGTTCATTAATATGACGCGTATTTTATATATATATGTGCATGCGCGCTAAACAAGATGAGACAAATTAATAGCAAACCCCTCAAATATTTTATATTAAGTTGTAACGTTCAAAGATATTTGGAATATCGAACGTCGCCTTCTAGCATGATAGAAACAATAGAGTATTGAATATTTAATATGAGTTTGTTGTGCACACACAAGGCGAGTATTAAATATTTAAGATGTTGTTTTTATTACATATGATGTTTATAAGGAATTGAACATTACTGCTTTGTTGTGCACACACAAGGACTGTAGTTTTCTCTTCACTTATATAGAAATGCTGGGTCTGACTTAACTTAAATCATTTTAGTTCGGATGTGCACACACTTGACCATTATGATTTAAGAGGCAAAATATAAGGAGTTACATAGTTGATGTAATTGACAAGAGTTGTCTACCTATTTATTTATATATAGTTTGTTGTGCACACACAAGGCTATATACATTTGAAATGGGATCCTTATTCTCACTAACATATCTTTAATTAGATATTGTCGAACTATATATATTGAGGGTAATATAGTTTGAAGAAAATAGTGGGAGATACCAATTTAAAATAAGACCTAATTTATTTTGGTAATTAATAAAAGAATGTATGTTAAAATGTTGTTAATTACAAATTCATTTACAGATTTTACAATGTCTAAATTACTATCACTGCATAGCATATTAGATGCTTATTTAACCGGACCAAATTAAATGGATTGGTTAAGAAAATTGAGAATAGTTCTCATGGCTGAAAAGCTATCTTATGTCCTTAATACACATATCCCTGCAATGGTTGCAGACAATGCCTCTGAGAAAGATATTGCTACTTTTAGAAAGTGGCTAGATGATGCATAGTTGGCTCAATGCATCATGCTCACATCCATGAGTAACGAGCTTCAGCGTCAGCATGAAACTATGGATGCTCCTATTATATTTCTACACATCAAGTAGTTGATGGCAAGAAAAGTAGGACTGATAGATATCAGATATCTAAGGAGCTCTTTCGATCTAGAATGGCCAATGGCACTATAGTACAGACAAAAGTCCTTAACATGATCAATTTAATTGAACAATTAGGACAAAGGGTTTTGTCATGGATGGAGAGTTGAGTCAAGATTTGATCTTGCACTCACTCCTGGACTCCTTTCACAATTGTTGTGAATTTTTCATATGAACGAGCTAGATATCAGCCTCGCTGATTTGCTTAACATGTTGAAAAATGTTGAGAGTCATTTTTCAACCAAAAAAGACCAAGTCTTACTGGTAGGGACCAAAGGATCTTCTGAAAAGAAGAACGATTCAAAGAAGGTAAATAAAAAGGCCAAAACAAAGGATAATAAGAACAAAACTGATACGGATAGCAAAGAAGTTTGCTTCCACTGCAATAAGCCTGGACACTTGAAGGAAACTGCGAGTAGCATCTTGCAGAGGCTAACTAAAGAAGCTTAGAGAAGTTTCGGTTACAAATACAAATTTGTTCATGATTTAAAATAAATTTTTTCTTTAAGTCAAGGTTCTACTTGGGTATTTGATACCGGCTTTGGTTATCATAAATATAGATTTATGAAAGGACCAAGTAGAAGTAGAAAGCTAAACAAATATAAGTAAACCTATGTGTGGGAAATGAAGCAAAGGTTGATGTATTAGCCATAGGAACTTATAGTTTAGCAATGCCTACGGGCAAGTCTATTAAGTCAATAAGTTGTTATTGTATTCCAGTACTTATTGGAAACATTATTTCCATTTTATTGTTAGACAATAAAATCTTTGATATTATATTTAAGAACAATTGTTGTTCTATTTATAATAATAATGTTTTGTATAGAACTGAAATGTTACTTAATGGATTTAGTATACTTGACATACGTGAAAAATATATTTTGCAAATTGAACAAACTAGTATAAGAAAAGGAGATGATCATTCAAAGAGTTGAATGTATGTATTTGTTGAAATACAAGTGTGAATTCTTTGAAAGGTTCAAAGAATTCAAAAGTGAAACAAATTCGCAAAGTATTAAGATTCTTTGATTAGATCAAGGAATAAATACTTGTGCAATAAGTTTCTAGATCATCTCAAATGGTTTTTTCATAATGGACGCCTCCTGATACGTAATAATTGATTGATGTATCTGAAAGGAAAAATCGTACCTTGTTGGACATGGTGCGGTCCATAATGATTTTACCGACATTCCAGTATCCTTATAGGATCATGTCCTAGAAATGGTTGCATATCTACGGAAAAGGTAACCTCAAATTCCGGCCCCAAGACTCCATAAAAGTTATGGACAGGGAGGATTCCTAATCTTAAGTATGTTAAGATAAGGGGTTGTCCAACTTATGTGAAACAGGTTTCAAAGGATAAGCTTGGGACAAAATTTGACAAGTACAGATTTGTGGGACATCCTAAAATAAGTTTAGGGCATATGTTCTATGATCCTACTTAGCAAAAGGTGTTTGTTGCGAAACATGCTGCCTTCTAAAATAAAGGTGTTTATCATTGAAGGGGCTAGTGGGAGAATAATACATCTTGAAAAGTTCAAGAAACACAAAATACTACAAGTCAAATAAGAGGAACCTATAGATAGACCTATTGTACCACAACCGAATCGTAAATCTGGAATAGTACCGAAGATACCTAGGAGGTATGGATTCATCATGGATGATGATGATGAGTTACGTATCATAGAAGATGATGATCCAGTTACATACGATGAGGTAAGAGTTGTAGACACTCAGAGAAATGGATTGAAGCAATCTTCTCAAAAAGGAACATTCATTTTGATATGATAATCAAAAGAGTTTGATTTTATCAAAAACAAGAATGAACCTAGTGTGTACAAAAGGGTCAGTGGGAGCGTCGTGACATTTCTGGTATTATATGTTGATATAATACGGATAAGGAATGACATGCCAATGCTAAAATCAGTAAAGATAAAGTTGTCTAAACATTACTCCATGAATGATTTGGGTAGAGTATCTTAATTGGGGATACAAATCTATATAGATAGATTTAAAAGGATACTCGACTTAACCCAAGGAACGTATATTCATTTGATGTTAAAGTTGTTTAGCATGGCAAACTCCAAAAGATGTCTCATGTTGATGAGCCATGGAGTGTATCTCTCTTAATAGTCCCCAAAGACTCCTGAAAAGAGAGATCGCATGAGTGACAATCATGTATGCAATGAAATATACGTGACCTGATGTTGATCGGTCATATTCTGGAGAAGTTCACTGTGAGACAGTGAAAAACATCTTAAAGTACTTAACCAGTACTAAGGATGTGATATAATTCACGGCGGGTCTGAATTAAAACTAGAGGGCTTAACAGACTTAAGTTTTTTTTCAGACAGACCAAGACGACAGAAAATACACTTTAAGGTAAAGGGTTACCTTGAACGGTGGTGCAGTGAATTGGAAAGGTTCCAAACAACAAAGAGTTGTTGGTTTAGTGATAAAGACAAAGTATATAGCTATAAATGAAGCTGCAAGTTGATTGTTTGGATTAAAAGTTCATTACAGAACTAGGAATTGTTCCTAAGTCTCATCTTGGATCTAAACATGTGTTGTGGCACTTTCATTTGATTATAGGAATCATTGAAAGATGGGAAATCACTATAGAGATAGTAGACTCTCAAGAACAACATTACATATCCATTAACTAAAGCTTATCCAACAGCAGGATAATCGTCACTTAGAGAAGAAGAGTATGAGATACCATGACGATTGGCTTTAGTGCAAGTGGGAGATTGAAAGTAATATGCACACAAGCCAATCATGTTTGATGATAAAGCATATACTTTGTAACAATCTTATTCATTTATTAATAAAAAGTATTAATTTATTAAAGGCTTTTAAATTATCTACATGATGCTGTTTTATAATATGTGCTAAACCCATAGTTTTAAGCAATGCTTTTAGAATAATGATGATGATCATTCTAATGAGATCTAAATTCTTAGAAAGCTTAAAACTAAAATTGTTCCCAATCGTTGGTTTACTAAATTGGGGATTAGTGAATCCGGATAGATTGGTACATATGTTGCTTGCTCATTGGATGAGGATGATTGATCTCATGATCATTTGTGTGGAGACACTAAAGCAAGTATGTAGGTGCTTATTGGAGAATAAGTTCACTGAACGTGACTCGCTAAGGAATACCTAATGGAGTTTTACTTGCATGTCAATAGGAATTCCTGTAGTGATAGTAGTACAAGTGATCCTTGGACTTGAGATCATCATAGTATATTGTGTATGATGAGTTATACTTTGATTTATTCCTTAAGACCCTTAGGGTATATCAAAGGATATGCTTGGGTATAAAAAGTTATACATGGAGATAATGTATGATCAATAAAGAATCTACCACTTCTAGTAAAAGAAGAGAAATGTCCTATGTGATTCGATAAATGACAACTCAGTAGTCCTTGGCCAAGGCAGAATGAAATTAGAAAGGTGTTTCTAATTTGCATTATTTGGGGTTGTGCATTTAAGAGTCGAAATACATATAATTAAATAAAATAAGACTTGACAAAAATTCCATGTCTTATATTTAATTGGGACATTGTATGGTGGAAGGATTGAATTGTACGGTAACTATTTACTCAAAGGTTCTTTTATGATTAATGTTGAAATCTATATTATCTGGAAAGTCGTTGATCGCTAGGGAGGCTTATCCCTATTGTAGAATAAATATTATTTATTTAAATAAATTATTAGTTTAATTTATTTATTTAAATAAGATTAGAATTGTTCTAATTGATTTATTCACAACCGGTTTAATATGGAGAACCTAAAGGGTCACACCATAAAAGGAAGAATAATTATTTAAGAAGTTAATGGCATAATCGTAATAATAAGTTAAGTATATTTAATTTAATCTATGGTGATAGAATAAATTAAATGGCTTAATATTTATTATTTAATATTTTGGAAATATTAAATATAAATTAATAAGAGAATTCTTATTATTATTATTACTATTATTATTATTTAATTCCTAAAGGAGTTTGGGAATTAATTAATAAAAGTACTCTCAAATATCCTAATAGGATTAGGAGGCAAATTAATTAAAAGAGTTTAATTAATTATCCCTAATAAGATTAGGGAGCTTAATTAATTAAAAGGTTAATTAATTATTCCTAATAAGATTAGGAGCCTAATTAATTAAAAGAGTTTAATTAATTAAAATAAAATCCAATTCCTTAATTGTTAAGGATGGGTTGCCCACATCTATAAATAAGAGGAGTCTTATTATGGGTGAGAGAGAGGTTATTGACGTATTGATAGAATACGTAATTCCAATAGTTGGAGAGTACGCCCCTTTTTCTATAGAGATAGAAAAACTAGGGTTTAGCCAACCACCCATCTTCTTGAATTCTTCTTCTTCCTTGGTGGATCACCTCTAGAGGCCAAACACTTGGGTGGCTAACGTTGATCAAAGGAAGGGACCAAACCCGGTGGATTCAAGTTGAACGCGAAAAGGATTGGAGGTGAACTTGTACCTGAGGAAGCTCGGATCTTCAAGGGTATGATTTTATTCCTTATCTTTTCGTTTAATTAATAATTATGCATAAAGGGTGATCCGGGTTTATGGTTTGTAAAATTTTTAAACTCTGATTTTTACACGCTTCCGCATTATTTTTGCAATTTGATTGCGTTCATGAATGTTACAATCCTAACAGAAGCAAGAATCGATGAAGAGAGGAAATCTCAACCCTCGATTTTATTGGCCCATTTGAAATCCTTGATCGAATAGGAACTGTGACTTATAGACACGTTTTACTGCCAAGTATGTCGCGTGTTCATAATGTTTTTAATGTATCGATGTAACATAAATATGTGGATGACCCGAACCACATTATTATTTTAGAACCGGACGAGATAGCAGAAGATTTAACGTATGAGGAGATACGTGTTAAAATCTTAGATAAGAAGGATCGTATTCAACACTCAAAGGTTATACCTCAAGAATTAGAATCTGAAATGAAGTTAAGGTATCCTCACCTCTTCGGCATACCAGGTACGTACGTAAATTTCGATGACGAAATTTTATAAGGAGGAGAGATCATGAGACCCCAAATTTTATGAATAAAGATTTAATTTTCTCGAAATAGTTTTTTTTTATTATGGTGTTGATTTGATTTAATGTTATAGTTGTGGGTAATATTTACAAATTTTGCAAAGTAAGCAAGTGGTTGTATAATATTCGATTGGTCGGGGAATATTCTTTTTGTGGGAGAATATCCGTACGACGGTGCAATCATTGGTGGACCCCACAACAGAATTATTATCGGATAGAGAAAACGACAAAAATAATTTATGAAAATAACGGTGGAAGTTTTACCGTTAACTATTGAAACACCCGATGTTAAAAGTACAATAATACGTGTGGTTGCACAGTAGCACACGGTATTGATTATTGATGCTTACGTGAGAAGTCACTCAGTTATACTCAATTATTGCTACAGTAATTGCTGCATCATATCTCTCATATTATTGATTCAATTATTGTTACAATGTCATCTGCATAATATGATATATTGTTCAATTAGGTATTCGGGACACTTTTCGTGTCGGAGTACTATTCATTAGTTACTATTCACGAGTTACTATTTACGAGTTACTATTCACGAGTTACAATTCATGAGTTACTATTCACAAGTTACTATTCATAAGTTACTATTCACGAGTTACTATTCACCCGTTTACTATTCACTCTAGTATTGTGCATTCGAGTATTTGGGTACAATATTATTCTATGAGGAGATGTGCTAATTTTTCAAACCTTTGGTTGAAGATATAATAGTAAGTCTATATGGACCGCTGGTGGATTTATAATAGTAAATCAATATGGGTCGCTGGTTTAAAGTTTTAATAGTAAATCAGTATAGACCGTTGTTTTAAGTTTTAATAGTAAACCAATATGGACCGTCCGTTTAATAGTAAATCAATCTGGACCATTCATGAATTAGTTATTATTCATTCCATTTTCCTATAAATAGAAGCTCATTCCTTCATTATTTCTTACGAATTCACTGAAACTCTAGAGAGAGAATTACAAGAGAACCTATAGAAAAGTATTATGATACTTCCCTCCTCTTATATTCAGTTTCATTTACGGTAAGGGATGTTATTTATTGTACTCATGAAGAGAACTTCTGTTATTCCATTATTTATTATTCTGTTGGAATAACCTGTATACGCGGGCTACCCTATACATGGTGACATTCTTCTAATTTTTCGTTCTTTATTATTCTGTCGAAGTATCCTGTCTGTGTGTTTACGCCGGACCTGGTTTAATTATTTATTATTCTGTCAAAATATCCTGTTTGTGCGTTTACGCCGGACCTGGTTCCATTATTTATTATTCTGTCAGAATAACTTGTCTGTGCGTTTACGCCGGACCTTGTTCCATCCTTTATTATTTTTTTGGAATAACCTGCCTGTGCGGTCTATCGCATGCATGGTGATTTCTTTTGTTATTCCATTATTTATTATACTCAGTTGGTTAAAACTTTGACTTCTATACCCATGAAATTAGTGGAATATATTTGATATTTGCGCTTCATCTAGTATCTTTTCATGGAAATATTCTTCTGAGCATTCTTGAATTTTACTCTACAAAGCGTTATCATGTTGACAATTTGGACGTTATCAGTTCCTAGATAAATTAATTTTTGAACTTGTTTTATTGAATTCTTATATAATTGTCATTATCCTCATGTTTATATTATTTTGAAAGTCATCTGTGGCCTGTAGTGAATAGATGGACTTGGTATGATTATGACCAGGGATTATTCGGTATAATCATAACCGTAATGTTACAAATGATGTGAAAAAAGTCCTCATTGGCCCGTAGTGCATTGATGGACAGTTGTTGACATGATCATGACCATTAATGAATACACAAATATTCTTGGCATGTAGTCCATAGATAATTGTGGTCGTGAAACTAAAGAATATCTTTGGCCGTAGTGCTGGGGTGATTCGATGATGTGGATTATTTATTAAGCTGAGTCCCAGCGATAAAAGTGATGAAAAAACCTTTTAAATCATAGAAGATAGTAGATTTTATTCTTTACTTGACTCTTCTAATGGATTACTTGTTCCACTGCAGTTAAACTTGATAGTTATTATATTTTATCAATTTAACACTGTTGAAGGCTAACGATAAATTATTCTGCATTATCTTAGTCATAATATTTCTTACTGGGCTAGTTGAGCTTACCATTTCTTTCACTGTTCTCTTCAGGAAATGAGAACGTAGCTGGGACTAGTCGGGGAATAGAGTGATGGTCCTAGATGGTGCATTAGTAGTCCTCACTATTCTATGAAATAGTGTGATAATAATTGTAATGAGGACTCTTTTTAAGTTTGTATAATCTCTGGTAGACAATATTTGTATTCAAACTCACAGTTTATGTTTTGTCATATTGTACACGACAGTTGTATTATTAAGTTGTATTTGAATTCTGTACCATGTATTTGGCGACTCACGATGGGTGATGTATACCTAATTTTGGGGGCGTCACAAGCAAGATGGCCAACTATGGAATATGATACGAGAAAAAGGTTGGGTTGGTTTGGCTGCAACTCCTATGCATATTCCCATGGGGGTTGTTCGAGAGTTCTACGCGAATACTAAGGACATAAAGGGAGGAATACCGCTGGTTCGAGAAGTGCAAGTGGATTTTCGACCTCCAGCGATCCGAGAAATTTTCAAAATAAATGACGCACCACCAACTGGGTCTGCTAATTGGGTCGAAGGTGCGCATCTAGAAACAGATTTAGAATTAGTAATTGCTGAATTGTGCATTCCAGGAACAAAGTGGAATTATAAGGCCGGAACAAATGAGCCTAAAACTTTCCCAGCGTCCGCTTTGAATCGATATGCAAAAGCACGGAATATATTTATTTGTGCCAAGTTAGTTCCGTCATCTCACTACCATGAAATAACCACTGATCGGGCTATCATTTTGTGGGGCATAATCAAAGGAAAGTACATTGACGTAGGCCACCTAATTCATCAAAACATGCTGCGTTATTTAGGGGGGATCATTAAAGGAGGTATTCCACATGCGTCTGTGGTAGCCATGCTTTGTGTCCAACAAAGAGTTCAGTGGGATAACGAGCAGATGCAGAACCCGAGCCAAGACATCACACATGCAACTATTTCCAAGTTCAAGGATTGGACAGGAGGTGAACCACATCCGAGAGGATTAGGTTTTATCATTTAGCCCACTTTCCCAGACCCACCATAGCAACCCTCTCAGACAGATGGGGCAGACCCGTCAACCCAAGTTTCCTTTGCTACAGGGGATCGACAGCTCCGATGGTTGGAGCAAAAAATCGACGCCATGTACGACAATATTTTAGCGTTTGCAACAGGGTTGACGAGGTCATTAGCAGAGGCTTTTTCACAGCAGGGGACAATGCTAGAGTGGCCTCAGTTCAGGACAGATGTGACGCCCCAAAAATTAGGTATACATCACCCATTTAGAGTCGCTAAATACATGGTACAAAATTTAAATACAACTTTATTTATACAACTGTTGAACTGTCGTATAGAATATGACCACAGTTAACTGTGAGTTTTAATACAAATGTATGTAACTCTCATGGTGCCTCCACCACAACCTTACAATGGTACTTTACATAAAAGTATAGTCAAAAATTGTTTTAGAAATTAAAATCTTTGGGAAGTGCTCAAGGAAACCTTCGTACATGGGAGGCTATGCGTCTAGGTTATAATAGATATCATATGTCCATAGAATTATCCTTGGTTGACCCAATAGACCCCAAAGAAAAATGAGAAGATTACTATCATATTCTTTCCAATGGTGAGTCTTCTCTTGACATATAACTATCCCCACTGTCTCCAAGTGAATATTATATTTTAAATAAACTCCAAGATCATATAGGTAGTGCCCGTAGATATACCCAGCAAGTGGATGCACACAACCTTGTCTTATAATAACACGAGGTTGTATGTCATTAGACATCTTGTATGATAGTTGAAAAACACCTTTCCAATGTTGGGTACACCTCACCTTATTTGATTCACTAAATATAACTACTAAATGATGTATAGAATACAACACACTTTTCTATACTGTTTAGGGAGAACCTCCACAACTAGAGACCACCATTCTATTCCCCTGTTATCCCTGCTCGACCCGGCAATACTCTTACGGCAACACTCTTATTACCTTAAAAAGAAAAGTATTCTTACTGGTAGGGCGGGAATATACTTGAAGAAAACATGCACTACGTTCAAAGCTTTCTTAAACTCTAAAGAAATATGCTCAAGATTATAGAAGAAGAACTCTCTCTATATTTTCTGTGACGCCCCCAAATCCGGGTCTCTTTCAACCCGACAGATGGTGCTCTACGGTGCTACAATTCACACAAACATTCAATTGAAAAAGCCTCAAAAGAACGAATCTATCTTATATATATACTAGTAATTGCCCGTGCCTAAAGGCACGACGTAACAAAAAATTAGATTAAATTTCGAAAAATATTTCATTACCTAAAGACTTTTTGCAACCTAAAATAATTTACAATCAGACATAACAATTATCATAATTCACCAAACCTCCACAATAATTAATTTTTCTTTAAAAATAGATATCCAAAAAAAATCTAAACCTGTTTACAAAACTTAAAAATCATCAATAACAATTTTTATAATTCACCACACCACCATAATAACAATTATTATTATTACTACTATTATTATAATAATAATTATTATTATCATTATTGTTATTATTATTGTTATTTGATTTGGGCGGGAATTTTTAGTGTGAGATGAAATGTGAACCTTTAGATTAAGTTGAAAGAATTGAGATGAAATCTGAACCGTTCTTGTGGTTTGTCAAATGAAATATTCAAAATAATTTCTGTTTTATTATATAGATATTATAATTATTTTTATTATAATAATAATAATAATAATTATTATTATTATTATTTGTTTGTGTATGTGAAGAAGAGAGGATAAAGGAATATTTTGTGTGTGAACATGAAAGAGAGTATGGTGTATGAGTGAATTTGATTAGGCCGGGAAGAAATATGAGCTTTTAGATTAAGTTGGAAGAATTAAGTTAGAATGAATTTGAACCGTCCTTCTGCTTTGTCAAATGGGTTCTGTTTTATTATATAGATTTATTATTATTAGTACTATTATAATTATTATAAGTATAATTATAATTATAATAATAATAATAATAATTATAATTATTATTATTATTATTATTATTATTATTATTGTTTTTGTTATTTGATTTGGGTGTAAATTTTTAGTGTGAGATGAAATGTGAGTCTTTAGATTAAGTTGGAAGAATTGAGATGAAATCTGAACAGTTCTTGTGGTTTATCAAATGAAATATTCAAAATGGTTTCTATTTTATTATATAGATATTATAATTATTTTTATTAATATAATAATTATTATTATTATTATTATTAGTACTATTATAATAATATTTATTATTATTACTATTATTATTATTATTACTTTTATTATTATTATTATTATTATTATTATTATAATAATAATAATAATTTTTATTATTATTTGTTTGTGTGTGTGAAGAAGAGAGGAGAGAGAAAGATTTTGTGTGTGAACATGAGAGAGAGTATGGTGTATGAATGAATTTGATTTGAACGGGAAGAAATATGAGCCTTTAGATTAAGTTGGAAGAATTAAGTTAGAATGATCTGAACCGTTCTTGTGCTTTGTCAAATGAAAGATTCAAAATGTGTTCTGTTTTATTATTATTATTATTATTATTTATTTGTGTGTGTAAAGAAGAGAAGAGAAAGAAATATTGTGTGTAAACATGAGAAAGAGTATGGTGTATGAGTGAATTTGATTTGGGCGGGAAGAAATATGAGCCTTTAGATTAAGTTGGAAGAATTAAGTTAGAATGAATCTAAACCGTTCTTGTGCTTTGTCAAATGAAAGATTCAAATTAGGTTCTGTTTTATTATATAGATATTCCAAAACAATACTACCATTCCCAGGTTCTTTATAACCGTTACATTTGTTCTTGTCATAATATCAAATATTATCATTACAAACCTATACTATTACATAGGTACACTACAAGTTCGCTTTAGCCTTCACTTTATCCTTGTCGAATCCTTTGATCAAATCATCTAAGCTGCAATCATATGGTTCAAGAAAGTGTGAGCATAACAAGCTCAGCAAGTACAACAATTTCATTTTTAAAAGCATGCTTGAAACATAGGAATCATATATCTTCAATAACTGAATGATAGTTACGAAGTACTATCAATAATTCAAAATAGCTTTCCTTTTCCTTTAAAACATTTTACACTAACAATATTTTATGAATCATCAATTATAGTTCAAGACGTGAACGTCTTATTGTTTCTTTGAAAAGGACAACCCGACACGAAGTTTGTAAGTCCGGCATATCTTACGAGAACTTCTAGGTGATCAGCCTATAGTACTCTATTTTGATCAACAGTACATCCATTAAACGTGTGTACGTTTAAGTTGTGGAAACCTCACGTGCCCATCTGATACTCGGTGGAAATACATTTGTTTATTCATAATCAGGCTTACCTTCAATCCGTACCAATTAGTTGGAGTACGATAGCGTTAGCAATTCTATATTGAAAGACTTGTAAATAGTTCAATCAATCTATCAAGATTAGTCTAGCCGAGCTAAAACTGGCATCGACTCTTTCTTCAAAACCATACATGCATCTCATAATTTGAATCATTTGACAACCTGGCTAACATGAAGGTTAGACAAGCATTTAAGAAAACTTGCCTTCATCGTCTGCTACAGTATAATTACGTTTCCTTTGAGTCTGTACAGTCTTTACAACACTTAATCACATAACATACCTCATTAGGTCATGAATGAACATACTTGGTTCCTAAAGAATCTTACCCTTCTTCTCAATCTAATCCCATATTAGATTTGTTATTTATTGGTTCCGGCTTTCCGTCATTCTTTTACATCGTCCTTACCAACTTCGTTCTCTTATAACACTTAAGTGAAATTATTTCATTAATACAACTCAGTTCGAGTTAAGTTTCCTTCATCGTGGCTTACTAACTTTATTATTATTCGAAGCTCGATCGTCATTGGTTTAGGACATATTTCACATCGTTTGCATTTATCTTCAATTGACTTATTTTAACCCTAAGTGATCTTATTTGGGGTTTAATCATGACTTAACCATGTTACTTCTCGTTCATTAAGTTTGTATTACTCCATTGCCTTTCTTTTTATCTTCATAACCAATCCTCTCTATGCAAACCCTAGGGCTGGCGCTGTAGCGCCAGCTTTTCTTCTTTGTGTCAC